>CM062816.1:1630267802-1630620302 GCA_031772625.1 Pinus tabuliformis
GAACTATAGGAATCCTGCATCATAATTGTATTATATGATCTTTATGCATATGATGACAGCAGCATATGAGTGACTCATCATCAAGTAATGAAGATGTGTATTCAAGCTTTGTACTTCTCCTTATCCTTATGAAGATCACCATGTAAGCACCATATATGCATCATCAGAGAATCAACCACAAATCTGATCTGAACATCAACTATGTAACCCCAAGAATCATATGAGATTTTGACGTGGATAACTCATAACCATATCATAGCAAGATATATCATTTAGCCATATATGCATCATTACCAAGTAATACTAACCATAATGCCAACAATGCATTATTAAAAGCATATGCTCCCCCTGAACCTGTGCCATCTGTTCACTGTCAGATCTGATCATGCATATATTAGCAAGAAGTATCAAGGCATCGTTATCATTAATTTAAGATCAAAACACTATAAAACATCTTACAAGTGTCAAGACATTTCCACACATCATCAGTAGATTGTAACCATTATCAAATAGAGCAAATAATGGACTGAATCATATCATACCCTTTTTCTGATTCTATCCCCACTGCTTTTCTTCAAACTAACATATACGCAGTTGTGCAGTAACTAACTTGCATATATACGCAACCTCCCTTTATGAAACTTGCGTATGAGATTTAGGACACTAAAGTTTTACACTTTTAGCTCCCTCTGAGTCTGTTATGTTTGTATATTGTGTTGTGACACATCTTTCTGACTATACTTCCTTCTTCTTCCATATCTTCAAGTGTGATGATGTTTCTCATTTTGGTATGGTGCCCGTACTTTTTTCCTACAATCCTTAGCTATATGTCCAAGCTTGTTACATGCATAACATCTCACATGTTTCATATTCCCTCTGTAGCAATTAACAGCTCTGTGACCAAACCTGAAGTGATTCTAAATCTGAAGTGCTTCTTCCACATATTCCCCAATCGATTCTCCCACTGTCATAGCTCTTCTGAGATGTCTTCTTCTTCTTAGGTGCTTTCTTCTTAAGCTTCTTTCCCATTGATCTACGGATCTCCTACAAGCGATCAAGATTCTACCAAAGGACCTACTCTGATACCGATTTTTGGAAATAATACTGAGAGTGGGGGGTGAATTAGTATTATCAAATCAAACAATTTTTCATTTCCATACTCAGATTCATATACACTACTTCAGTGAAGGGAACATGCATGTACACACAATTGTGTCTAATGAAACTAGCGTATATCCAGTGAACTTATGATTCAGTTAATCCATTAAATGTTGATCTTTAGTTAGTGCATCATAACTTTTATTAACTATATGAACAGTAAACAGGTGCGGTAAAATAGAACAGATCATCACACACAAGAAGCACACATGAACACTATGATGTAAGGTGGAAACCCAATGTGGGTGAAAACCACCTGCTGCAAGTTGTCTCTATCTTCTTTTAATAAGAAACTTGTTTTTACAATATTTATGTGCTGGTGCAGTTTTATACCAATACAAAAGTTTCTACCTAAAGAAGGCTACAACCTTCTCTCGTTCTCCAGCTTCTCTTGGAAGGGAGCTACAACCCCCTTAGCTCTTGTACTAGCCGATGTACTAGTACGTAGGTGCCAGCCTACTTAATACTCCAACCTTCACTCGTTTTCCAGCTGCTACTGGATGGGAGCTACCACCCCCTCAGCTCTTGTACTAGCTGATGTACTAATACGTAGGTGCCAACCTACAAAAGGCTACAACCTTCTCTTTCATCCTCCAGGTACCACGTTTCATAAATTTTCAGACTGGATACTCGTTAAGCACAACACCATAATCTGAAAGGCAACGTTTCATCCAATTTTCATACTGGACCCATCAATATCATTGAAGCACAAAATCAATCAACACTAGCATCATCAATATATGAATCACCCAATACTGAATCACTAAAACCTAGTCAACAAACTACAATCACTAGAACACAAAGTAGAACACAGAACTCTGCAACAATATTCAAAACCAACTGTATCATCAGAAATCATGCATATGCTACTTGGAAGAGCCGAACCAGCGTGTATACACAACTTCACCAAAGTGAACCAGCGTATATGTCAACAATTACTTACTGATAACTTCGCTGCACTTCGTTGTACTTCCTGACTTCAGACATACCTAGATCATTACATATACAAGGATAATGCATTTGTTAGCAACCAGATCTAGTCCATCAGATCACATAAAGATAAGTCATTATGATCCTGATCCATTATAGATCTCATCCATCAACACTGAAGCTAAACACAATCAACCAAACTGAATATGCAGAATACTGACACCAGTAAACAGTCACCAGAACTCAGAATTTGCATCAACAACCAGAACCACCTATAACTTCAAACATCATAGTTCATATTGTATACGCTACTTAGATGTATCTAACCTGCGTATGTACATGCTTTTATCAAAGTCAACCAGCGTATACATCTGTAAATATTCATTCATGTTTTGCATCTATTTCAATCTTAAGTTATATCCAGATCAGAACATTACATGCGTTAGTATACAGATCTAGAACACGCATGAACAAACCATACATAGATGATTCATTCCAAACCATTTGATCCCGATCTATCCTTAGATCTTGTTCTCCATCAACTGCTGAGATTCCTCCTTAGCTCAGATCAAGCAAAGCATCATGAACCCATAACCTGCATACTAGATCTCATACATCATCAGATATTCAAGACTTTCTGAATGCCTTTGCCTAATGATCTTCTTCTCCTTTTATAGTCTTAGGCCTTACTCAGTACCATGGTCCAAAACAATTTAGAACCAATAGTTTGGGACCCAATACCTGGGTTCAACACTTCGGACGCAATACCAAGGTCCAAAACCATAGGTCTAAATACCACGGACCCAAAAATAAGCTTTCCCACATGTACGCACTTTTCCGTGCATGAAAGTGCGTGCATACGCATACGCGACTTTTGATCAGCAATCCCGTGTGTATATGTGCCTTTATATATAGTGAACATGCCTGTATAACCTGCGTGTATACACTACTTAGTATATAGCGAACCTGCGTATATACGCGACTTGGTATATAGCGAACCTGCGTGTGTACACGACTTGGTATGTGGTGAACCTGTGTATGTACTTTTCTTTCTTCATTCTTTGAAATTTGATCATCAATTCTTTACTATTGACCTGCTACACTATGATCTGTCATCTGTGTGAGTTTCCATCAAGGACAACACTTGTATCATAATGTCAACAATCTCCGCCTTCGGACTTGATGGCAAAGCTAACTTTCCATACTAAGAACTATCAACTTAATGAGTTGTCATTGTACATTACATCTGAACTGATTCCTTTGAGCTGCCCTGCATCCCATGTGTTCTGTCACATCTTATCTTTCTTCTCTAGATTCATCTAGTTATGTATAAGTGAGATGTTCTGCTACAAGTGGGTTGCCATCAAGTACAACACATGCATCATAATGCCAACAATTCATTACTTAAATAAATATATTTAGTTGAAGATAAATACTGAGAAAAGCACTATGGGAGAGAAAAACAGGCTTTACCAAAAAAAACAAAAGAAAACCAAGGCTAAAGGGGGAGAAGATCCCTGAAAGGTGAGGCACCGCAAAGGAAATCTGTTGGAAAATAAGCTTAAAAACACATTATGGGAATCAAAGGGGGTTGTTGATTCCTTGCAAGACCACATTAGCTTAGGGGGGTTCAAAGGTTGGTCCAAGGTTGGGTGGATCAGTGTTGTCTGAGGAATGAATTCCTGACTAAATTGCGGGTTACGAATTTTTATTATTGGTGTTAGTCGCACTATGAATTTGAGTTAATTAAATTCTTGTATTGTTAGATTTAATTTGTTAACTATCGTATTAGAGATTATGACTACTGTTTTTAGTCAAAATGTTCGATTTGAGTTAATTATAATTATTTAGTGTTTTTTTATGAGATTATGATTCATTGGAATCTGATATAGGTGGAACACCAAGGAGACTTCCTGCCCGACCCACTTCGTATGTTGGATCAGAGGGAAACTATGCTTTGAAATCGAGTTGTCACTCAAATTAAGGTACAGTGGAGGCACTTTACTCTTGAGGAGGAAACGTGGGAGTGGTAAGATAATACAAAAGAAGCCTACCCAACACTGTTCCAGTAGAAGCCAAAGAACCAAAAACACTGAGGATTGTGTTATTTTTGAGAGGATAAAGATGTAATACCCCTCTACTATTGTGAAAACATATTTATTTTCTATTGGATATTGTGGGTATGTTGATTAATGAACTACGATGAACTAATTAAGAAGGAAAGGTTGATGTACTTTAAATAAATAAATTTGATGAATAAAGCTAGAAATTGTGTGGAAAGAAACACTAGAGTAAAAATATGTTTTCCAAATCTGAATACAAATGGATTTGATTAGATTTATTACTTAAATAAATATACTCAGTTGAAGATAAATACTGATAAAAGCAATACGGGAGAGAAAAGAAGGCTTTGTCACGAAAAACAAAAGAAAACGAAGGCTGAAGAAGGAGCACCGCCAAGGAAATCTGTTGGAAGATAAGCTTAAAAAGACATTATGGGAATCAGAAGGGGTTGTTGATTCCTCGCAAGAGAATCTTAGCTCAAGGAGGTTCAAAGGTTGGTCCAAGGTTGGGTGGATCAATGTTGTCTAAGGAACATATTCCAGACTAAATCGCTGGTTAGAGATTTTGATTATTGGTGTTAGTCGCACTATGAATTGAGTTAATTAAATTATTGTATTGTTAGATTTAATTTGTTAACTATCATATTAGAGATTTTGACTATTGTTGTTATTCGAAATGTTCAATTTTATCTAATTGTAGGTTTTGACCTCGTACATAAATTACCTGCATACGAATTCTAAAACACAGAAAATAAACAATGTGAGAGCATAACACATAAAACACTTACACATAGAGATTTTCCCCTGGATCCCAAAACCGGGACTACTAGCTTGATTTTTCATTATATTCCTTTCAATGTTACACTACATATTTATACATGTCAAAGCATCCAATACCATGGACAGAAAAACCATCACGTCCAAAATCATGGACTGAAAACCATCGCGTCCAAAACCATGTGTGAAAATCATGCACAAAACCATAGGTATGTCCTCCCAACCTAATATAGGGTCCAAAACCAAAATTTTTCGAGGATCTGCCCCGAACCCCATAGAGTGGTGTTACCTGCACCCCTCAAACCCCCTGTGACTCCCCCCGCTACGCAATCGGCGCAACGAAGGGGGGGAACTATGTGGGCTAGTCGTGGAAAGAATATATCACAACCCAACATTCTCCCACTTGTTGTTTTCTTTCCACAGGGGGCCACAAGAGAGCTTAGTCATTTATCCAACCCTACAATGCCCATTGTTCCTCTACAACAAGAGAACTTCTCAGAGCTCACAGATTTTGTCAATGCATCTGCAATATTCTTCAGAGTGTCCACCTTTACCAGTAGCACCTTTTTGTCTTCTATCATATCCCTAACAAAGTGATACTGAACATCAATGTGCTTTGTCTTTGAATGATATGCAAGGTTCTTTGCCAATAAAATTTCACTTTGGCTGTCACAGTCTATCCTTATAGCTCCATGTACTAAGCCCATACTTGAACACAATTTTTGCAACCAAACTGCTTCCTTGCTTGCATGAGTGGCTGCCATGTATTCCGACACTGTAGTTGATAGTGCTACTACAGATTGTTTCTTACTCATCCAACTGACTACACCTCCAAATAGGTTAAAAACATAACCACTTGTAGATCTTCTCTGATCTAGATCTTCAGCATAGTCTACATCAACAAAGCCACGAATATCCAACAGTTTTTCCAATCCTGGTCTTCCTTGGTAGCACAAACCATAATCACTAGTGCCATGCAAATACTTGAAAACCCACTTCATTGTTGTCCAGTGCTCTTTCCTTGTTTTTGACATAAACCTTCTCAGTAATCCCACTACATGTGCAATGTATGGTCTAGTACAGACCATCACATACATCAAGCTACCGAATGCACTTGCATATGGAACACGGGACATGTCCTCTTTCGCTTCTTGTGTCTTAGGACACTGTTCTGCAGATAACTTTACACCTACAGGAATAGGAACCTTCACCGGTTTAATATCCTGCATATTAAACCTCTGCAATATTGTCTTGACATACTGCCTCTGGTTTAACCAAAGCTTCCTCTTTATCCAATCTCTTTTAATTTCCATGCCTGAAATATAGTTTGCAGCACCAAGATCTTTCATGTCGAATTTGGAGGACAAATGGGTCTTCAAATCCTGGATAATTTCTTTGTCATTTCCAACCAACAACATATCATCCACATACAAGACCAAATAAATAACACGGTCACCAATTAATTTAAAATACACACAGTGATCTGCTTTGCTTCTGGTGAAGCCAAGTCGCCGTATAAATGTATCAAATTTCTGATACCACATCCTTGGTGACTGTTTTAACCCATACAAAGAGTTCTTTAACTTGCATACCAGTTCTTTCTTACCCTCACTGCAAAACCTATGGGTTGCTTCATGTAGATCTCCTCTTCCAGTTCCCCATGAAGAAATGTTGTCTTCACATCCATCTGTTCTACCTCAAAATCAAAAGCAATAGCAACAGATAAAAGTAATCTAATAGAAGTTGCCTTGGCAACAAGAGAAAAAATATCACCAAAATCAATTCCAGACACCTAGGAATAACCTTTTGCTACCAACCAAGATTTTTATTTCTCCAACTTTCCTTCTGCATTTGTCTTCTTCTTGAGCACCCATTTGCTGCCAATGGGTTTCCTTCCAGCTGGCAACTCCACCAGATCCCAAACCTCATTTTTGTGCAAAGATGCCATTTCATCAACCATGGCCTCTTTCCATAGTTTTCCATCCTTTGAATCTACTACTTTCTTCACAGTTCTAGGATCATCATCAGTAATAGATAAAGAAAAATTTGAACAAAAAACATATGGACGATACCTTTCTGGTTGCCTTCTTTCTCGAACTAATCTTCTCACACTCGGAGTTTGTGGCTCTTTATCTTCTCATTCCTACTCTGTTGTAGAGTTTGATTCTTCCTCCTTTATCTCAAACTCTATCTTCTCATGTTCCTTTGGTTGTAATTCATGTTTAATAACATATTTCACCTCTATGAACACCACATCTCGTATGCACACAACCTTCCTTGTTACTGGGTTCCAAAGTTTATAACCCTTTAAACCATCCTTATACCCAATAAAGATGCACTTTTCAGATTTACTATCCAACTTGGTTCGTTTCTCCTTTGGAACATGTACATATGCATCACATCTAAATACCCTCAGATGTGAAAGAGAGGGTTTCTTACCAGTCCATACCTCTTGTGGAGTCTTTTCCTCCAATGCTGATGAAGGTGATCTATTAACCAGGTAACATGCTGTCTCCACCGCCTCTACCCAGAATTCCTATCCTAACCAGACACCACTGAGCATGTTTCTTGCCATTTCCATCAACGTCTTGTTCATTCTTTCTACAACTCCATTTTGTTGAGGTGTATATGGAGTAGTCTTCTGTAGTGCTATACCACACTTCTTACAGAATTCTTCAAATTCCTTACTGCAAAACTCTCCACCGTTATCTGTCCTCAACACCTTTATCTTCTTCTCTATCTAGTTTTCCACCAAAGCCTTAATTTCTTTAAACCTGTCAAAGACTTCAGATTTCTTCTTAAGGAAATATATCCATGTATTCCTTGAGAAGTCATCTATAAATGATACATAGTACACAGACTTACCCAGTGATGGAACCTTCATAGGTCTAAACACATCATTGTGCACAAGCTCTAATATATGTTTCGCCCTCTTACCACTAGAGGGGAAACTCACCCGATTTTGCTTCCCACATACAAAATTTTCACAAAAATCAAAATCCAGAGAGCTATTACTCATACCTTCTACCATACCTTTACCATGAAGTATTCGAAGGCCCTTCTCTCCAATATGTCCAGGCCTTTGATGCCACAACATGGTATTCTCTCTAGAGACCACTAGATTTTCTAATCCACTCTCAGGAACCATGGAACTATTGCACCAATCAGCAACAATGCTACCTTGCAGCTTGTACATCATCCAGCTTGCTTACAGAAATTAGATTTCTGGCCAATGGAGGAATATGTGAAACACCCGGAAGTATTCTAACCCTTCCACCTTGCAACTTCAACTATACTTTTCCGTGACCAATGATTCTAGCCTTCCTGTCATCACCCAAGAAGACATCACCACCATCATATTTCTCATACTCTCCAAACCACTCTTTATGGGGAGTGGAGTGAAAGGATGCACCTTATTCAATCAACCATGCCTCATGATCTACAGGTGTACTTGAAGAAGCCGAGTACACATCCCCACCTTCATCTGAGGTTACTTTTTACTCTACAGAAGGAGCATCATCAGATCCCTTTCCTTTATAAGGAGCTTTATATTTACATCCCCTTTTGTAGTGCCCTTCCTTTCTGCATTTCCAGCACACCACCTTTACAAGTTTTCCTTGATATTTAGATCTATATCTAGATTTAGATATCCCACTCGATGACTTATTTTTGTTTCTGTTCTGGGACTGTCCTCATACAGACAAGGCATCACCATTCTGGCTCTCCATATTTTTCCGTCTTATCTCCTCCGTCAGCAAGGATGAGACTATTCCATCAAACTACAAGGCAATTGCATTGCTATCTATTGGAATAACCAGACTATCTCACGAATCTGGTAGAGAACACAAAAAACTGATGCACTTAGCTTCATCTAAAATTTTAATATCAACAGATAATAATTGACTTACCATAGTATTAAATGTGTTTATATGTTCTGTCACCTAGTCTCCATCTTTCACCCTCAGATTATACATCTTTTTCTGTAGGAACAGTTTATTCACCAGAGACTTAGATTGGTACAAAGTCCCTAACTTGTCCCACAAAGCCTTCACCGTAGCTTCCCCTGATACATTCAACAATACTGAATCCGAGACACACAATCATATTGTGTTCTTAGCCTTCTGATCCAACTTCTTCCATTCTTCATCAAACACTCTCGTTGGTTTAGTATCGACATCTACCATGATCCACTAATCTTTATCCACCAATAGATACTCCATCTTGAGTTTCCATAACTCAAAACATTGACCATTAAATTTCTCGATCTCTATCTTTCCACTGCTTGCCATCTTCTTTCACCACCAGAATTGATCCCCCAGATCTCCCACTAAATAGGGTCTACCAGAGGCCCAAGAAAAACCCCTTAGCAACAAAGGTATCCCCTTGAAGCCAAAACAACTCTGATACCAAATATAAGTTTTAACCCCATACCAAAATTACTTGCATATGAATTCTACAACACAGAAAATAAATAATGAGAGAGCATAACACATAAAACACATATACACAGAGATTTTCCCTTGGATCCCAAAACTGGGAGTACCAGCTTGATTTTTCATTATATTCCTTTCAATGTTACAATACATATTTATACATGTCGAGGCATCCAATACCATGGACTGAAAAAATATCGCATCCAAAACCATGGACCAAAAACCATCGCGTCCAAAACCATGTGCGAAAATCATGCACAAAACCATAGGTAGGTCAACCCAACCTAATATAGGGTCCAAAACCGAAATTTTCTGGGGCGCTGCCCCAGACCCCATAGAGTGGGGTTACTGCAACCCTCAAACCCCCTGTGACTCCCCCCACTACTTAATCGGCGCAACAAAAGGGGGGCTCCCCCCCCTCTAACCCCCCTGGTTAACTACATGGGCTAGTCGTGGAAAGAATATAACACAACCCAACATTAATCATAATTGTTGTATCATTCGATTTTATTGTTAACTCCTATATGTGGATGTTCTTTATAATGGTATTCTTGGTTTTTAAGAAGATAAATCCTTGCTCGGGGAATTTAATTGTGATGTCTGTTTGTGAACATATTTAGTGTTTTGATTAGGGAAATATAATGTTTATTGCATGTAGGATTACTACAACAAAGTTAGGGAGATATCAGGGTAGTGATTTTCCTGCTGTTGGATTCTAGGGGTGAGGCTAAGATTAAACTGAAATGCAGACTGGTAGTAAGTCTGAGTAGAAACAATCAAGTGGGTGGAAAAGTTAGATCGAGAGGTTGAGTGACACCAACAGAAATTTTTCCCTTGGCCTTAATAGAACCCTCATCTAACTGTTAACCTAAATTTTATCCGAACAGATCCCAGATCATACTATTGCATCCTAAAGAAACAATTATAGCCAGTAATATGTGGTATGTTTACTACGGAAATTTATCATAAGCTAGGAAGATTGATATAAAAAATATCAAGCTATTGACCGCCTTTCTGCTCATAGGGTAGCCTCAATTCTCAAGGCTCCAAATCCTATTCAAAGGCTGTAGATTAATTCTAATCCTGGGTTGTAGATTAATTATATTTACTGGTTGCAGATTAATTGGGGTAGTAATTCTTGATACTAATTGTAGATATTATAGCATCATACCTTTAATTTACCGATGGTGAATATTTGGGCATAGTATATTGCTCAGTGTATACAAAAACGATGTTAGAACAAATGTGAGGGTTGGGAAAAAAATGAAGAAACATGCTCAACAAAGAGGCTACTCGACTATGGAAACTCAAGCGAGGATTGTATGAAATCACAGAAGAGATCAATCTAGAGTAACATGAACCGCCATATTCACAATCATAGAAACACAGATCCTATTTAAAATAGATATTACTATAGGACCGAATATGGATTAAAATTATAAACTTATCATGGGCCTATAGTAACCAACAATAACTTAAAAGAGAGGGAAAACTTGGTGATAAGCCATAGTGCTAATCCAATTATAGATAGAGAGTATCGCTTACCCTTATGATAAATATCAAGAAAAAATACAAAGGGAGAATATTTATATGAATTAACTAAGAAGGGAGCATGACATAACCGCATACACATAAAGGAAATGTAATTAAGAAACTGGAAGCACGGTTCACGTTGATTCAACCTTCAACTTTACAAGGTAATGAAAATGAGTATTCATTTCAGATAACCAGACTGAGAACAAAATACATCCTTATCATCATTTTGCAAACATATTAGAAGCATATATCTATTTCAGTTAACCAATATGAGAACCTGATACACAATTATCATCAATTTGCAATCATAGCAGCAACATATATTCATTTCAAATCATAACCCAGAAATAAAAATGCACCTTTATCCCCAATATGCAACATAACATAAACATAACATGGAGTTTTAAATACAAACAGACAACAAAATAATTACTAAAACTTCTAATATGGGAATTTCTCCATTAGTGGAGATTGTCACAGTGCTGGTCATATTAGATGTGGCACGTATAAATATTTCCACTAGAGAAAAGGAAAATAAAAAACTTGAACATGGGTTCAAGTTATGATATGATTTTAAGTACAGTATATACAATGAGATTCAGGAGAGCACTTGGCTCTTTAACCTTAAATCGAGGAAGACCCTTTTAACAATAATTACAGAACACATAGCGAGGAGTTCTGGAATAGAAAACATTAGAACTAATCCAAGAAACCATGGAGTTTTCCACTCCATCCAATGTGTTAAGGTTGTCTGGGAAGGAAGGGGTCGTGCAAAGTAACTGACCTGGAAGTAATGGGGCACCACATTAGTACTCATCGAGCCATGGAAACCAAAGTATGCAGCTAAAGAAGAATGACGTGAGTATACCTGCAATAGTAAGCCATAAGAAACGTTAAAATTAGAGGATAGTAACAGTTCCAAACATAATTAAAAAGAATGAAACCTCGGGATTGAAGAGAGGAGGTAGTATTTGTGTATGAGTCACATAGTAGAACCTCATTCGGGCATCCGAAACTTCACATGAAAAGCCAACATGAAATGTGTTAATGTAAATGAGCATAAGAAATTATTTAACAAGTGAACCATGATTTTAGGGGAAACAATTTACCTATGAAAACAAAGGCTATATGTTGGTCGTGAGAGTTCCAATCCAGCCTTGTAGAAAGCCTCAGTCCATTCCTATGGAAGAAAAAAAAAAATTGAGATTAGAACTACGCTGAAATTAAAAGGTTTAATCAAATAGCATGGAATTCCAAGATAAAATGACAACTAAGATTACTTGGGTAAGTGAAGTTGGAACAAAGAACCTCCAATGTTTCCAACTATAATTGGAACTATGGTATTATAAAAAATCCATAAATTAGGGGCCAAACAAACCACCTTGTTGCTAGACCAACCTCAAGCAGTGGCAACGCCTGGCGCAATAAGGGAACTCTGCAAAAAAAGTTGGTGACAACAAAGGCACACTTTCAAGGTAGCAGACGAAGCCACCAGGTATTGTTGTTGAGTTCTGAACCCCAGTGGCACAACTAAAAAAAATAATGGAGGGCGAACTGAGCAAGTATTAGGGTTTGAATGAAATTCCCTACACCATTTTTGAAGGAGAAGAGATCCAGACCATTGGAGTCCCATCGTCTTGGCTACAATGAGGGCTAGGTGACATCGTACCCCATTCACATGGCCAGGACATGTGGAGCAATCGAGTCAAAGGTGTTGTGAAATTGGAGAATAACTGCAGTGTTGAGCGAGAGTTTCTCCCAAGCAAGGGTTTAAACATAGTGTTATACAGAATAACTCTAGTGATGAAGGACCATTAACATGCGCGTTCAACATTGGGAACCAATGGTTGGTATGTGGTTATTAACCTTGAAACAAGAGTGATCATATAGCTAGGGACTTCAAACAAATTAAAAGACATAGAGTGAGAAGAAGCTATATATGACATGTAGAGAACTATAACCACACTTAGATATACAGGGCTAGACCAAATATGAGGTTGGTTTAAGAACTAGACAGAGAAAGCCTTAACCTTAAACATAAGTTGAACAAAATAAAGAAAATAATAAGCACCATGTTAGATACAAATATATATTCATGCCATTTTGTTAAAAAGAAAAAAATACTAAATAGGGGGTGCACCATATGCAGTGTTTGCTGGAAATTTGATGTTCTATAGTGGGTTGTGTAAGTGTTGGAATCGATGTCAAATAAGGGTCAGCATGATGATTGGGTGTTTAGATTGAACTCCATGGTAGTTGCAGGCTTACTAAAGAAGCCATAAAATGATCATCATGGTAGTCGGTGTTCGACTGGCCAAACATTTAATGGGTAGAGAAGTTTGTAGTCATATTCCAAGAAGAAGAAGGAATTAAAGCATATATCAAACCCTCCCTATTGGAAAGTTCTCTAAATAAGCTTTCAAGCAATATGCAGAAGTCCAAAAATGGACTCCTCGATCAAAATTTTTTGGTTGCTGAAGTTTCGAGGATTAAAGCCTCAAGAAGGAAAGAATATCGATGATCACATATTGGAGGTCTAGAGATATAGGCGATCGCATATCGGAGGCTCAGAGAAGCAAGCATATCAGTTATCGCATATCAAAGGTCAAGCAAATCGGTGCATCGCAACATCAGAGTTCCTGAAATATCAGATCATCGACACATTAGAAGGTCAAGCCTACCAGTGCATTGGTGTATTGGTGATCACATATCGAAGGCCTAGTGATATCAGGGATCACAATATCAGAACTTTCCAAGTGGTGAACCTTTTCAATGTTGCAATTTGGGTGAAGCATTGGTAGCGTTAAAAGCAAATGGGAATGCAAAAGAGAATTAAAAAATGATTCATCACAAAATAAAAGGTGGGCGAGCCCTCTTCTCTCTCCTTTAGTAGGACAAGTGGTGGCATATGATTGTTCCCAATAAGCTATAGTGGCATCTGATGTCAGCATGCCATGGTTGTTCGAAAGGACACATACCAAGCAGTTTTGGCATTTTGAGGGGCCTATGGGGGGGAATCTAGGTAACGTGTGTCACCACTCAAGAAGTGCTACATGGAGTGACGAAATCATATCAAAGGTCGACAAATTGGAGGTTAAGGATGTCGGCACTTTATAACAGTTGGAAATTGAAAAAACGTCGATAAGGTGGCTCTGATATTAGGGATGCTACATGGTCGAGAAGAACTTATGGAACCAAGGGTGCTAAGGTCTTAATAAAGGAAAACGCCCCCTAGGCAGGAACAAAATGCCCTAGCATCTTAAGGCTAAGAATCCGGTCACTGCACTGAGTCCCATGGAGGAAAATAAAAAAGGGCTAAATAAAAAGGGCCAAGGACATCAGAACTCATTGTTTTCATAATATCTTTTAAGAATAATGTTCTGATAAGGAAAAGCCCCAATATAGTACTATGGAAATATTACAGAACTTATTAGTCTCTAATAGTGTAATGCAAAGAGTTAAAGGCATATGGGTCGACAAATACAAGATTAAATGTGGGAGTAGAGAAATGGTCTCAGGAGTAATGATGATTGTCAAAGAAATGTTGGGATTGTCTCGATGTTGAAATAAATCCATCTGTGATACCATGTGCATGTATTATAGAAATAAATGAAAAGCAAAGAAGCCATGCGGAAGTATAGTCAATCTCTGTGAGTCATGAGTAGGCATGGGGAGTCTCAGTGGAGTGTGCAGGTGGTTTAAGATTAAATTCTTATCATGGAGAGTCACATAGTGAGATCGTGAAGTGAATGAAGCCCATTCTTCTCTTTTAATGTAGTAACAAAATTTATAAAAAGTGATGCAACAGAAGAATGGAGTGTCATGCTAGGAGTACACTCTGGGCTAGTGTGGATGGAAACAGAGGCAACATTGAGCTCAATGTAGCACAAGAACAAAACTTAGAATGTCCATTGAGCTATTGGGGAATACAACATTGTTGTGGATGTGCTTAGGTGAGTTGAGTAGAGGTGTGAGAGTAGTGTGCTGTGAGTGAAGCGCATAGTGACAGAGAGGTTGAACCACCTGAGAGGACTTTGTCTATTAGTGTAGCAAGAGAAACAAGAGTGTTGTATGGAGAATGGCAAGGGTAGTGTTGAAGATAATACAGTGCATATCCATTGATAATGAAGGCAGAGCACAAAGAAAGTGTTGTTGAGAGTAGCAATAGGAGATCTACTGCAAGTGAGCACAGAAAGAAGAGTGCATAAGTTGAATCTGCAGACTACCATTTATTGGTATTTTATTTGTATAATTGTATGCCTCTGTTTTTAATTTTGAAAATTGTATGAAATAGTATAACAGTGGCAAGGGTGAGTTGGTGCCTCAGGGCAAGGTGGTTCTTTCTAACTAGAGGTAAGTTCGTGCCTCTTGGCAAGTTGATGCTTGCTAAAAAAATGGTGTCGATGCCTCTTGTGAGTGGGTGCTCACAAACAAACATATGTAATTAAGTGGGTGCTTAATTTACATCATAAAACAACAACAAATTGGTGGTTATTTCCCTTTGGGTTTCCATGTGAAAAAAATTATCTGAAATGTGTGTTGCTCATGTGATTGTTATTTGAATATGTGTGTCTGAAATATTATTGGTTCATTGTCTTGTGAATGAATGCTCTCACAAGTTAAAGAGCATAAGAAGGGACTGTAAGCATAGTAAGAAAAAGAAAAAAGAGTTTCTTAATTACTGATTCACCTCCGGCCCCCCTCTCAGCAATTCGTTATTCCAACAATTGGTATCAGAGCCTATGTTCCTTTAGCAACAGTTTAAACATTGGATGGTAGATCTATAAGAAATTATGTCTAGGTAAGAGAGTCAAGAAGCTTACTCAAGTAGAGTACGAGTCTTTGATGGGACCAGCTATGATTTTTGGAAAGTGAGAATCGAAAAATATCTTGTGTCCCTGTGAGTAGATGTTTGGACTTCAATACTAGTAGACTACAATGTCCTTGATATTCCTCCCAATAATGTAGATGGAAAAAAATTATATCTAAGCAATGGTAAAGCCAAATATGTCATTATCACTGGTCTTAGTCAATCAGAACTTGTAAAAATTATGCATTGTAATTCTGATAATGAAATGTGGGTAAAAGTTAACCAGTGCCATGAATGATATGACAAAGTCAAGCAAGCGAAACTTCAGACTTTTAGAATGAGGTTTGAAAGCTTGAGAATGAAAGCATAAATGAATACTTCCTCAGAGTTGGTGAAGTGATTAATATGATTAGAGTAATTGGTGAAGAAGTCAAGGAAGAGATGATCGTTCATAAAACATTAAGATCTCTACCTAGGAAGTTTAATGCCAAAATCTCAACTATTGAGGAAATGGCTAATTTAAAGGATCTCAAGATGGATCAGTTGCATGGTACTCTCACAACCTATGATACGAGAGTAGTAATAGAAAATTCTGAACCAAAGGAAGCTACATTCAAAGTATCTAGAAAGGGAAAGGAGCACAAAGATCATCAATATTGCTCCAACTGCGAATCTGATGACGAGTTGGTTCAACTAGCCATAAAACTGAAGCGTGGCTTAGGAAAATATAAAGGGAAGTTTCCTATAAGTGTTTTGACTGTGGAAGAGTTGGAAATTCCTCTTTCAATTTGACTTATAAATAAAAGGCTAAAAGGGAATAGGATTTGAAATTTGGAAACAATTCTTAGATACATCAGTAGAAAAAGCCCTATAAGAAGAAGGGGTTCTATTCCAAAGAAGATAACTCAACATCAGAGTCAGACTGTGAAGACTCATCAGAGAATGGGTCAGGTAAGTATCTTCTTATGGCCTTTGAAAGAGACTCCAAGTAACAAGGTAGTATGGATTCTGAAGAGGAGGAAGAAGGAGTAGTAGGCATTGAAGGGGAACATATTAGTGCCCTCGATGAATTAAAGAAAGCAAGGAAGAAGAATAAGCAGTTGAAGGAATAATTATAGCTTGCAAAGGAAGGTATGTATAACTCTAATAATGAGGAGTACGCTTATCAAAAATAAAAGCTTGAAGAATCTATCAAGAGAAACGACGTTCTAGTCTTTTTACTTAAATAAAATCAAGGAAACTGTGAGGGGCGGGAAGAGGAGAACAAGCAGTTGAAACTGGAGGTGCTCAAGTTAAAAAAGGAGACGAGCTCACAGATATGCAAAGATGATGTTCTGTCGTTAAAAGTGTTGGATCAGGTGCACAACAAACTTAATTAAACACACAGCAGAAAAATAAACAAGCACATAAGACACAGCTTTTAACGTGGTTCACCCAACCAATCTGGGCTACGTCCACCAAACATAGGCATCATAAATATATTATTCAAATTGGAGATTACATCAAGAAATCCTCACACTCTCTTAGAAAATCATCTGAATGACTGCTTGTTATATAGCATAGAGAATCTAACAGCCTCATAACTCCCTCACATCAAATATAGGAGGCATTAACTCCCTCCCAACAACCTGGAGCTAATCTAGGAACTGAATCCCTATTGTTGTCATCCTTCAGAGATTTTTGCCTATTTGACTAAAACATAAAATCTCAACAATCTCCACCTTGACAACAATTCGCCTGATGCCCTGTTATTATTAGTTTATCTTTTCTGCAAGCCAAGAGAAGCCAAACACCAGCGTAGCTTCTCCAACAAAACTAGTTTCGTGAACATGTCTGCACAGTTCTCCTTTGTATGCACCTTTTCAAGAGAAACTCCCCTTTCAGTGATAACCTGTCTTACAAAATGATATTTGATTGGAATATGCTTTGACTTACTATGATAGGCCGGATTCTTAGCCAAATGTATTGCACTTTGACTGTCACAAAGTAACCTGATGTTATCCTGTAACCTACCAAATTCACCAAGCAAACCTTTCAACCAAACCGCCTCTTTGCAAGCATGAGAAGCATAAATGTATTCTGCTTCAGTAGTAGACAAAGCAACAATATTCTGTAGCTTTGACATCCAGCTGATAGCTCCACCTGCAAGAGTAAAGACGTAGCCTGAAGTTGACCTTCTCTTATCCAAATCACCTGCAAAATCGGAATCAACATATCCGCAAACAAATTCACTACTCTTATTGTAAGAAATACAATAACTACTTGTGCCTCTCAAGTACCGAAGCACCCATTTCACTGCTGACCAGTGTTCTTTACCCGGATTTGCCATGTACCTGCTGACAACCCCAACTGCATGAGAAATATCTGGTCTCGTACACACCATCGCATACATCAAACATCCTACTACATTGGCATAAGGAATTCGAGACATATAATCATTTTCTTCATCTGTATTAGGACATAAACTCGAAGAAAGCTTAAAATGGGAAGCTAAAGGGATCGACACAGGCTTCACATTGTTCATACCAAACCTCAAAAGTATTTTCTCAACATACTTTTGTTGTGATAGCCACAGCTTACCATAACTCCTGTCTCTGAAAATCTCCATGCCCAAAATCTGTCTTGCGGCTCCTAGATCTTTCATATCAAACATCCTTGCCATCTGAGTCTTCAACCTGTTGATTTCTTCAATGCTTTTGCTTGCTAAAAGCATATCATCAACATATAACACTAAGATAATGAACATGCCATTATTTAACTGCTTAAAATAAACACAATGATCATATTCACTTCTTACATATTTCTGACTCAACATGAAAGAATCAAACTTCTTATACCACTGCCGAGGCGACTGCTTCAGGCCATATAATGACTTCTTGAGCCTGCAGACAAATTTCTCATTGCGATGCTGAACAAACCCTTCCGGTTGTTCCATATATATTTCCTCATCTAAATCACCATGTAGAAATGCAGTTTTAACATCTAACTGCTGCAACTCCAAATCAAACAAAGCCACTAATGCTAACACAATTCTAATTGAAACAATTTTAACCACTGGTGAAAAAATCTCATGAAAGTCTATGCCAGCTTTCTGAGAAAACCTTTTTGCAACCAGCCGAGCTTTGTACCTGTCTTCCGTATCATTCACACCCCGTTTCAGCTTGAAGACCCATTTGCATCCCACTGTTTTCCTGCCTTTGGGAAGTTCAACCAGATCCCACGTACCATTCTTACCTAAGGCCATCATTTCTTCCTTCATGGATGCTTTCCATTTGTCACTATTTGAACCTTCTACAGCTCCCTGATAACACAAAGGTTCATCATCATTAGCGATCAAAGCAACTGAAGTAACATGATCATCATACCTTCTCGGACGGCGTTTGATCCTTGTAGACCTCCTTAAGAATGTTTCTGGTTCTTCCACAATTGGTTGTCTATCAACTGTAGGAATTTCTTCATGATCGCCATCTGAGACCTGTTCATGTCCTCCATCTGAACCCTGTTCATAATCTGATTCTGAAACCTGTTCATGACTAGAATCTGAACTATGGTCGTTATGACTATCATTAGAAATGAAGTCAAACTGAATATGCTGGAAATCAGATACATCATCCTGTTTCAATCTTCTATCTACATCTAACTGTACAAGAGAGGATTCATTAAACTTTACATCTCTGTTGATGATGATTTTGCGGGTAGTAGGATCCCACAATCTAAATCCCTTTGTTCCATCACCATACCCAACAAAGATATACCTTTTAGACTTTGGATCTAACTTAGTTCGCTGATGTTTAGGCACTAGAGCATATGCATCACAACCAAACACTCTGAGTTTAGAATAATCACAAGGGTCTCCTGTCCATACCTCTTGCGGAACCTTGCAGTCTATAGCCGTTGATGGAGACCGGTTTATCACATAACAAGTTGTTGCCACCGCTTCCGTCCACAACTCCTTCGGCAACCCGGCGTTACTCAGCATACACCTTGCTCTCTCTAGAAGAGTCCTGTTCATGCGTTCAGCAACTCCATTCTGCTGAGGAGTATAAACCGTGGTCTTATGTATTTCAATCCCTACATCCTTGCAATAGCTGTCAAACTCCTTGGAGGAAAACTCTCCACCATTTTCAGTTCTTAAACATTTTATTGTTCTACCAGTGTTGTTTTCTACCAATGCTCTAAACTGCTTGAAAACTGTAAAAATATCAGACTTCTTTTTCAACATGTAGACCCAAACTTTCCGAGAAAAGTCATCAATGAATGATACAAAATAAGACGAACCACCATATGAAGCTGTAGGAGCTGGACCCCACACATCTGAATGGATATAATCAAGTATGCCTTTACTAGTATGTTTGCATGTTTTAAACTTTTGTTTACTTTGTTTACCAAACAGACAATGTTTACAGAAATCCAATTTTCCAGATCTTAGATTAGGAAGTAACTTTCGGTCAGCCAAAATTTTCAATCCTCTTTTACTCATATGCCCCAACCTTTGATGCCATAAGTGAATGGAACTACCATTATGTTCAGACACAGACACATGATCTGACCCGGTTCTACCTTCTAACTGAAATAGATTTCCTACTTTCTTAGCCTTCATCACTAGTAAGATACCTTTATAGATTTTCATAACTCCACCTTGAATTATAGTTTTATATCCATTTGAATCAAGTGCTCCTAATGAAATCAAATTTTTCCTTAAATCTGGTACATGCCTCACATCAGTTAATATTTTGGTTGTGCCATCAAACATTTGTAGTTGTATGCTTCCAATCCCAACAATATTACATGTTACATCATTACCCATGTACACAACACCATCATCAATTGATTTATATGTTTTAAACCAATCTTTATGAATACACATGTGGTTAGATGCCCTGGAATCTAACAACCAATGTTGATCATGTTTTGAAATATTAACTGACAATACTTCATCTCTCATACCTGAACTAGATACTGAACCTATATCTGTGGTGTTGGCTTCCTTCTTTTCAGTCGAAGAGCCTTCTTTAGCAGCCTGGTTTCGCTTCCAGCAATCATTTTTCAGATGTCCAGCCTTGCCACAATACCAGCACTTCACCTTGGGCTTCTTTCCTTTGGATTTTGAAAGAGAGTTGCTATGCTTTCCCTCGAAGTGTCTCTCTCGTGAGCGACCTCTGGCCATCATTACCTCTGATGTAGAGGTGTCTGCATTCGACCTCTTCCTCGTCTCCTCAGCCAACAAGGCTCCAACAACATCGTCAAACTCAAAAATTTCTGATGTACTAAAACTTATGGAAGTAACAAAGTGATCCCAGGATTCAGGGAAAGAACATAATAGTGTTATTGCCTTATCCTCTGAATCAAATTTCACATCTAGACTGTTTAATTGCACCAACAAGGTATTAAAAACATTCAGGTGATCAGCAATTGAGGTACCTTCTTTCATCCGCAAACAGTAAAGCTGCCGCTTCAGGAGAATCCGATTTGTCAAAGATTTCGTCATATAGAGCTTCTCAAGCTTCGACCACAAGCCTGCGGCGGTTTTCTCTGACACAATGTTAAACAGAACATCGTCCGCCAGACATAACCGGATTGCGCTCAGAGCTCTATCGTCCATCTCATCCCATTCATCCTCCGTCATGGAAGGAGGTCTTTTGTTTTTCCCCAACAGTGCTTTCGCCACACCTTGTTGAACCAGCATATCGTGCATCTTCACCTTCCAGATCTCAAAATTATTCTTGCCATTAAATTTCTCAATTTCAAACCGGGCACTTTGAGTTTTCGCCATTTTGTATCAAAAAAGCACAATAATCTCAAATATCAACGTTTTAAATACCAGCAATTAAAAAATTGCCTATGCCTTTAAAAAAAAAATATCTTCCCTTCACAAAAAAAAAAAATTCTGCCTATGTCTTTCTGCCTTTCTGCCTTTGCCTTTAAAACACAAAAAAAAAAACTGCCTTATTACAGTAGACCTCCGCCAAAAACAAAAAAATATTTGTTTATTAACTTTTGTTTCAACTATCCTAGAAATGTCGTGGGATTACTGTATGAACAAACCTGGTTCCCAAAATATATATCCCAATATATTTTAACACCCCACCATTTAACATGCGTTCCAACCTTGTAATTTTTTTTTTTTAGAAAAAACCCATGTTACATAACCCTTATAACTCCTTTTTTGTTTAATGGCATAAAATAAAAAAATTACTTCCTCCACCACATGCGTTCACCACTTTAACTTTTTAAACATATTAATACGCCATGAATGTTTTTAAACAAACATATATATATCTCTACGCACTGGTTCAATACATATCCACGGTATATATATATCTCTACCAATTTGGGATCAATACATATTCACCGTATATATATCTCAGTGTTTTATATTACCACGCAGGTTTTGGAATGGAAAAAACGCACGCACCATTTAATAATATTCCGCAGCAGCAGTTTATAAAACCGGCTCCACGCAGCAATCATGAACGCACCAGCAATTTTATAGAATATGCACCAGCAATGCTTCATTAAATCAGGCTTCACGCATTGAGACATTCCATTCAGGCGCACTGCATAGAAAACACACCAGGTATCAGCGCGCACGGAGGCTATGAACGCACCAGGTATTTCAGGCAGCACCGCACAGCAACCTCTGCTCCACTCGAACAACAATCAAACTCCCTCAGCGCTCCAGCACAGCCAGCGCTCCACCTCCAGCAGTCAGACACACCAGCACCTCCAACATGCTCTGATACCAATTGTTGGATCAGGTGCACAGCAAACTTAATTAAACACACAGCAGAAAAATAAACAAGCACATAAGACACAGCTTTTAACGTGGTTCACCCAACCAATCTGGGCTACGTCCACCAAACATAGGCATCAGAAATATATTATTCAAATTGGAGATTACATCAAGAAATCCTCACACTCTCTTAGCAAATCATCCGAATGATTGCCTGTTATATAGCATAGAGAATCTAACAGCCTCATAACTCCCTCACATCAAATATAGGAGGCATTAACTCCCTCCCAACAACCTGGAGCTAATCTAGGAACTGAATCCCTATTGTTGTCATCCTTCAAAGATTTTTGCCTATTTGACTAAAACAGAAAATCTCAACAAAAAGTAGAGTTGGGAAGAGAACTGTTGGAGTCTTGAAGTAGAGGTTGTCTCTCTGAGAACTAAACTTGAGAAAACAAAGACTAAAAAAAGGTCTAAATGAAAATTTTGTCAAAAAAACAAAGAAAATAGATCATATCCTGAATAGTCAAAAGCCTTTAGGAATCAAGACTGACCGATTTGGGATACTCTAAGACACAAGAATATTCGATTGGGAAGATAAACTTCAGGTCTGCAAGATTCAAAGAACCACATACCATGGGAAGAAGCATCATGAAAGAATGAATGAAGACAAAATAACAATCGGACAAAGTAGAGATCGTCAATGGAGAATGAACCAATCAACTAGACGACCAAGGCTGAGTTATTTTAGAGTTATATGATAGTAAAGTTGAATTTTCATATTTTTATAAATGCTTTAAAATATGTTAGGATGAGCAACAAAATGCTTATATATATATGATAGAAAAATTGTAGTTTATATCGTTTACTTGATGAAAGTAAAAGTTTTCATAACCTTTATAATTTTATTTTTTTCAATTTTACATAAGCCTTCATATGTGTGTTCTTCGATATGAGTAATGAAATGTTCATTTTATTTTGATATATACACAGGAATGATTAAAATATTGAAAAAAAATTATAGACGTCTTTTTTCTTGAGGATGAGTAATGAAATGAAATGAAATTTTAAAGCAAATGAAATGAAATTTTGTGTACTGTAATTTGTACAAAGAAGAGTATATTACGAGTTGAGTTATTTTTAGAGGTATATGACAGCAAAGTTAGTTTTCTATAATTTTTGTAAGTTTTTTATTGCATTTGATAGCTGCCTTCAATTTTAATATACATGTAAAATAATGTATCTTTTTATCAATAATTATGTATTAAAATAATGTATTTGTTTTATTGATAATTATGTTATTTTATATCGAGTAGTGATAATGTTATATATTCGAAGTAAACATATCGAATTCTTCTAATTTTATATTTTCATCTCACTTTGTTTATGCCTTGCGTTTTTATATGGACAGTATACTGTTGCAAAAATAGGTCTAAACAATTTCAATGAGTTTACTCTTCTTAAATGAAAAACATAGACAATGATAAAGTTAATTTTTTTCAAAATACTATTTCCTAACCGTATTAGGAAAATATTAAATTTTTAGAGTATAATATCAAGTTGATTTCATGTTCATACAATTTCAAGATATTTTATTATGATACCACTCATTAATACCAATAATATTATTGATTACGTAAATTTGCGATTTGTGAGAATAATGCAGAAATAGTTAGTTATGAGTGGTTGAACTAAATTAGTTGTAGGTGGTTGAACAGAATTAGTTATGAGTGGTTAGGAATTAGTTTGTGTTATTTCCTATATAAGTGTGATGTAATTGAGCAAAGAGATTAATGAAGTTGTGTGAGTTTTTCTGTTTTAAGTTGGTATCAGAGCACAGTTGAGTTGAGGAGGAGAGACTTGCCTCACTGAGGAGACGCTGCCTCCTGTTGTTGGCCCTGTTCAGAACCCACACTGCTCTCTGCGAGGATCGTGAGCAGTTGCTGGTGCTGTCGACTGTGCGTATCGAGAACTGTTTGCTGGTGGACGCGAGACAGTGAGGTGCTGTCCAGAACCGTCCGTCGAGAAGCGAGACCGTCGTTGGCCCTGTCCAGAACGCTGTCGAGAACCGTCGCTGTCCAGAACGCTGTCAAGAACTGTAGCGAGACAGTGAGCGTTTGAGATCTGCCGTGAGCGTTTGCACGCTGCGTCATCACCTCCTGTGACGTCGAAATCGGCAGAACTAAAGGTGTTTTTTGTGGCTGCCAGAACTCACTGTCCATACGTTGAAGTTGTTCGTTGAAGACCAGCGAAATCCTGCCTGCCAGAACTCACTGTCCATACGTTGAAGTTGTTCGTTGAAGACCAGCGAAATCCTGCGTGTGATGGTGCATGATTGTGGCTGCCAGAACTCGGGTATTTTTTTATTTTCTGTTAATTTTTTGTCTCAGAAAATTTTAAAGCTGTTTTGCCTCAGAAATTGTTTCCAGAAAGCAGTCAAGATTTGATCCTTTTGGCTCGGTTTTGCTCCATAGACCCCGTGTTTTCTCAGTTTACCTCAAGTTTGTTTAGTCTTCCCCAAAATTTGCATCGTGCACCCGACCTTCGCTATCTGTGTTAACAGCCAATTAACAGATAGGCAGAGTTTTATTTTCCTGTTGGATTGAATTTGGTCATTGGTGGAGAAATGGCTAATCCCCTTGCAGATTCATATTTAAATGAGTCTTCAAGACTTGATGGAGAAAATTATGTCAATTGGAAATTTAAGATCATAACAGTACTGGAGGCATACAATCTCTGGCCGATTGTCAAAGGTGACGAGACCAAGCCTCAACCTCCTACTAATACTCAAGATTGGGAGAAGCGTGAAATGAAAGCAAAGGTGCTGCTACGCATGTCCGTGAAGGACAATATTATTCCTCACATTCGGGACTGTGAAACTTCAAAGGCGACTTGGGACACTCTCAAAGGTTTGTATGAGACTACTAATGCAAACCGTATTTTATTTTTAAAAACAAAGCTGCTATCTATCAAAATGGATACCAATGAAAGCATTAGCAACTTTGTTTCCCGAATTAAAGACTTTAGTGATAAGCTTGGTGATATTGGTGAAAAGGTTTCTAGTACAGACTTGGTAACTATTACTTTAAAGGAGTTAGTCCCCGACTATAAAGTCTTTATTTCAGCTCTCTCAGCTAGACCGACACCTCCTACATTTGAAGAATTGGCTGGAATTCTTCTTCAAGAAGAAGAGCGCATGAAACTTTTGAACTGGAGTCAAATGGTTCTGATTTGACTTTGACTGCAAGAGGCCAAAGACCATTCCGAGGGAGACCATGGGACAGAAACAGAGGTCGTTTTCAAGCAAAGCAGAAAGGTATGGCACCTCTTGATTCTTATGTTAAAAGGAACATTGAATGTCATTATTGTGGAAAACCTGGACATCTGGCTAAAGATTGTTATAGGAGAAAGCATAATGAATCAAATCAAAGACATAGCAGGCATAATGGAAATTACATAAACAGAGACACCTCAGTGAATGATGGATTTAAAAATCTTAAGTTATTTCTTTCTGATGCTGCATTGTCTGCTGAAACTGATGATGAGAATGTTTGGTTTATAGATTCTGGTGCCTCGGCACACATGACTTGTAATAAAGAATGGTATGATAAATATTATGAGAAATCTGATGGTACACACATTTACCTAGGAGATGATAGGTCACTTAAAGTTCACGGCTATGGCATAATAAATGTGTACTTACCTAATGGACAAATGCGACAGATTCATAATGTGATGTATGTACCTGCTCTCAAAAAGAATTTGCTATCTGTTTCCACTATCACTGATAATAATTTAAAAGTAGAATTTGGTAAATTGGGATGTATAGTGAAAGATGTTCGGGACCACTACAGGGTTGTTTCTACAGGTACCAGGGTTGGAGGATTGTACAGATTGGATGTGACAGTCAAGCGCCATGTTGCATTGACATCTCAAGAGACATCGATAGCAGAATTATGGCATCACAGGTATGGGCACCTAAATTACAATGATTTATCGTTGTTACAAAGGAAATCAATGGTTGAAGGTCTTCCTGTTATGAAGTGTGAACATTTACCATGCGAAGCTTGTGCACTTGGTAAGCAGCATAGAGAAGAGTTTCCTGTTCATACTGAGAAACGAAAGTATGATATACTTGAATTAATTCACACTGATGTATGTGGACCTATGAAAACTAGGTATCTTGGTGGTGCTTCATACTTTGTTATTTTTATTGATGATAGGTCTAGATATACCTGGGTCTATTTCGTTAGAAGGAAAAGTGACATATTTGAGTATTTTAAAGAGTTTCGAAATGTGGTTGAAAAACAAACAGGAAAGTGCATCAAAATACTCAGATCTGATCAAGGGGGTGAATATAAATCAAAAGCATTTAACACCTATTGTAAATCTAATGGAATTCAACAACAGCTCACATTGCCACATACCCCTCAGCAAAATGGTGTTGCAGAGCGATGGAATAGAACCTTGGTGGAATCTGCTCGTAGTATGCTGCAAGGTAAGAACATCTCTAATGGTTTCTGGGCAGAAGCCATTAACACTGCTGTTTATCTGAAGAATCGATGTCCCACTAAGGAATTAGTTTTTCAAACTCCTTTTGAGGTTCTTTATGGTTATAAACATGATGTGAGTCATTTCAAAGTCTTTGGATGTACTGCTTTTGCTCATATTCCTAAGGCTAACAGAAGAAAACTTGATGCCAAGTCCATCAAGTTTGTTTTCATTGGATATTGTACGGATCCGAAAGCCTATAAATTGTTTGATCCAAGTTCCCATAAACTATTTGCAAGTCGTGATGTATTGTTTCATGAGCAGACTGATAAAAGTAACACAAAGAATGATACATGGCATATTTCTAATGATGCACATCTCAAGCTTGATACTTTGATTAAGCAGGAACAGGAACAGGTCCAGGTACAGGTACAGGATCAGGATGATAGCAGCAGTATGAGCACATCTAGTAGCAGTGAGTCATCACAAGGAGGTGATACACCTCAAAGCCAACGAATCATGGATGGAACACCCACACCAAGAAGATCGTCCCGACAGACTCGGCTTCCTGAAAGGTATAGAAACTATGCCTTAATGTCTAATATAATAAATGTTGAAGAACCAATTGATTATGAACAGGCTAAACAACATGAACCATGGATTAATGCTATGAATGATGAGTATGCTTCTATTATGAAAAATCAAACATGGGAATTAGTGGAACTTCTTGAAAATAAAGTTCCAATTGGAAGCAAATGGTTGTACAAAACAAAATTTAAAGCAGATGGTACAATTGATAAATTTAAGGCAAGATTAGTAGCAAAAGGATATGCTCAACAGGAGGGAATTGATTATGAAGACACTTTTGCACCTGTAGCTAAGTTGAATACAATTAGATTACTGATTGCCTTAGCCACAAAACATAATTGGAATATACATCAAATGGATGTCAAATTTGCTTTTCTAAATGGTGATTTACAGGAAGAAGTTTATTTGGTTCAACCTGAAGGGTTTGTCAAACAGGGACAGGAGCATCTGGTTTGCAGGTTAAGAAAGGCATTGTATGGTTTGAAACAGGCACCAAGATCATGGTATGTAAAGATTGATACTTTCTTTCTTCAGAATGGATTTGTGAAAAGCAAAAATGATCCTAACTTGTATGTTAAGAAAGATGAAAAAGGAAATGTTGCTTTAATATCTTTGTATGTGGATGATCTCATTATAACAGGCAGTGCTCACAAGTTAATTGAAGAAATTAAAATTCAGTTGTCACAGGAATTTGAAATGAAAGAATTGGGTGAAATGCATTACTGTTTAGGCATTGAGGTATGGAGAGAAACTGGTAAAACTTTGATCACTCAAAGCAAATATACAAAGGAGATTCTTAAAAAGTTCAATATGACAGATTGCAAAGCTATGTCAACTCCCTTAGAACAGAATGCAAAGTTGTACAAAGAAGATGGATCGAAAGAGGCAGATGGAACATTATATCGTCAGTTAGTGGGAAGTTTGAACTATCTCACCACTACCAGACCAGACATTGCATACTCAGTCAGTATCCTTAGTCAATTCATGGCTAAGCCTTCAGGAAATCATTGGATTGCTGCAAAGAAAGTTCTCTGATACTTAAAGGGAACAGTGAATCTTGGTATTATGTATACTGATGTATCTGATGTTGCACTGACAGGTTTTTCTGATTCAGATTGGGCAGGAAATCCAGATGACAGACGATCTACCTCTGGCTATGCATTTCATATTGGATCAGGGGTCGTATCTTGGAGTAGTAAGAAACAGCCAACTGTTTCTTTATCATCAACAGAATCAGAGTACAAAGCTTTGACCAATGCCACCTGTGAAGCTATTTGGTTGCGGAGAATTCTTGCAGATCTTGAAGAAGCGCAAAGTGGTGCAACATGTATCAATTGTGATAATCAGAGTGCTATCAAATTAGCACATAATCCAGTTTACCATGCTAGAACAAAACACGTTGAGTTACAGTACCACTTTGTACGTGAGAAAATTGAGTCAAATGAAATTGGATTGATATTCTGTAACACCAAGGATAATGTGGCTGATATATTTACTAAGCCCCTTGGTAAAATCAAATTTGAAGTTTTTAGAAGTCAGTTAGGTATTGTAGAAAATCTATTTCTCCATTAAGGGAGGATGTGAGAATAATGCAGAAATAGTTAGTTATGAGTGATTGAACTGAATTAGTTGTAGGTGGTTGAACAGAATTAGTTATGAGTGGTTAGGAATTAGTTTGTGTTATTTCCTATATAAGTGTGATGTAATTGAGCAAAGAGATCAATTAAGTTGTGTGAGTTTTTCTGTTTTAAGTCGATTCGCTGATCGAAGGGACTGCCTTTTATAATAATATAACTTTCCAATCCATCCTCATCGTCTGTATATTTTATTTAGCAGCTACCGTGGATTATATTTGTCGGGTTTGTTTTTGGCGTCCTTATACAATATCTTGCAGTGAATTTGGGATTCGTCACAGATCTATCCAGAGACCCATTCTTAGTTTCCTCTATTAGACAATTATATGAGCTCATATTTTCGTAATAAAGTATTATCCTAAACCATGAAACTGGTAGTATCACAGGTAAACATTTGTCCCAACACTACAAGGAAGAGTATCCAAGGAAATTAACTTATGTCTTATGGCTGCTATCAGAGTTGGTCGTCACTACAGCAGATATTCCTGAAGGTTAGCTTAATGTGTTCTGTAAATATCTTTCAGTTTGATTTTGGGTTTTAAATTGAAAACCACTTGTGATGTAACTCTTTAATGAACATATTGATAATTAATTTCTCATTTACCTACCATGCTGCTGCACTGTACTTATGGCAGTTGTTGCAACTCTTCTTGCTTTTAATTGTTGGAATATGTAATACTTATTTGTCTCAGTTGTGATTTTTTTCTCTTTTATCTAGAAGACTCTGTTCCTATTTTGTTTCTTAGATTTGTGTGTCGTGGAGACAACATTTCCTTTATGTAATATCATATTTGATTAATGATATAGATATTTTTCCTTATGGAAATTTAACATGGTATCAGAGATCCTGAGGGCCTGGCTCAAACACTTCCTGTATATATGTAATATCATATTTGATTAATGATATAGATAGTTTTCCTTATGGAAATTTAACATGGTATCAGAGATCGGTGTGGCCGGCCTTGGGCTGAGAGGAAACAAAATGTTTGTTAAATGTTTGATTTTTGGTTTGTCCATTTATTTAGGCCAAGCTTGGTGAAGTGTGGATGACATTGGATAATTTGCGAGCTAATCGGTGGAGTTCTTACTGGACAATGGAGAATTCCAGTGTGCTAATGTGTGGTTCCGTCTTGGGCCGAGGGGAAACAAAATGTTTGTTAAATGTTTGATTTTTGGTTTGTCCATTTATTTAGGCCGAGTTCGGTGAAGTGTGGATGACATTGGATAATTTGAGAGCTAATCGGTGGAGTTCTTACTGGACAATGGAGAATTCCAGTGTGCTAATGTGTGGTGCCGTGTGTGGGAATAGTCGTCCTCTGCAAATTATCCGCGACAACCGTTTGCCTATGAAATTTAACAGCATGTTGTGAGCGTGAATTGGTGTTGCATGTGACAGTGGTGTTGAAAGCAATGATTTTAGCGCCCAGAACATTTCGCTCTTGTGGCAGCTTGGTTGCAAGTGTGTTCTCGTCGCGTTATGGTCATGTTTTTTTTCTGTCATTGTATGAACAACGAATTAGTGGAGAAACAGTCTTGAGGCATCTTATTTAAGAAGAGGAGGCATAAAAAATGATTAAGTTCATGTTTGTGCATCGGAGGTAGAGGTATGGACTACCTAGCAGATCGTGGTAGCAGAGGTCGAGCCATCAAATTAACTGCGTAATCCGTTGTGTGTCTATGAGTTGGAGAGTGAGATCCACTGGAGTAGAGAGCCTAGTGGGGTGTCGATGTGTGGAGTTGCCTGCAAGGATGCTAAGGATTTTGCGTGCAAAGGAGTCTATGGTGCGTGGGTGACCCACTTCGAGTCGCAACCCCATGATGTACAAATGTTTTTGAATCATTTTAAGGAAACGAAACACCGAGATTGCAGCCTCCGACTCAAGGAGGGTTATAGATTGTTTAGCTAGAGGAGATCCAATGCAGGTTGCTATGAGGCGAGACACCCAACCTTGATTTCCCTCGGGTGGTAATACCTTTCTCATAGGGCTGTGATATGCTTTCCATGTTCAAGGAGGTTCCTCTGATTACAAGTTCGATCATTTGCAGTTATGCTTCATCGCTGACTGGTAAGGAAATCGGACACCTTATTCGCAAAAGAACCGAATGGAGATATCTGTCATTAGTATCTTAGCAATCCTCTTTAGAGCCACGGGCTTCCTCGTGAAGTTTGCACCCTTTCTATATAGTCTTTGGAGCACGTTGTGTGCTTGATAAGTCCATCTAGAAGGATGGCACTTTGTTGTACGAATTCCATTCGTCTAACGATATTGATGAAAAAATTAATGAAAGGATAGAAATGGAAGAATGCATGAGGACATATGGGAGAGAGAGATTGGATGTGGGCATGTCTACATATGCTGCAGGAGAAGGTATACACTTTCCCCACCTACGCGAGGCTCACAAAAGTAGAGATCAGCGAATGATAAACAACATTTATCTGAATCACAATCTAGCTTAGCGGCTGAATCATTTGCTACCAAATTATTGATTGTTGAACCGTACCAGAACCAACACATTGTGTGCTTGATTGTTGACCTAGATTGTCATTGATATCAATATGGCAATAGTCTAGGATACTAAATGATTATATGAAGCCAAGGAGAAGTAGAGCAGATCCGTGAAGAAACAGGAGCAAGAAGCTAAGGAGCAAAGCGATTAGGGAAGCCATCAAAAGAGGTCATTGGAAGCCACGAGAAGGAAAGAGGAACACATCAGCAGAGGAGCATAAACAAAGTTATCAGAGGTCACAGGAAGATAAGCCATAGGATCAACAATCATCAGAAGAGCGAAAGAGTGAGGAGAAGCCATAGGAAAGTCAAGCCATGAGTATTGCAGAGTATCACAGGGGTTAAAAGAGGAGCCATATCAGAGATATCGCATCAAATATCGAAAGGACGGACGGACCAAGACAATGCAAATCAGAGTAGAGAAGAGCAAAGGAGTATATAATATCGGTAGAAATCATATCGACGTGTTCTATTATGTGCCACTACCCAAAAACCCCTGATGTGATATAACACATGTGGACCCGAACAGGTTATAGTAACAACCATTAATATGACATCGCATTCGCCATACCACAAGTGTGTAAAGCCTTGTCATGTTAAAACTTCGATTGCAATACGTATGCAGACCCAATGCACGATTATAATACATCCTATTGAAATATCGTATCCATCAAATCGCAAAGTTCAAAAGGGTTGACACCACCAGACTGCCGATTGCGATATAAGTTGTGGACCCGATTGAGTTATAAAAAGAAGCTTATTGGAATATCGTATCTGTCGCATATCACAAGTCTTGAAGAAATGTAACAATTTAAATCCGCCGATTGCGATAAAGTTGTGGACCCAATGGATTCATTAAAATCAGGTTAATATAATATTGCATCCAGTAGGGGCAATCGGTCATCAACTATGTTATAGGCACAACTTGTAAAATACCTCTAGAAGTTGTGACTGCGATTAAAGGAATGATGTGGCATGTGGATATCTAATATGGAATTAATGTGTCCTTTGAGTGTTGGTGAATTCGAAGATACAAAGGAAGTCAAAGTGTGAGTGCAGAGGAAGCTGAAAGATCAAGTGAGCAAAGAGGAAGTGAGCAGAAAAGAAGCCAAAGGTCAAGGGTATGAGGCATATAAAACAAAGAACAAGAAAAGTTTAGAAGTTTACAAACTGGAAGAGAGGAAGAAGCGTTAGGTCCAGCAGGACAGGAGGAAGTCGACGAACAAGCAACTCTGTTGATCGGGCTAACCTTTGAAAGGCTCAGACCAGTGATGAATTAATCAGAGTTGGAAGGATTGGTGTCCTTGGAGTTGGTGCTCCTAAATCCAAGGTTGGTTCCTTGACAAAATAGATCTAGACAGTTTACAACAGAGGGTTGGAGCTCTTAGGGTTGGTGCCCTAGAACTAGAAGGATTAGTGTCTTGGGAGTTGGTGCTCCTAAATCCAAGCTTGGTGCCTTGACAAGACAGGGTTGGTGCCCTGGAGGTTGGAGCCTCACAAAAAGACCAAGTTGGTGCTTGGCAAAAGATTGGAACCTGATATACATCGTTTCTGTTTTATTGTAAAGATTATATTAATAAGAGCATTTATTCGTGTTGTTCATTTTGTCTTAAATATAAATGTTTTAACTGGTAAAAATAACAATTGAAAAGAAATACTGTTTCACCCCCCCCAGTATTTCCAACAATTCGTATTAGAGCCAGTACCTTCATTCAAAGCCTAACAACTTGAATGTTGATCTTTAGAACACAAATGGCGAAGCCAAGGAAGAAAGTCTCCAATTCTCCTAAAGATGAGTCTCACTTTACCACTGAAATTGAAGACAATCAATTTGAGAAGGCTCCATGGTTCAATGGAAACTTTAATATATTGGAAGCAAGAATGAGGAATTTCTTAAAGACTCAAGGCATTAAAATCTGGAAATCAGTGATTATTGATAGCATGACGGACGAAGAATCCAAGGAGTACAATGCAAAAGCAATGAAGACAATCTTGAATGGGCTACCTGATTCTATAAAGAAAAACTTAAGAAAATGTTCGTCAGCAAAGGTAATATGGGAAAAACTTCATGACCTTCACTGAAAAGGAGCATTGACCATGACCATCAATCAAGAAGATGATGGAAACCAAGAAGAAAATCCAAAACCCATCATAGAAGCTGAAAATTAGAATGATGACATCAAGGATAAAGAAGACCCAGAAGATGGAGAGAATGAAAAAGATTTTGTAGAGGATCTCCTCGCTCAACTTACAGCTGCCATGGAAGAGATTTTCAATTTGAAAAAGGAAAACAAGGAACTTAGGAAGAAAGAACTAGCTAGTGACCAAGACCAAACAAGGAAGAAAGTTGACCTTGTCAAGCTTCAAGTACAAGAAAGTCCCTTGAACTCTCCAGCCAACAACACATGTTGTTGACCTGACCTTCGACAATTTGAGGATTTGATAGGAAGAATATTCCAAAAGAGATGATGCATACAATTAGGGGGAACCTGTGACTCTTGATCATTATTACAAAAGGTTTGTCTCGACTCAAGGATTTAATGTGAGAACAGGTAAAATATGGACACGAATAGAGGCAACCTTAAAACAAACAGATACATCTAGGAATGGAGCGTGAAGCAAGAGAAGTTGGCAACATATAACAAAACTGAAGCATTGCAAAAGGATGCAAATCAATAAAAAGAATTGAAAAGACAGTCATAGATTGGATATCAAAATCAGAGATAACTTGGAGAGATTTTTTACAAGAACACAAGGAAAAGATGGCTCATCAAAAAGACTATAGAAAGGAGAAGCATAGAGATACAAAGGAACTTGGATCTGAAGAAAGATAGTAATTTCAGTCACACTTTTTTTTGATTTGGGCTATGAAGGCCTCTTAATTCTGACTGTGGAGACAATAGAATATGGATTGAAGCATAAAAACCTAGACTTTAACATTTGGTGTGTGGCTATTTGCAATTTGTTTGAAAGCATTGAAGTGGAGCATCTTTAAGCATTATTGAAGCCATGATAAAATAGTTTTGAGACATGAAGAAGGGATAATGTGCTAATTGATGATAAAGCATCAATATTCTATCTTGAGTAAAAACAAGAGCACTCCTTTGCCATTGATGTCAAAGGGGGAGAGAAGAAGAATATTGCCATCAATGACAAAGGGGGAGATTCTCGACCTAGATTGTCATTGACGTCAATATGGCAATATTATAGGATAGTAAATGATGATATGAATCCAAGGAGAAGTAGAGCAGATCCGTGAAGAAAGAGGATCAAGAAGCGAAGGAGCAAACCCATCAGGGAAGCCATCACAAGAGGTCATTGGAAGCAACGAGAAGCAAAGAGGAACACATCGGTAGAGGAGCATAAATAGAGTTATCAGAGGTCATAGGAAGATAAGCCACATGATCAACAACCATCGGAAGAGCGGAAGAGTGAGGAGAAGCCACAGAAAATTCAAGCCATGAGTATTGTAGAGTATCAGAGAAGTTAACAGAGAAGCCATATCAGAGATATCGCATGAGATATCGAAAGAAGCGACAGACCAAGACAATGTAGATCAGAGCAGAGAAGAGCAGATGAGTATATAATATCGGCGGAAATCATATCAGCATGTTTTATTATGTGCCACTATCGAAAAACCCCGATGCGATATAATACATGTGAACCCTAATAGGTTATAGTAACAACCCTTAATAGAACATCTCATCTGCCATAACACAAGTGTGTAAAGCCTTGTCACGTTAAAACTCTGATTGTGATACATATGCGAAATCGTTGCACCATTATAATACGTCCTATTGGAATATCGCATCCATCAAATCGCAAAGCTCAAAAGGGTTGACACTGCTAGACTGCTGATTGCGATATAAGTTGTGGACTCGATTGAGTTATAAAAAGAGGCTTATTGGAATATTGCATTCGTCGCATATCACAAGTCTTGAAGAAATGTAACAATTGAAATCTGTCGATTGCGATAAAGTTGTGGACCCCATGGATTCATTAAAAACAGGTTAATATAATATCGCATCCAGTAGGGGCAATCGACCATCGACTATGTTATAGGAACGACTTGTAAAAGACCTCCAGAAGTCGTGATTGTGATTAAAGGAATGAGGCGGCATGTGGATCTCCAATATGGAATTAATGCATCCTTTGAGTATTGGTGAATTCGAAGAGATAAAGGAAGCTAAGAGTGAGCGCAGAGGAAGCCAAAAGATCAAGCGAGCGAAGAGGAAGCGAGCGGAAAGGAAGCCAAAGGTCAAGGGTATCAGGCATATAAATAAAGAACAAGGAAAGTTTAGAAGTTGGCGAACTAGAAGAAAGGAAGAAGCAGTAGGTCTAGTAGGACAGGAGGAAGCCAAAGGTCCAGCAGGACAGGAGGAAGCTGACGAACGAGCAACTCTTTTGATTGGGCTAACCTTTGTGTTGGGTTGTGTTATATTCTTTCCATGACTAAACCACGTAGTGAACCGGGGGGTTAGAGGGGGGGCGGTAGCCCCCCCTTGTTCGGGGGGTTTGAGGGGGGGCAGGTAGCCCCCCTCTACAGGGTCCGGGGTAGTGCCCCAGGAATTTTTTTTTTTGGACCCTATATTAGGTTGGGCAAACCTACCTATGGTTTTCCGTCCATGGTATTGGATGCTTTGGCATGTATAAATATGTATTGTAACATTGAAATGAACATAATGAAAAATCAATTTGGTAATACAATTTTGGGATTCGGGGGAAAATCTCTGTGTGTATGTGTTTTATCTATTATGCTCTCGCATTGTTTATTTTATGTGTTTTAGAATTCGTATGCAGGTAATTTCTGTATGGGGTTAAAACCTAGATTTGGTATCAGAGCTGTTTTGGCTTCAAGGGGACGCCTTTGTTACTGAGGGTTTTGCTCAGGCCTATTGTAGACCTTGTTCAGTGGGAGATCTACAAGATCGATTCTGGTGGGGAAAGAAGATGGCAAGAAGTGGAAATATAGAGATTAAGAAATTTAATGGTCAGAGTTTTGAGTTGTGAAAACTCAATATGGAGGATCTATTGGTGGATAAATATCAGTGGATCACAGTAGATCTGGGTACTAAACCAACAGGAGTGTCTGATGAAGAATGGAAGAAGTTGGATCAGAAGGCAAAGAGCACAATACAATTGTGTGTCTCAGCTTCAGTATTGCTAAATGTATCAGGGGAAGCTATGGCGAAGGCTTTGTGGGACAAGCTAGGGAATAAACTATTCCTGCAGAAAAATATATATAACTTGAGGATGAAATATGGAGACTCAGTGACAGAGCATCTGAACTCATTTAATACTGTGGTAAGTCAGTTAGCATCTTTTGATATTAAAATTTCAAATGAAGATACGTGCATCAGTTTGTTGTGTCCTCTACCAGATTCTTGGGACAGTCTGGTTATTGCAATAGGTAGCAATGCAATTGCCTTGCATTTTGATGAAATAGTCTCATCCTTGCTGGCAGAGGAGATGAGACGAAAAAACATGGAGAGCTAGAATGGTGATGCCTTGTCTATATGAGGATGGTCCCAGAACATAAACAAAAAGAAGTCATCAAGTGGGAGATCTAAATCTAGAGGGAGATCTAAATCTCAAAGAAAACTTGTAAAGGTGGTTTACTGGAAATGCAGAAAGGAAGGGCACTACAAAAGGGACTGTAAATCTAAAGCTCTTGATAAAGGAAATGGATCTGATGATGCTCCTTCTGCAGAGGCGAAAACCACCTCAGATGAAGGTGGGGATGTGTACTTGGCTTCTTCAAGTACACATGTAGATCATGAGGCATGGTTGATTAACTCAGGTGCATCCTTTCACTTCACTCCCCATAGATAGTGGTTCCTCGAATATGACAAATACGATGGTGTTGATGTCTTCTTAGGGGATGATAGGAAGGCTAGAATCATTGGTCATAGAAAAATAAAGTTGAAGTTGCAAGGTGGAAGGCTTAAAACACTTCCCGGTGTTCTTCATATTCCTGCATTAGGAAAAAATCTAATTTCGATAAGCAAGTTGGATGATGCAGGTGTTAAAACAGTGTTTGAGAAGGATACCTGTAAGATGGTTTGGCGAGCACTAGTATTGATGTGAGGAGTTCAGATTAGAACTCTGTACAAGTTGCAAGGCAGCACTGTTGTTGATGGGTGCAACAGTTCTGTGGTTCCTGAAAGTGGAGCAGAAAATCTAGTGGTCTCTGGGGAGAAGACCGTGTTGTGGCATCAAAGGCTTGGACATATAGGAGAGAAGGGCCTTCGAATACTTCATGGTAAAGGTATGGTATAAGGTATGAGTAATAGCTCTCTGGAATTTGATTTATATGAAAATTGTGTATATGGGAAGCAGAATCGGGTGAGTTTCCCCTCTAGTGGTAAGAGGGAGAAACAGATATTAGAGCTTGTGCACAGTGATGTGTTTGGACCTGTGAAGGTTCCATCACTGGGTAAGTCTATGTACTATGTATCATTTATAGATGACTTCTCAGGGAATACATGGATTTATTTCCTTAAGAAGAAATTTGAAGCCTTTGACAGGTTTAAAGCATTTAAGGCTCTCGTGGAAAATCAGACAGAGAAGAAGATAAAGGTGCTAAGGATAGATAATGGTGGAGAGTTTTGCAGCAAGGAATTTGAAGAATTTTGTAAGACGTGTGGTATAGCATGACAGAAGACTACTCCATATACAACTTAGAAAAATGGAGTTGCAAAAAGAATGAATAAGACATTGATGGAAAGGGTAAGAAGCATGCTTAGTGGTGCTGGGTTAGGATAGGAATTCCGAGTAGAGGCAGTGGATACTGCATGTTACCTGGTCAACAGGTCACCTTCATCAGCGTTGGAGGATAAGACTCCACAAGAGGTATGGACTGGTAATAAACCCTCTCTTTCACATCTGAGGGTATTTGGATGTGATGCATATGTACATGTTCCAAAGGAGAAACAAACCAAGTTGCATAGTAAATCTGAAAATTGCATCTTTATTGGGTATAAGGATGGCTTAAATGGTTATATGCTTTGGAACCTAGCAACAAGGAAGATTGTGTACAACCGAGATGTGGTGTTCAGAGAGGTGAAAGATGTTATTAAACATGAAATCCAACCAAAAGAACCTAAGAAGATAGAGATTGAGCTAAAGGAGGAAGAATCAGACTCTACAGCAAAAGAGGAATCAGAAGAGGAAGAGCCACAAACTTCGGGTGTGAGAAGATCAATTTGAGAAAGAAAGCAGCCAGAAAGGTATAGTCCATTTGCTTTCTATTCAAATTTTTCTTTATCTATTACTGATGATGATCCTAGAACTGTGGAGGAAGCAGTAGATTCAGAGGATGGAAAACTCTAGAAAGAGGCCATGGTTGATGAAATGGCATCTTTTCACAAAAATGAGGCTTGGGATCTCGTGGAGTTGCTGGCTGGAATAAGCTCATTGGTAGCAAATGGGTGTTCAAGAAGAAGACAAATGTATAAGGAAAGGTGGAGAAATACAAAGCTCGGTTGGTAGTAAAAGGTTATTCCTAGGTGCTCAGAATTGATTTTGGTGATATTTTCTCTCTTGTTGCCAAGGTAACTTCTATTAGATTACTTTTATCTATTTCTACCGCTTTTGATTTTGAGGTAGAAAAGATGTATGTGAAGACAAAATTACTTCACGAGGATCTGGAAGAGGAGATCTACATGAAGAAACTTGAAGGCTTTGCGGTGAAGGGTAAGAAAGAACTAGTATGCAAGTTAAAGAAGTCTCTGTATGGGTTAAAACAGTCACCAAGAATGTGGTATCGGAAATTTGATACATTTATATGGGGAATTGGCTTCACCAAAAGCAAATCACATCACTGTGTGTATTTTAAATTAATTGGTGACCATGTTATTTATCTGGTCTTGTATGTGGATGATATGTTGCTGGTTGGAAATGACAAAGAAATTATCTAGGATTTGAAGACCCAATTGTCCTCCCAATTCAACATGAAATATTTTGGTGCTGCAAACTATATTTTGGCCATGGAAATAAAAGAGATCGGGAAAAGAGGAAGCTCTAGTTAAACCAAAGGAAGTATGTCGAGACAATACTGCAGAGGTTTAATATGAAGGATAATAAACTGATGAAGGTTCCTATTCCTGTAGGTGTAAAGCTATCTGCTGAATAGTGTCCCAAGACACAAGAAGAGGAAGAGGATATGTCTCATGTTCCATATGCAAGTGCAGTTGGTAGCCTGATGTATGAAATGGTCTGTACTAGACCAGAAATTGCACATGCAGTGGGAGTATTGAGCAAGTTTATGTCAAAACCAGGGAAGGAGCATTGGACAACAGTGAAGCGGGTTTTCAGGTATTTGCATGGCACTAGTGATTATGGTTTGAGCTACCAAGGAAGACCAGGATTGGATAGAGTTTTCGATATCCGTGGCTTTGTTGATGCAGACTGGGCTAGAGATCTAGATCAGAGAAGATCTACAATTGGGTATGTTTTTAACATATTTGGAGGTGCAGTCAGTTGGATGAGTAAGAAACAATATGTAGTGGAATTGTCAACTACAAAGGCAGAATACATGGTGGCCACTCATGCAAGCAAGGAAGAAGTTTGGTTGCAGAGATTGTTTTCAATTATGGGGTTAGTACAGGGAGCTATAAGGATAGACTGTGACAACCAAAATGCAATTTTCTTGGCAAAAAACTCTGCTTACCATTCAAAGACAAAGCACATTGATGTCTAGTATCACTTTGTGACAAATATGATAGAAGACAAAAAGATGTTGTTGGTAAAGGTGGAAACTTTGAATAATATTGCAAACGCATTGACAAAATCTGTGAGCTTTGAGAAGTTCTCTTGATGTAGGGAACCAATGGGCATTTCAGGGTTGTAGAAATGACTAAGCTCTCCTGTGGCCCCCTTTGTGGAAAAAAAACAACAAGTGGGAGAAGGTTGGGTTGTGTTATATTCTTTCCATGACTAACCCACGTAGTGAACTGGGGGGTTAGAGGGGGGGCGGCAGCCCCCCCTATCTGGGGGGTTTTGAGGGGGTGGGTAGCGCCCTGGGAAATTTTTTTTTGGACCCTATATTAGGTTGGGCGAACCTACCTATGTTTTTGGTCCATGGTTTTGAATGTGATGGTTTTCGGTCCATGGTATTGGATGCTTCGACATGTATAAATATGTATTGTAACATTGAAAGGAACATAATGAAAAATCAAGCTGGTAGTATGGTTTTGGGATCCAGGGAAAAATCTTTGTGTGTATGTGTTTTATGTGTTATGCTCTCCCATTTTTTATTTTATGTGTTTTAGAATTCGTATGCAAGTAATTTATGTACGGGGTTAAAACCTACACTTTGGAAGGCTCAAACCAGTGATGAATTAATAAGAGTTGGAAGGATTGGTTTCCTTGGAGTTGTTGCTCCTAAAACCAAGGTTGGTGCCTTGGCAAAATAGATCCAGACAGTTTACAGCAGAGGGTTGGAGCCCTTGGGCTTGGTGCCTCAGAATTGGAAGGTTTGGTGTCCTGGGAGTTGGTGCTCCTAAATCCAAGGTTGGAGCCTTGAAAAGATAGGGTTGGTGCCCTAGAGGTTGGAGCCTCACAAAAAGTGCAAGTTGGTGCTTGGAAACAGATTGGAACCTTATATACATTGTATCTGTTTTATTGCAAAGATTATATTAATAAGAGAATTTATTTTTGTTGTTCGTTTTGTGTTTTAAATATAGATTTTTTAACTGGTAAAAATAAAAATTGAAAATAAATATTGATTCACCCCCCCTCTCAGTATTTCCAACATTGATAAGTCCATCTAGAAGGATGGCACTTTGTCGTATGAATTCTAGTCTCTAATGATATTGATGAAAAAATTAATGAAGGGATAGAAATGGAAGAATGCATGAGTGCATATGGGGGAGAGAGATTGGATATTGGCATATCTACATATGTTGCAAGAGAAGGTATACACTTTCCCCACCTACGCGAGGCTCACAAAAGTAGAGACCAGCGAATGATAAATGGAATTTATCTGAATCGAAATCAGTCTTAGCAGCAGAATCATTTGCTACCTAATTATTTATTGTTGAATCGTGCCAGAACCAGAGCTAGAGTGGAGCGAGCGTGAAGCACAATGTCGTGTGGGCTCTACCAGTTCGTAGATTCTTCTATTTATTGCGTTAAATATGATTTTGACCTTGTGAACATATATGATTTGAGAGTGGCTTGTATATTCATCACATGGTACCCTTACTCTGACCTTGATTTTGATGTATGTGTTTCATGTAAAAATGCATTAAAGTAAAGATGGTTGAAGAAATTGGGTGTTTGTTGTGACATTTAGTCTGGCAAATTATTGTCACTAGTTTGATTCTATGTTGGAATTAGCCATTCCAACAATAGAAAAATTTATTTGTAGGAATGATTAACCACTAGATATAATGAAGACATAACACTGAATATGGAAACATCAAATATCGAAGGATTATGGACAATCGAGTTTTTGTGAAGTAGTGTGAGTTTGTGGAATAAACTCATGATGTAGTATGTGTCACATACATTTATTAGTAATAAAGTATAACATTTTTTGTAGTGGTCTTTGTAAAGAATGTACTTGGTAACTCCAAGCGCTTGAGTGTGAAATGTAAGCCCGATAAGGGATGTGTATCCCCATATAGTTCGTGGGATCTTAAAACCACTTTGTATTTGTAGTGTCAGTTTGTGGTAAGCCAAAAACCACGTGTAAAAGTGAAGTGGGATAGAGATTCCTATTTGCATGGTTTAGGGTTAGCCGAGAAAACTCTCGGCCTAGTGTTGTGACTATCAACAACCCCCCCTTTTTATTAGTCTTAGTAATAACATTAATAAATGGGGACCCTTCCAAAAAATCAAATCTTAGCATTTAATCATATTTTTTGTTTTTAGAATAAAACAAGATGTCAAAGTGGAACTTGCTAAAACATGGAAATTTACCTTTTCATACTCCAAGCACATAAAACTTCACAAACTATGAGTTTCCTTATAAAAAGCGCTAGATGACCATAAGGGCTAAGAAAAACTTTATAACGAAAGGTCACGAACATTAAGGAAAACCTTGAAAACCCCGCTTTAAAAAAGATTATTCTCGCATCGCAAAAGGTTACAGCGAGCATCCCTTATAAAAGTCACTCCTTAAAAATGCTATCCGCGAGAATGCGAGATCATAAAGCTTATAACCTCATCACATCGTAGATTCCAATACTGTGGCACTACTTTATGTAACATAACCAAATATCATGAAATGTGATAGCATCTCGCAAATCACATATTGCAGCAACTCATGTAATGATGGTTTTTAACAAGAGCAAGTTTTGTGATATTGTGAAGCAAATCGCAAAATCACTTTATCGCAATTCAAAGCACTCAAGGTTCTAGGACAGTACTTTTCGGCGTTCGATGCATAGTTATGAACATTAAAGTCTAGCATAATGGTTCATTAGTGGTCATTTATTAAAAACCATTTGAATCAGTGAAAAGGACCATTTGACGCAAGTTGATACTTTTTGATATGATTTAGAATTAGAGACCCTATGTCACCTTATTTTCCTCCCTCTATTTATTATTCCTGTATTCACTATCATCTTTATCATATTTTTTCTCTTCGCTTGCAACTTTCAGGAAGAACACACAGATCATAATACACAAAGAAATGGGGCAGAAAGGCAAGGCTCCTACATCTGAGAAGATAGAAATGACCCCATTATTCAAAGACACTACCAGTAGTCAAGACACATGGATATCTTCATGGGAAGCTATGTATCATTTGTTGGAGGATGAAAAACCAAGAATTATGGAAGTTACAGCTACAGCTGATGGCTGTGGCTCTTCTCAAGCATCCCTAACTAAACTTGCATGCTCGTTTCTACACCGCATTGTTGCAAGGCCGAAGATACTCCCCTACACTAACATGGTGAAATGGATTATAGATCACGCAGACATAATCTGATAGAGAGTTTAAGGCGAAAAGTCAAGAGGTCACAAGGTCATTCACTCCAAACAGTTTGAGGCGTATGTGTTACTTACCAGAACCCCAGGCCAGCTACAACAAGAAATTTGTCGAGAAGTTCACCAAGGAGAATGAAGACTTGGTAGAATGCACAAAGCACTGTTCAAACAATTAGGAAAGACTAAAAAAGGATAAAAATGGTATGTACACCACTGGCTCTCTTTGTTCTCCTTACTGTTTTGCTGCTGCAATGTTATGTAGACTGTTTGGGAAACCAAACATCAAGAAGTTTTCATCAGAATGGTTACCCCTAGTAGATGTAGCTACAAATGCCACAATAATGAATTGGGCTCAAATCATGTCAAGAAATTTAGCCACTGCAATTTTAGGATATAGAACTAAAAGAAGCTTTGCTCTAAGGGTTTACCCTCCATTCTTTTTGAGTGCCTATGTTATGGACGCTATTTTTTTTGTTTCCAAATTTCCTATTATGGGATGGAAGTGGACAATACAAAATCCACTTCCAATTTAGATGTATCACAAAGTATTGTCGGAATCCAATTTCATCCCACATTTCTTCAAAATTTGTCGCGGAGTTATGCTCCCAATTTATAAAGAGCTCTACAACCGAGATGCCCCAAGGTTTTCTCTAGAAGCTAAAGTGGGTATTCTCCCCATGGCAAGATGGTTTTGGGAAGAATTTTTCACTTACATCAGAGTGTTTGGCAGCATTTCTTCACCCCATGTGCTACCTTTTTACGTCCCCGACAAACTGATGGCTAGGGAGATAGCATATCAGACCTACAACATGGGGTTAATGAGCAAGGTACTAAAATATTCCAAGAAGGTCGTTTGGCCCCAGTTTCTTGTAATATGCAAAGCATTTGCATTGCATGACTTAGGTCATGCTTTCAAAGAAATTGATAATGTATTATGTTTACAACTACCAAAGTTCCCCGGGAAGCAATATGATCCCTTTGGTGTTGTAAGTAATTTTACTATAATGGTTAGAATAAAAGTATTTTCTCATGAAGAAGATCCCTTTGATGATGTTTTTCTGCAGAAAAACACCTTCAGAGAGGTCCAACATACAACAAGAATTGTTTTTGACCAAGAAAGTCTCCAAAATTTTGAAAATTACAGAAAGCAAAGGTTATCAAAGGTCCCATTGGACCAATTACTCATCGAACCAATAAGGGAGCCTACTCCCAGTGTTAGCATAAGTGAAGGTTCAAAAGAGAAGTCCAAAACAAGTTCTAAAAAAGAATCAGTTGAAAAGTCTGGTGATCAATCCAAGAGTGAACACAACAGAAGTGAGGAGTCAATAAAAGACACAGCTCAATCTACAGCAAAGCCTGATCAGCAGGCTTTGTCCCCAAAACAAGCAGAAATTCCCACTCGTATTACAAATAAAATAAAGCCACTCTTAATTAATATAGAATGGGAATGGGAGAATTTTAATAAGATACTTAACACAGAAGAACAGAGCACAAAGCCATTGACAAATCCAAAAGAGACGACTACGGAGATGGTAATAGAAATGGCTATCAACACTCAGGAAGTGGAGCACATTCCTATCAATCCCTCATCTGAGATTGTACTAATAATAGAGGAAATTTCTCCTATAGATGTGTTTTATAGCCCTCAACATAAATCTGTAGTCAGAAAGCAAGGAAAGAAACGAAAACTAGATTTTGTACTCGCTCCCGAGGATGAACCTCTAGATGTTCTTTGGAAAGACCCCTTTACAGACCCATTGACAAATCTCACTAGGCCCTCACAGGTAGCAGGTGCTTACGCTTCAGCAACTATTGATAAGGTACCAGAGGTTCAATTATTACTTAAAGAAAAACAAGATAGGATTTTTTTTTTGGAACAACAATTACAGCAAGTCAGCATCAATCAACAAGAAAAAACACAGTTGGAAAAACTCCAGCAAGACTTCCAGCAAATGAAATTGGCACATTAAAGTTGTTTGGTTAGTAAAGAAGATCAGTTACAGGGTATCATAGAACTACATAAAGACGATCCCAAAATTGGGGAGTTTATCACAGAAGCACTTTCTCTCAATGCCTAGCTCTTGCAGCAAAAAGAACTACTATTCAAGAAGATTTCACAATGGAATTCCCATTGCAAAATAAGAGATAATATTACAAATCAAGTCGTAGAATTAAAACTTGAATATGACTCAATTTTTAAGAAGGTCTCAAACTTCTTGAACTGGGAAAAATTTGAAGAAGGAAAAAGAGCATACATGCCCATAATTGATGAAACACACAACGAAATTTTATTCGTGAAATGGGATTCTCAGCTAAAAGAAGCAGAATAGGAAATGGAAGATGCAACGGTAGTAGCGAACACTGTCATTGAATGCATAAATGAAAATCTGCACAAGGCCAATTTGGCAGCAGAGACCACCCCAAGCTTCCTTCCAAAGGCATGAAAGCATCAAATAGTATGGAAACAAACAACAGAGGAAAGGGTAGAGGTTGTTAAATAGGTAAAGAAATTAAACTAGGAAACATACTGACAGTACCTGGTAAAACCACATAGCCAATGGATGACCTTGAAGTGCCTCATAACTTTTGTTGAGAAGATAATGCTAGCTCTTGCCAACGCCATATTTGCAGCAAAGTTAAAAGCTGAAGTCGGCCAACCGACACTCTTGAAACTGATGCTGGATATTTGCGATCTAAAGGATCAGATGCAAGATTTATCATAGATACAATTTATTTTTTTTTATTTTTTTCTTAAAATGAGGCAGGTCGTTTAAACCTCCTCATCTATTTTTGTAATATTTATTTTTAGGTTTCATAGAGTAGTATTTAAAACCCTCTCATGCATTTAGAGAGGGGTCAAGAGTTTTATCAAAAAAAATTCTTCAGAACGTGCATTCTGCCCCCCACTGAGGAGGCTTTGATAAAATTAATGGAACAAGATTTATTTTCTATATGAGTTTAATATTTTCTACTGAATTGCACTTTTGTACTCTTAGTGGATGTTAAGTGATTTGAAGATAGATCTATATTGCTGCAGCTCATGAGTAGAACGTATTAAAATTGGTATTTTTATCTCCTAATACTTTTTACTTATGTGTCAAGCAATAAATCATTTTCAGTTATTTATATATGAAAGATTGAATGTTTATTATCATTATTGCACTTTTGTATGGTGATGACTTACTCTTTATGCTGAATATGTGAATGACTCTTATGCAATATATTTCTCATATTTGTTTCGGCTAACTTCTTATACGAAACAATCATTTTTAAATAGATTATATTCTCATTGTGATTGAATGATCTTCATTATCAATTGATTTTAGAAATTATTTTAGATCGCATAAGTAAACATTACTCCCATGATCGTTTTAGAATTAGATGTTTTCTTTGATTATAATATATTGCATATGATAGTTAGAATATAGATTAGACTTAGAACAAGTATTTTCCCCATAAAACCCCAAAAATAAAAACATCATCCTGTTAGTACACATCATAAATAGATTGGGAAACTAGTCCCATCACCCCCAGTCGGAGTCACTATTCCAAATGGAAAAGGAGTTGCATTAAGGTCCAGACCGGGTGGTTATCCCCCTTGTTGGAGACCCGATTTTTCGAGCCTTCAACATATTTGGCGCTAGAAGGAGGGCATGACTGTGAATGGAAAGTAAATATACATCTTCACGCCATTCTAAGAGTAAAACTCCCTCACCATCATCCTCAACTTCTCGTTCGCATTCCAAATCTTCCATCTCTGAACCAGAAGTTGAAAAAAAAATACAGAGCACATTACTGAAATCACAAACAAGGCAAATCATTCTTCTTCAGATCCCCCCGAGTTACAAACTTTAATTCATAAATTATAGGGAATTTCTATATCTCAAGAAGAATCTAAGTTATTCCAAGGTAGTTTCACTTCTCATTTGACCCCATCTCAAGGACTGACTAGAGCACAAAGCGAAAAGTTAGGAATACCACCAATTGAGTTTCCTTTACCGAGTCGTAAGAAAGCTAATAAAACACCAGCAGAATCTCAGAGCGAGGTTCTATCATCATTTTCATCTACCATCTCATCCATATCATCAGAAGGTCATTCATCCATCCCTCAACTCCAGATCGTGGTTCACACAAGTACAGGAGAAACATCCTCCTCTACCCGATCACCTTCAACTACTACCACAACTCCTCCCACTCATACTCCAACGATGGCAGGAAATCCACCGCCAAGGCCATGGGCCAATCCAAGATCTTTGATAATGCATGCACCCTTATCATAATTACCAGCTCATCTTGAGAAATGGCTGCCCAAGTTCAATCTTAACAATGGCCAGCGAGCCGAGGAACACATAAATAATTTCATGCTATCCATTAATTTGAATGGAGTAATAGAAGAGGATGCAGTTGTACGATTATTCCCCTATACTTTACAAGGAGCGGCAGGATCCTAGTATTTTTCTTTACCAGCAAGCTCCATTAATAATTGGGATACGTTTCTGGATCAATTTTTAACAAAATTTGGGGATGATAGGTCAAAAAAAACTTTAATCAATGGCCTCTCCAATTTAAAAGCCAAACCAAAAGAACCGATTAAGGATTTCAACTCTCACTTCAATAAATTGTTAAACAAAATACCAACAACGTCTAAGCCTAGCGATGAAGTCCAAAATGAGTGGTATATTTCCGCTTTACCGTCAAATTCAGCTACCTTTGTAGATAGAGTTGCTAAGCCAACATTAGCAGAAAACATGAAAGAGGTGATAGCTGTAGAAAAGAATATCCTAACTGTAGAAAAGAAAAACATCATCCCGTTAGTACACACATCATAAATAGATAGGGACACTAGTCCCATCATCCCCAGTCAAAGCCACTATTCCAAACGGAAAAGGAGTTACATTAAGGTCCGGACTGGGTGGTTATCCCCCTTGTTTGAGACCCGATTTTTTGAGCCTTCCACACCTAGTTGAGTCAAGTCTTTGATGAGCCCTAGTGGCTACAGTGCCCCAGTGGAAACATAGGAGCCTCAGTGCTCAAATTTTCAGAGTCTGCGTGGTCGGGAGTTACATACCTCACTCACAGGAGAAATTTTTTTTCTCACTATGATCAGGTGCAGCTCAAAAATTAAATTTCTCAGAAGCTCTCGAAATATCAATGACCATGTTTATCTCAGTGATATGATCCCAACACAACTTATCTCACTGAAAACCAATCTCATGTGAGGAAGATATTGTGTTCTATCCTCTTTGTCAAATAGAATAATTTAAAAAAAAAAAGTATAGTCACTACAAAATCAGTAGTCCGTACTACTGACGTGGAAGATGATTGGGAAAGTCAAAGCGTGGTCAATGGCCTACCAGATTTTGCTAAGTGGCGGATTCCTGTTGGTTTGTAGGTTGGTGATTTGGAGTGATTCTATTAGATAAAGGATGGACCAATCATAGGGGACAAGTGGCAATCTCGGAGGCCGCCACGAGTCCCTCCCCAAAGGTTGGACATATCAATGGCATAGTGGAAAATTTTTGGGCAAGTCAGCGGAGTCAAACCTGCGACCTCACCCACACTAACTCCAAGACTTACCATTACACCGCCATTGTGGTTCTTACAAACTAACAGTTTCAGTTTCTATTTAACATGTTATGACTTGGTGGTTACAGGTTAGGAGGGAGCCAACCTGCAAGCCAAGCCCCTCCCATGTGAAAACAACAACATAACCCCAACAGTTATGGTTAGCATTAACCAAAAACTGTGGCACTTACCATAACCGCGACAATTATGTTGACATGTGACCACACCACTCAGAACCGGTGGTCAGCATTACTGTAACCATAAACTAACCTAGGGGGTAATCCATGTGACCACTACAACATTTAATGCTAATGACTAGCCATAAAATGTGCGTTATTAGTGTTAACTGTGGATTAGTCCATAATTAACGCATGATAGTCATTAATTAACTACAGTTTAGTTCGGCCAAGTTTTTGGCAGTCCCTCCAAATTCATCGATTCCTCTAGTTTTAGTGGACTAACTATAGTTAGTCTAGTTTTAGTGGAGGTTTAGTAAGAGAAACAATTTTTGTCACAACCTTTGCAAAATTTTACCAAATTGGGATAAGGAAAAGATGTTCCTAGATGATTTTGATGTTCTGAGCATATTGAAGCATGTTTCAAGAGTAGTAAAGCATTGTAAACAATATTTTTGCCATAATTGAGCTAATAAAGAGGCCCAAGCCATGGAAGCTGGACCAAGGATATGTAGTCGAGGTTGGGTGAACTTCTTTATCAAAACATTATGTTAAGTGTTTAATTTCATGGTTTGTTGTACATTTGCTTGTTGTTGTTTTTTCATGTTTATTTCTCATGAAGTTAACGTAAAACTTGATAAATTTACTTATTTTCATTCACAAACACCATAAGGAAATCTATGTACATCAAGCAATTGATAAGAAAGTGTTTTTAAATTCTTAAGATGAAATTAGCACAACAAAACTAACATTCAACAACAGATCAAGTTGGTATCAGAGCAAAGGTTATTTTCTTAATTGCTTGAGTTTTGTGCAAGTAGTGTTTTAATGGTTGCAAATTTGTGATGCTTACAAGGATAAAGTTGTAGAGAGGAGAAGGGAAACTATTGTTTGCAACTCTTGAGGTAATTCCTAGAAGAAGGAGAGCCACAGGCAAAAATCTCCACCCAAATTTCCAATTCCATCTGCACTTGAAACACCTCAAGTTTTACCTTCAATTAAGATTCAAGACGTACAAGCAGTACCAAAAGTTGAGCTTCAATCCAAAGCCATCATGTCTGGAGAAAGAGAGACTGAAGGTATTTCAGAAGAGAAAGCACTCAAGAAATATTTCTATTACTTAACTAAGATGATTAGATTCCTCTATGAAGAGATAGATACTAGAATGGTTGGAGGGAGTTCTAAGGCCCCACATGGAGAGGGAAGCTCGGGAGATAAAAAAGATGAAAAGGATTAATGGAGGAAATCCTCATCTATTTCCATCATCTCCATCATATTCCTCATCATCTTCATCATCCTCATCATCTCAAAATACATCTTACACTTCCACCATAAAAACCATTCATACACATTCAAAAACCCCAAAGGAAAAAACTCCCTTACTCAAATTGGACATTAAGTTTCAACTTCCCATGTACAATGGTGAGGTGAATGCAGAAAAGTTAAACAATTGGATTCGACAATTGGAGGTTTATTGCAGGATTCAAAACCTTCAAGAAGATGACATAAAGATCTAGTTTGCTTCATTGAAGCTAAAAGGAGAAATACTAGTTTGGTGGGAAGCAAAGATTCAAGGGGAAATGAAAATTCATGGTAAGATATCCATTTCTTGGGTTGAATTTTTTTTCTACAATTGAAAGATAGTTTTATCCTTTAGCCTATATGCAAAAATCCATTATGAGATGGAAAAATTTTAGGCAACACAAGGGCCAAACAGTTCAAGATTATACCTAGGAGTTTAGGAAGAGGGATTTTTTGTTATGAGTCAACATGATTCCCCAAGATACCCTATTGAAATATATTGGGGGTTTACATTCCTACTTAAAGCATACTATCCTTATGTTCAATACAAGAAATTTGGACGAGCTATGTATGCAAGCCATGCACCTTGAAGCAAGAGGAAAGAACATTCAGGAAGAGGGTAGCAAGAAGAATCCATTCAAGGGTAAGAAGAAAGAGAAGAGTGGAAATTGAAGGCAAAGAAGAATGAAAGCGTGAATAAAGAAGGGGAGAAAACTATATGCCAACATTGTTCCAAATCAGGGCATGATGAAACACATTGTTGGAAATTATATCTCAAACTAAGGCCTAAGAAACCAAACAATTAGGAAAAACAATAGACGGCAGTTACCACATAACATGATCTTGGATAATATTTTGGTGATGAGACCAAGATTTCAGCCATGGTCACAAAAGGAAAAGAAGCTATTGCAAGCACTAGTTCCTCAAATAGTTAGAACAACACTTCAAATGAAGAATTGAGAATAGAGTTGTTCCATGTAAGGGTAATTTCAAATCATACAAATATTGATGCATTATTTGATATTGGGTCACAATCAAACTTAAATTCAGAAGACTTGGTCAAAAAAATTAACCTTCAAACTATACCTCATCACAAGCCATATCTCTTGGCTTGAATAGTCAATAATGCAAATTTATAGGTTATGAGGAAATGCTTATTTAGGTTTGCCATTACTGAAAAGTTCATTGATGAAGTTGAGTTAGAAGTAGTTCCACTTGACATGTCAGGAATCATTTTGGGAATTCCTTATTTGTACAATAGGAAAGCAGTATTTTATTGCCATGAAAACAAATCTTTGTTTCTCAAGAATGGAGTGGAGTATATTGTGAGATCCCAACACAAAAAAGTTAGACATTTCTTTGGTTAATGCAGGGGAGATCAAGAGACTACTAAATTCAAGTAAAAATTTTGTGCTTCTTATGGTCAAGAAAAAGAATTATATTGATTATGAATCTTTTGAAGGTTGTGATGACAAATTAAAATATGATTTTTTTGATGTGGTAAGAAAGCATGACGAAATGTTTTAGGAATCAAAAGGGTTACCTCCCAAGAGGGGAAATCAAAATGAGATATAGCCGCAATAGGATGTTCCACTTCCAAATATTGGCATGTATCACATGTCAATTATGTATAGCATGGAAATCAAGAAGAAAATTCAAGAATTGTTGAGAAAAGGTATCATACACCCATCTACTTCACCATGTGATTCTCCCATTGTCTTGGTGCCAAAGAAGGATGAGACTTGGTGCATGTGTGTGGATATTCATGCACTAAACAAAATAATGGTAGAGAATCATTATCCACTCCCAATAGTTTATGATTTTATTCATCAATTGAGGTATGCAACGCATTTCACTAAGTTAGAATTACGAATTTGATATCATCATGTTAGAATAGCTGAAGAGGACATTTGGAAAACCACATTTAAAACTAAACAAGGATTATTTGAGTGGGTTATTATGCCTTTCAATCTTACAAATGCTCCAACTACTTTCATGAGAGTTATGAATGATGTATTGAGACCATTTCTAGATGAATTTTTCATTATTTACTTATATGATATTCTCATATTCAGAAAATATAGAGATGAACATGTCACACATGTGAAAAAAGTACTTGATGTCTTGAGAAAAGAACAGTTGTTTTTAAAGATGTCAAATTGTGAATTTGGCAAGACTTCTTAATGTATTTGGGACTCATTGTTGGAGGAGGTGAGTTGAAGATAGACCCCTCTAAGGTTGAGCTCATTCTGAATTGGCCCAAGCCTAATATAGTTACATAGGTAAGAAACTTTCTAGGGGCAACACAATATTTGAGGAAATTTATTGCTAATTTTTCTTCCATTCCAACTCCATTAAATGCATTGACTAGTGTAAAAAAAGTATTCCATTGGGTAGATGTACACCAGAAATAATTTTTGTCTTTAAAACAAAAGATCAGTTCAGCAACGATATTGGTTCTTCCGGATCTTAGATAGCCATTTGAGATTCAAACATATGCTAGTGATTACGCCATGCGAGAATTTCTTATGCTACATGGTAAACCCATTTCATTTCATTCTGAAATTCTTAATGGTGTTGTGACTAACTATCCCACTTATGACAAAGAGCTTTATGAATTGGTACAAAGTGTCAAAAATGGAAACACTCATTAATGGGGAAGGACACCATTATCCATACCGACCATCAAGCATTGCAGTACTTACAGTCCCAGTCAAAGTTGCAACAATCATGACACTTCTGATGGATGGGTTTATTACAATAGTGTCATTTGTTTTTCAAGTACAAAAAGGGAATCTACAATAAGTTATGTATTCCACAAGGAGAAAGAAACAATGTCATAAGGGAGGCACACACTTCATTGATTGCTGCACACTTTAGTCTAGGCAAGAAAGTAGTAAATCTCCAAACGTATTTTTATTGGCAACACATGTTTGATAATATATCTTGTTTCATTATAGGATGTTCTTTGTGTGCAATAAGTAATCCTAGAAATAGGAAACTAGGATTGTACACTCCACTTTCGGTACCTTCACGTCCATGGGAGAGTATCTCAATGGATTTTGTAGGAGGTCTTCCATTGTCAAGGAAATGTCATGATACTTGTATGTAGTTGTAGGCAGGTTCAGCAAGATATGTATTCTAACACAATGTAAAAAGAAAATTACAGCTGAACTAATAAATCATCTTTTTTTCAAAAATTTTGGGTTCATTTTGGTCTTCCTACTTCTATTGTAAGTGATCGAGATTCTCGATTTGTTAGGAACTTTTGGTCAAATTTGTGGGACATGATGGACACTAAGTTGAACAAGAGTACAACCTTTCATCCACAAACAGATGTAAGAACCGAGGTGGTCAACAACACAACCATTCATCTCCTTAGAGGATATTGTAGCAAACATCCCAAGTTGTGGGAAGAACAGTTGCATTACATAAAATATGCATACAACAGGGCAAAGCATTCTTCCACAAACACATTGACATTTGAGGCATGTTTTGGGTACTTGCCAATATTTCCATTGGGCTTCATATTTGAGAAATATGTTGCCATTGATGGTCATAGTGATATCAATAAGGCAAGGAATTTCATAGAGAAAATTTAGTTGATACATCACACAATGCAGGAACAACTGGAATAGAGTCAGAGCAGCTACAAGGCAAGGCACGAAAAACATTGCACTCATAAATTTCAAGTTGGAGATGAATTTTGGTTATATATTAGAAAAGGGAGACTTCAAGGGGAAGGTAAAAAGCTAAAGCCAATTTATTATGGTCCTTTTAAAATTCTGGAAAAGATTGGTAATGATGAAATTAAGCTAGATTTGCCTCCTTATATGAAAATATACTTTGTTGTTAATGTTGAGAATTTGAGATTGTTTGAGCCTCCTTTGATTGGTGATAAAGGAGAGCATTTTCAGCTATCTTCAGTAGATGACTTTTTCATCAGAATACCTTGATGAACTTAAGCAAGATCTCATACTTGACAGAATAACTAGAACTTCAAAGAGAGGGAATGTCGAATACCTTCTAGTGGGACTGAAGGGAGAAAATCCTTCTAAGGCCAAATCATTGTAGATCAAGAAGGTGAGGGAGTTGTATCTTCAAGTTTATCCTACAAGATTGGTGGTTGCAGTGGTTATTACCCATGCATTCCTATGGATGGTTTCTCCTTTATATGGACATCAACATGTTCTTTTGTTATGTTTGACCCCAACTAGACTTTGCAGATCGATATCGAGACAAGAACTCATTAAGGGGGTATGTTGGAATATGGAAGTCCTACTTCTCAGTTGTGATTCTTTCTATCTAGAGGAATCTATTCCTATTTTGTTTCCTAGATTTGTGTGTGGTTGAGATATTATCTCAATCAAAAGATTGTGTGTCCAAGATATTTTTCCTATATTGAGACAACATTTCCTATATATATGTAATATTATATTTGATCAATGATGTAGATAGTTTTCCTTATGGAAATTTTACATTAATATGTTGAGACATATACCTATTTGGGCTGGTGTTCTCATAGCCGGAGTTAGTACCCTACTTCTCCTTAGATTAGAAAGATTTACGGTGCTATCCCTTTTCCCTATATTTCATTCATGTCTTTTCATACTAGATTCCTTTTTAATTTTCTTATCAAATCATTGTTCCTTCAAAATATTTTACCATGTGCTATAATAAAATCCAGATGAGAAAATTTGAGGTGTTCATTGCGCTTCTGTTGTTTATAATGTTGGGGACTTCCCTGCAGAGCTGGTATATGTAAATCCTATACCCAAAGAGCTATTTAAAGGAATTTTCGTTCATCAGTTAAGTAGGAAAGGTGCCACTGGTTTGGCCATCTCACTAATTAGAGCCTTCATTACTCCGTAAAGTTCTATTGTTTTTCTTTTTATCAATTCCATGAAATTATTTCTTACCCAAATTTTTGAATGTTTAGTCAATGTAGTCTATCCCATGCATTTGAATGGGATCCAATGGCCTTCATTCATCATCAAAGTGTTATGTAAAACATTTCTGACAAACCTTGGTGGTCACGTGGAAAGTAAAACCTATTGTTGAGGCAATTAATGTAAGTACATTTCCACCATTTATACAACTCTGAAACCATACATATGTCGGTGTTTCACTAATCAAATAAAACATATATGAAATGATTCAGGATGATACCTATGTTACAATCGGCATGCAGATATTTCTTCATAGAAACTAGAATCGCTCTATTGATCTCATTCTTCATCAATGTTGCAGTTACCTCTTTGACCAGAGTCATATGTTCTTCCTCAATGCTATCTCCAGACAATCAAGAAAATTGTGTGAACTTGGACCTGAATAAATCATATTTTCTATTGAATGTAAGTCAAGATCCTTATAAATCCTATAGAGTTTTATTTTTACTCTATTGGTTTGTTTTTTATAATCCTCTTTGGTTTGTCTGTGCTATTTTGCATTTGTCATTCCTAAATTTAATCTAGCTGTAGTAATTGTACTAATTTAAAATACATGCAAAGATTGTATATAATTTTTACAATAAATTAAAATTTCTTATTTAAAATTCTATAATTCTATGGTCTAAAAATTACTTCATATATAATGAAACGAAACCAAAATATTATCACAATCTACCAAAGAAAGAGATCAATATTGTTGAAATGGAACATTAGTCTAATTTATCAAAATTTATACAATTGGTAATGCTAAATACATTCCTACTTAAATAAACTTTACTATTAAAAATAAATACCATAATTAAAAATACTAAAAAGGCATAAGTACATGATGAAGTGACTTGGGCCAGATCCTGAAATCTGGTGCCTTGCTAAAACTGTAGGTTACCTTGCAACATATCAAATCATATCGCTAACATTGTCAACACCCAATCATTTTGAATGATGTTGAAGTGCCGAATATTGATTCACCCCCCCCCCCCAGTATTGTTGAATATTCCAACAATCGTAATCAAATCCAGTTCCTTCGAATGCATCTTTACAAATGGAAGGTAGATCTCAAAAGATTAGAGATGGGAAAGTCAAGGAAACATGCATCCCAATGATCGAACGAAGTCTCATATATTCCACCAATTTTAGAACCTATTACAATTAATGAAGGGAAACTTGTTGGTTTAATCCCTCTGTTTGATGAATCATTCTTTGAATTATGGAAAGGCAGAATGGAAGGTTATTTGGGAGCTCTAGATATGATATATGACATTTGATTATTTTAGACGCATGTATTCAGATGAATCAAGAAGGTACAACACAAAATTATTGAATGTCATTCTAAGTGCTTTTCCATATTCTGTGAAATCAAATGTAGGTCATTTCTCATTAACCAAATATCTTTGGGTGAAGATTTAAAATTTATACTTAAAGAAACATGCAGGTCAAGATGAACATGATGATGCTACTCGAAGAAAATATCCTAGCAACGTTGAAGAATAAGAAGCATAAGTCAACATGGAGAGAGAATTGATCAGTGAAGTCTCGTAAAAATAAATAGGATCAAAAAGGAAAATGACTGGAAAAACAAATACATGTAGGATTTTGACAGAGAAATAGAAGAAGTTTCCCTCGTAAGACTTCAATTTAAGGAAGCATGAAAGAGAGTCAAATTCTTAACAAGCCAACTAAAGTAAATTGCTTTGAAGTATGAGGTAGAGCTTACTCAAAAGATCAAGAGCTTATATTGCAAATTTTATATGTCAAAAGGAAGAATCATTTCATTTATGAGAAGGATCAAGAAATTGGTTAGTTGAAGATGACGCTGAAAGATGTAGGCAAATCTCCATGCAATGGTGGAACAAGTTCCAAGTCACCACAAATAAATCTTGACGAGAATGCTGAAAGAAAAGTTCTTCAAAGGTCAAGTGAATGGAAAAAGAAGATTGAAAGTGTTACTACTCCAAGAAGGTATTCTGATGTTGTTAAGGACAGGAAAATTAAAGGATTGATCCTCCTCAAAGAACGAATGTATTATGAAGATCATTAAGGAAAGAAATTTCATCCGTATACACTCACATATTTTATATGTATTATTTTTTATGCACTATATTTGGACATAAGGATATGGATTGCAATGCTTATGGCAGGGATAATCATCAGGGTCATCAATAAAAATATAGAAGCAAGTTTGTAGGAACATGAGAAATATATCCAAATGGATCCATTAATAGAGAATATATGTCAATTATTTTGTCATTCAGGTATCACATTGAATGCCTCAATTATTATACCTATGGACATATACCTCGAGATTATAGAAGCATGTGAAGTCTTCCATAAGGGAAAACATTGATATCAAGTACAAGAAAGTTTGGAGAATAAACAAAAAGCAAGAAGAATAGATGAATGAAGAATCTTAGAGGTCATGCTATCAAGAATTTTAAAGTCACAAGACCATGTTTAATCTTCAAGTACAAAGGATGTTGTCAAGGTTCAGAATGATCCTACTACAAAATGGGTTCATATATTATTTTAAGCAATCTATCTTGAAGACTCCCAGTATGAATGTTGAAGAGGGGGAGTCTAAATAACAAAATCAATCATTTTGAAGATCTATCCTTCAAAAGTTTGATTTGGAAAGGAATGTTCTTGGTGATTTAATGACACTTTATTGAATGTATTGTGTCAAAATTGTTGGTTGCTTCATGGTGCAGTTCAATGGTTCATGATTGAATTCAAGCATGAATATGTAGTGCAATTGTTTGAAGAAGTAGTTAGAGTAATAGTTGTCACCATTGTGAGCATGAAATTTGAAAATCAGATCATGGACAATTTTTTGTCACTTAAGAACAAATCAAGAGGTATTACAAAAGGGCTCATTGTCATTCTCATAGAGGTAAATGTTATTTATAGGTGGAATCTTCTAGTGGAAATCCCTGCAAGGCATAGCATGTCAAGGGGATAGAATAAGTCAAAGGGATAAAGGAATATTGCAGGAAAACATATAAATTCACTTTGTTGGAGGGAGTTACCCATTTCCATTGACGTCAAAGGGGGGGACAAATCAAGAGAGGATGATCGTAAGCATGGACATAGGGGGAGAAATAATCATAGTGGGAGTATGTGTGTTTCCATCAATGACAAAGGTGTTGGAAATAATACTGAGAGGGGGGGGTGAATTAATATTAGCAATTTAACAATATTTAATTTCCATAAACAGATTTATGTATGCTACTTCTGTTAATGCAACTTGCGTATATACGCAACTGTGTTTAGAGAAACTAGGTATACCTTGAAAACTTATAATTTAGTTAGTTCATCTTTAATCTGTGTATTAGAACCATATAAACAGTAATAATTACAACAAACACAAAGTAGACAATCACACACAAGAACACAAGATATAAGGTGGAAACCCAATGTGGGTGAAAACCACCTGCTACTATCTTCTTTTAATAAGAAACTTCCTTTTACAATATTTTTGTACTAGTGCAGTCTTATACCAGTACGCAGGCTTCTACTTGCAGAAGGCTACAACCTTCTCTCGTTCTCCAGCTTCTCCTGGAAGGGAGCTACAACCCCCTTTAGATCTTCTACTAGCTGATGTACTAGTACATAGGCGCTGACCTACTAAAGGATACAACCTTCTCTTTTCTTCTAGGGACCACGTTTCATAAATTTTCAGACTAGATCCATCAATAAAATTAATCAAACATCAAATATATCTGCATCAACCAATCGCCTTTGTACCAACCAAAACTGAATCGAACAATCACTCTTCTAAAAGTTGTAACCAAAACACAGTACTAGTAATCACAGAACCTAGACCACTGCAACAACAAACAGAAGTAGCTAAAACATATTTTATGAGGTGTACGCTACTTCAATGTGTCAAACCTGCATGCATACACACTTTGCTCAACACAAACCTATGTATATGCTATTTTGAAATGTTGGACCAACGTGTATACATGCACTTGCTGTAGTGAACCTATGTACAGATATATAAAAGATGATTTAACCATTACAACTATTCAGACATCAGTTACACCCAGATCATCAGATTTTCAGATTACGACATGTGCCAATTATTCAGATAAAATATCAAAACCACATAAAGATACTTGTCTTCAAGCCTTAAGATCTTGACCCATCAATAGAACTTATCCTTCTTCAAGTGCTCAGTTTCCTTCTTGATTCAGATCTAGCTATGCACCATAACCCAATGACCAGTATTCTAGATCTTTCTCTTCATTAGATATTCAATTACTTGAGTGCCTTTGCCTAATGATCTCCCACTCCTTTTATAGTCTTAGGCCTTACTCAATACCATGGTCCAAAACCACTTAGACTCAATACCTCGAACCAAATACCTGGGGTCAACACTTCGGACAAGATACCTTGGATCAATACCATCAGTCAAAATTCCATGGTCCAAATACCACGAACCAAAACCAAATTCTCCAACATGTACGCGCCTTTCCTTGTGTGAAAGTGCGTGTATATGCATACGCACCTTTTGGTCGACAAACCTGCGTGTATACGCATCTTGGTCAAGGGGAAGCTGTGTATATCTCTTTTTCCTTCATTTTGAGTGCCTGAACTATGATATGTCATCTGATTGAGTTGCCATCAAGGACAACACCTATGTCATAGTGCCAAATTTCTGTCATAATGCCAAAACTCTCCCCCTTTGGACTTGATGGCAACCCCAAGTCACTCTCCCCCTTTGTCATCAAGGGCAAAGGGTTATGCTCCCCCTGAGTACATGCTGAATTCTCTGATATGCTGAAGTGTGTTGTTCATGCTCCCCCCTGACTGTAAGCAAGGTCTGTAAAAAGAGTTTCTACAAGGCAAACATGACTCTATACATCATAAATGACCTTCCTATCACCAAGGACTCATACATACGTCCATCAACCAAGTGGAGATTTACCAAGATTGACTCATCCACCCAACCAAGTGGGGGTACACCAAAAGATTATACATGATAAGACACAAATATTACATCATCCATCCCAGGCATAGAGGGGAAACAAAATAGGTCATTACATGATCTTCAAAAGAAAAGATATACATGACATAGAGACAAAATATCTAAAACAAGACTATGATAGTCATCAACAACTATCATCAGCAGCATCTATCAATCACCATCCAGACCAGCAACCATGAATCTATATGATCCCCATGAACCTATGCCAGATGATCACTGTCAGATTCATATTAGACTCTTTTCATCCTAAGTCTGGCCCACTGTTTTTCTTGAAACCAACATATACATGACTGTATCCCAGAAACCAACATATGTACGTGGATACACTTTATGAAACTCGCATACAACCACTTTTCTCTGAACCAAATAGGTTTCAAAAACAAGATGATGCATCAACTACTCCCAGCTTCTATCTGAGATATTCAAATGTCTCTCTGGGTAGTGGTTTGGTGAATATATCAGCAACCTATTCTTTGGAGGGAACATACTCCAATTTGACATTTTGTTCAAGCACTTGTTCATGGAGAAAATGATATTTGATAGGTATGTGCTTGGTCTTGGAATGCATGACTGGATTCTTTGAAATACTGATTGCACTTGTATTATCACATAGAATGGAGATGGGTGGAGTACATGTGATTTGAATGTCTTGCAATGTTTGCATCATCCAAAGGAGTTGTGTGCAGCAAGATGCAACAACCACATATTCTGCTTCAATTGTAGATAAATCACTTAAACTTTGTTTCTTGCTGAACCGAGATACTAATCTAGAACCCATATAGAATGCAACACCACTAGTTCTTTTTCTGTCATCCACGCTTCCTCCCCAATTTGCATTTGTATATGCATGAAGTGTAAGATCTGTATCCCTAGGATACCATAACCCAAAGTTTTGTTTTCCTTGAAGATATTTGAAAATCCTTTTGACTGCCTAAAGGTGTGTGTTATAGACATTTTTGTGCCTCACAGCATGGAGCATGAAATGTCGATAATCTGAGGGATCCAAAGTCCCCAAACATGTTGTTCTTACCCTCAGAGGAACAAGGTCAGCAAACCACAGCTCTGCAAATCAGTCTTCCACTGAAAAAACACTCAAAACAGGTCAATTTTGGATCAAAGCAGCTGCTCCAAAGGGTACCTGCGTTGCATAGCAGGTGCAACAAAGGCTACCTGCGTTGCAAAGCAGGTAGGACAAAGGCTACCTGCGTTGGGCGTAACTGGACATGTGGAGGAAGCTTTTTCTCAAAGTGCCAGTGCCCAGGAAGCTTTCAGAAAGGCATGTGATCAAAAGATTCGCCTAATAATTAGTTAAGAGCTTCTAGAACTCCAAGTGGAAGGTAGAAACTCCAAGTGAAGGACTGAAGAACAACTGGAGTTGAAGAGCACAGCAAGTCACACATCAACATGACTCTCCTTCACTCCAAAACTCTATATAAGGATCTCATCCCATGGGATCTGGAGGCCGGAATTTAGCGCGAAGAATTGCTGTTGGTTTGTAGTTGTGAGCATTGGGTGATTGCTTGAGGGAGGTGAAGAAGAGATTTCTCTTCGTCGGGAAGGTGATGCTGGATTGGACCTCTCACGGTTGTATCACCGCCTGAACCTTACTTCCATATATTAATAAAGCATTTGAGGTTCTTCTATTCGCATGTGTTTCAATGATGTATTGTCTTACTTGCGTTTTTTATTTATGCTAATCCTTGAATCATTTATGCATGCATGCTTCTTGTAGTTTCCTTTTCTTGTCTTATTTGCAGGATCTCGTGTAGCTGGGCCCGTAAAAAGACTTGGAGCTGGGAGCAAGCGGCAAACAAAAGAGATAGGATCGACTATTTGCGCAAGACATCGGTAAGTGGATCTATCCTTTTTATCTCTTGCATGTCATAAAGAAGAAACTTTAGATAGCTTTGCTTTCAGTTGTTGCTAAGGAACTGTCACCCTTAGAGTGGGTTAGGGTCATTCCGAGTTGGATACTTTCCCCCACAACAGACTGGCGACTCCGCTGGGGACCGTGTCTTGTTGGTAGCTTGTGTATTCTTGCTATTCATCTCTTGAACAAAGGGAGTACTGAATCGAACTGCATGCGAGTCCTTCGAATGCAAAGTAGAGGGCAGCTACTCTAGCCCAGTGCTGGGCATGTTCATGATTTGAAGAGCTGATCCACAAGGACTCTTTTGCTCTTTGTGATAGTGTTCATCTTCCTTAATCATCCTCTAGAGTATACTTGACTGATAGCCTCTGATTTGAGCAAAAACCGTTGATTTTTGAGCAAACTGTGACTCGGAATCTGGGAAGGACGAGAGTTGTCTCGTTCGGTGCAGCTGCAACAAAGGCTACCTGCACTGCAACGCAGGTCCCGAAGGGGCTACCTGCACTGCATCCCTGTTTGACAGTGCAGTACCTGCGCTGATCCAGTTTTGCCTTGTGCAACTGGGGTTCCCCACTGTCTGTTGCCCAGTTTTCAATATTGTTTTTTGCAGCCTGTTGTCAACCTGTATACCCAGCTGAAACCACTTCTCTTTGCCTTCATTCCGCCTCAGTTGTATGTTGAAACCGTGATTGTTCTTATTGTATTTCTTGCTGTCATTCACTGTTTCCCATAGCGAAAGCGAACTAGTCTTGCTATGACCTCTTGGATCTAGACCTGTGAGAAAGAGTCGTTACGATTCTAAGAGCTAGTTTATTGTTGTTCGTAGCTGCTTGAGCATTTGCTTTCGTTATATGGTTCGAATTTTATTATTTCTTGTGTTGAAACGAGTGAATCTTAAGGTGTTCTTTTGATTATTGGACAAAACGTGTTTGCTTACGCTTGAAATTGAATTCGAAATTATACAACAACTTTCTTTTTGTAATCATCAACATTAAGGAAGGAGAAAAGAAATACTTGCATTGTGCATGTGCATTTTGACAGTTTGCATGTCGATTTAGGAAAAGTGCATCAGTGTGTGCTCTATGATCTTTTTGAAAAGATGATGTCTTTCTTTTCCTTCAGTAGTTAAGGTTTTCATAAGTTGAAAGAATTGAAAAAGCTTGCTTATCATTCTTAGACTGCATTTAGGAGTTGTCTCATACATCACGTGGTGATCCATAAAGGCAAACTGCTAAACAAGATCAACCTAAAAAGAACTGAATTTATCTAACAACGCTTTGAAACATAACGAAACATAGTAGAGGTCTAGGTAGAGACGTGAACCGGCGTCGTTAAACATAGTGACTGTCGATCTCTACGAAGGTGGGTGATTCCTCCTGAGGGACGATAGCACTAATACGGACTTGAGCCCCCGCGTACCGTCGCGTATATTGGGGGACCCCTATAGGAACAAAGCCTTTATCCATAGGAAGCCGTGTCGGCCACCCTACTGATCGCGATGCAGTGAACACAGCATTCACGAAGATCGACCACTCGTACCGTAAAACGTATTCTGTGGTTTCGCGAAAGGTTTGGCACACCCTTGCCTAGAACTCCAGAGTAGTTTCTTTTGGCCTTTTTCAAACTCTATAATTGAAAAAGTCCATCCGAGCATTTGTCACTTCGGGCTCGTTAATACATCGAAGGAGACTAGAGTCATCTTTAGCTTTTTCTCGACTCTTAAAAAGTGAAAAAGCAAGTTGTGTCTAAAGCGTCGTCATAATAAAATTCATTCTAAACGGAACATAATCACCCCTGATTCCTACGTTGATCTTAAGGTTGAGAACATGGAACGCACCGACCAAGGGATTCCACATAATGGGAACCCTAGCCCTTTCTCCTCTTGGGGAGAAGTTGGTGCGCCCCACATGGCCACATTGTCGCTTCCAGGACTGACAATTGGCCTGCCAGTTTGGCTATTCTCAACCGCTGTAGTTCAGACCACCACGGTTCCTGAACAGTCCAGTCAACAGTTAGACCCGTCTAGAGCTACCCTCCAGCCTTCCACTTCTTATGAGCCTTCCTCCGATCCTTCTTCTTCGAGAGGTCAAGCCGCCAAAAGTGCAGCTCCCATAGAAAAGAAGAAGGAAAAGAAGAAGAAAGAAAAGAAGCAGAAGGAGCCAAAGGCGCCTGGGGGCAAGCAGAAGGTATCTAACGAAAACCCACACACAACACGGACCGGGCCCAAATCGCCATGTGTCATATGTAGAGGGAAACACTTCCACAGTGATTGTCCCAGTATTCCCCGGATACTAAGGGACTGGTCCCCTCGTTTGCACGATTCGGAGGCGTCAACCTCTGACAACCAGGTTGAATGCTTACCGTCGACCAGCGAAAGTGAAGGTTCTAGACAACGAAGGGGAATGAGATCCCCCTGCGAACTGTGTGAAGGCAATCACACCCTTCGCCGTTGTCCCTTTCTAGACGAAGCAAAGAGAGTTTTGGAAGATCAACCGGTGGCACCGGTGATACTTCCTCCTGGATATCAAAAACTCGCGTCAAGTCCTTCGTTGGTCGAAAATACAGCTGCCCCGCTCATAGGGCCAGCTGAAGTGTCAGTCGCTGAAAGTGAACCTACTGAATCCGGACCGGACGAAAGTCCAAAGGTCGAAATGGCAGTTGACCCGGTTCTCCCTTCAGAAGTTTCATCTTCACATACCACAGTCACTGAGGATTCATCTTCAGTTGATACCCCTACCGAAGAGAGTAAGGATGACACCGTCCAGGTCCTCTTCGTCAACACCAATTCTGATGAACATCAGGGCAATGTGCCCACTCCTTTATCGCAGGAAGGAGCATCGTCAGGATCATATCCGGCCGTATATTCGGTCCCACCACCAAGCAACCTAGTTGTGTCCTTTGATTGGAACCAACTAGGCAGACCCCGGTTACCAGCCAGTATACCATTTAGAATTATAGTCCAAATATACAAAATGGTGATGGCTGGAACTATCATTGATGAAGGGGCATCTGTGAGTATCCTGTCCTCTATTGCTTGGAAAGCACTGGGTTGCCCGACGCTTTTGCCTGAGACAAGAAATCTCTCGGGTTTTGACAGAGGAACCAGTCGACCATTAGGGATTCTACCTAATGTACCTATTGCACTGAAAGGGAAGGCTGTCAAGATGAATTTGATGGTCGTCCAAGGACCCTTGGATTATAACCTACTCCTTGGACGAGACTACATATATTGCATGGAAGCAATAGTCTCCTCACTCTTTCGAATAATGTGTTTTCCATACGAAGGAAGAATGGTCAAGCTCGTAGACCAACTTTCGCTTCCGGGATCACGCATCGCGAATAGCCACATACCTATCCTCAATGGTCTTTTCAATCAAGAAGGGTCTCTACCTCCGGTTCTTCTTCCTGATGAAGGCGAGTGATTCGGGAAAGAAGGCCGGAACCCAGGGGGCATGCATCCTGGTCTGCTCTGGAGGCAGAAAAAACCTTGGGTGTAAAGTAGAATTTCCGCGGAAGAATATGACTAGTCCGTACCCCGTCCCCTCCTTCATCTTTTTGAATCTTCCTCTGAGCCATCTTCGTGGAGAAGAAGGACAAGAAGACAAAGAGAGACTGGGAATCTCAGAAGGGGCTGTTAGGAGTGGGGTTTTTCTAGAAAAAGATTCTTTTGTTAAGGTTAAGTGTGTGGCGGAGCATTGTCATCCACCTTTGTCTAAATATGTAGGCTCTACCAAAGAAGGGGATCCGTTTGCGGCAGCAAGTAGGTACCATCTTTGGGTAAAAGGCCAGCCTCACCCATTAAAACAAATGTTTTAAAGGATAAGTAGGGGCAGCCCCCAAAGAAAGAGATGATATTTGTTGCAACAGATTGTAACCATCTTTGTGTAACCTAATGATAGACATCGCCGAAGAAAGAGTCTCATTTGCGGCAGCAAATAAAACCATTCTTTGGGTAAGCAGAAAGAGGTAGACCTCTCCCGGTAGAACAATTTGTTTTACCTGCAAATTGAGGGGTAACCTTGAAATTAGACTTACACCTGGGGGCATGCAAACCTCTTGGAATGCGAGCTCAGGCGGCTTTTTAGTTTTAGGTAGGACTAACCCCTCTAACCCGTAGGATAGGCCAATACCCAACTTGCATAAAGAGAGGATATGGAGCAAAGCGTAGGGAGATGAAGCTCTTTAAAAAATAGGGATCTTCCATGAGACCTTACTACTTTATGACTGGTAAAAACGAGCAGTTTTGGCAAAGTTCATGCTCGTTAAAAAATAAACGCAAGAACCGAGCAGTGTTAATGCGGAAATTCATGCTCGTTAAAAAATAAACGTAAGCTTGTGAGCATGCTTCCCCTAGTGTTCAAGCTCATTCAGAAAAAATGAACCGGTAAATAACCATTTGAGACCGTAAATTCATCAGCCATAAAAGCCTTGGTCGTGTTTGTGCACCATCACCTCCACTTGTCATTTGGCCGATCATTCACATCCACTTGATTGTTTACCCATTTTCAGGAACAACTGCGAAGAGTGATTTCACTTAGCGATTCTTGTGACACTCCCGTGATTGGAAAATTCCAACCCGTACCTGGAATCTGCAGCTATCCCTGTTTATCACTCGTTCCTCAAAAGACGAATCTTCTTTGAGCTCTTTTCACTGACTCGTAAAATATGAAAAGTTTGCCGAGTTTTAGCCTTCCAGCTCGTTAAAAGGATCGGAAGAGCTATCCCTCCTCTAGATTTTAATCTTTTTGGACCTGAGGGATTATTGCACAAAAAGATCGAGCGCTTGTCTAGTTCGGCTCGATAAAGCTATCGAACATTCATCCCTTCTGTATTGTTTTATACTTTTTCGGACTTAAGGGATTAGATGACGAAAAAGGACCTTTGGAGTCCACTTTATGTACCCTTTTTAGACTCTCTAAAAATGAAAAGGACCGAGTTGTCTTTGTCGTTGGGCTCGTTAAAAGGGGTGATAAGCGACAAACTTGTCTGTAGACGAGAACGAGTTTCCCTATCGCTAGGCTCATTAAAAACATAGCGATGGGCTTGCCCGAAGGGCGGGTTATAGATCAAGCATATGTTATCCTCCTCAAGCTTGTCAAAAATAAAGAGGTACTGGTCAGAAATGACTGGGGAAAAATTGGGAAGAACCTCAAAGCTTAATGGTAGCAAGTCACTCTTGAACATGACACTTTTGCCTCCGTAAATATCGGGTTGGGTTATTATCATTCACCAGTCCCTTCACCATGGTCTCGCCATACCATCCATACATGGGGTAATGCTACCGATCCACCTCATCAGTGTCGTTATATGTTCAAGAGATGTCATTCAGAATGTGTCAACCGGGTCCCATCCACTACCATACATCATCTTTCATCCTTCCATGACCGCCACCCTGAATCATATTTCACAGATCGTTTTCACCATCATCACCAGCTCCGTTCCGTGTCACTGATGTGGGATTCATTAAGGCCCTCCTTTGACGGATCGCTTCTTGTCGACATCATCTCACTATCCAAGAAGTTGATCTAGGAACACCCCCTCAGTACTTTGAAGCTTGCATGCCTCAATGGCAAGTTTCTCACTTCCGGCGATAGGTATACATTAATGACCTTCGACCGGGGGACTTTGCATGGTGTTCGACGTCAGATCCTATATTCACGCCACGTGAATTGTGCTGCAGTACCTTGAGGGTCATCATCATTATCGGTGATTCCTCTCGCGCTTGTTAACAGTTTACATTATTGACTGGTAATCAAGCGATGTCTTTCCATGTTCGACTTCAAGAAATTCTCACATGGATCGACTTGTACTTAGTGTGAAGATCGGAAGTTTGAAGACCCCGGATCTAGTTTCATCCATCCGGGCTGCGATATATATTCAGGAGATAAAAACATAGACATGTGCAGCAGATGATCATCCTACTAAAAGGATGATAATTAAAAAGCAGAGAATTATCAGTCTACTATCAGACGATCGTCTGTTTATGTACAGCAAATGTATTTATAAAGCTGAGCATGGAAAATGCCCGCCTCAGCTAGATCATGAAAAGAAAGTATGAAAAGATAATGTATTGTATTGTATTTTGTTACAGGTCACCTCCCGATGATTGAATGAACTTCGGATCCTCCTAATAAAGCATTTCACCCGATAAACGACCTCATACTTTAGCAGGCAACTGTTATAGACATTTTTGTGCCTCACAGCATGGAGCATGAAATGTCGATAATCTGAGGGATCAAAAGTCCCCAAACATGTTGTTCTTACCCTCAGAGGAACAAGGTCAGCAAACCACAGCTCTGCAAATCAGTCTTCCACTGAAAAAACACTCAAAACAGGTCAATTTTGGATCAAAGCAGCTGCTCCAAAGGGTACCTACGTTGCATAGCAGGTGCAACAAAGGCTACCTGCGTTGCAAAGCAGGTAGGACAAAGGTTACCTGCGTTGGGCGTAACTGGACATGTGGAGGAATCTTTTTCTCAAAGTGCCAGTGCCCAGGAAGCTTCCAGAAAGGCATGTGATCAAAAGATTCGCCTAATAATGAGTTAAGAGCTTCTAGAACTCCAAGTGGAAGGTAGAAACTCCAAGTGAAGGACTGAAGAACAACTGGAGTTGAAGAGCACAGCAAGTCACACATCAACATGACTCGCCTTCACTCCAAAACTCTATATAAGGATCTCATCCCATGGGATCTGGAGGCCGGAATTTAGCGCGAAGAATTGCTGTTGGTTTGCAGTTGTGAGCATTGGGTGATTGCTTGAGGGAGGTGAAGAAGAGATTTCTCTCCGTCCGGAAGGTGATGCTGGATTGGACCTCTCACGGTTGTATCACCGCCTGAACCTTACTTCCATATATTAATAAAGCATTTGAGGTTCTTCTATTCACATGTGTTTCAATGATGTATTGTCTTACTTGCATTTTTTATTTATGCTAATCCTTGAATCATTTATGCATGCATGCTTCTTGTAGTTTCCTTTTCATGTCTTATTTGCAGGATCTCGTGTAGCTGGGCCCGTAAAAAGACTTGGAGCTGGGAGCAAGCGGCAAACAAAAGAGATAGGATCGACTATTTGCGCAAGACATCGGTAAGTGGATCTATCCTTTTTATCTCTTGCATGTCATAAAGAAGAAACTTTAGATAGCTTTGCTTTCAGCTGTTGCTAAGGAACTGTCACCCTTAGAGTGGGTTAGGGTCATTCCGAGTTGGATACTTTCCCCCACAACAGTGTGCATCCTTTGGATTTGCTTGGAATCTTCCAACTATTCCTACTTCATACATGATGTCTGGTCAGGTACTTGTTAGATAGAGCAGACTACTGATCATGGATTTGTAGGTTGGTTGATGTACTGCTGCTGATTCATCATTATCACTGAGGCTGCATCCTGTTACCATAGGGGTACATACTGGTTTAGAATCTTCCATGCCATATTTCTTCAAGATCTTCTTGATGTACTTAGTTTGTGATTAAAAAATACCATCTTTGTTTTGTTGAACTTGTAGACCAAGAAAATATGTGATCTTTGTTATCACTCAGGTTGTCCCTCAGGTTGTAATAAAGGGATACGGCCGAGGTAACCACAAACCAACTTTGGACTACAGGTTCTAGCCAACCTGCAATCAGAGAGGGCTTTCTCTTTATGATTCAGATTTGTTGAAATTGATTTTAGGCTAGGTATTGGGCTTGAGGGTTTTTGTTTTGATTTTCGTGGGAAAATTGATGTCTTCGAGTAGAGAGGCAAAGCATAGTCTGATAAGTTTCAAACCATTGGGCATGGAGTCGAGGAGGAAGACTGGTGGTGCGTTTTATTGATCACAAGAGAGATAATATGGAGCAAGGTAGTTGCGCATGAAACAATGTTTCGGTTTTAAAGATGGAATGAATGCTAAAGAATGAGAGGCAATCGAGAATCTCTCTTTCAGCTTAACAGAAGGAGATAACAGAGCTCTACCTAGGGGCAGTAAAGAATCCCTAGATAATTAGCGAACACAGGTGAATTAGGGTAAATATGAGCCAGAAGGAATTCATATTCATTACCAATTCATTCAGATGAAAACATACAGAAACAACAGAAATTGAGCATAGAGTGTTGTAAACAAATTCTAAGCTAATCTTTCTTCCTGCTATTTAGATAGTGGTTAACAATAAAACAGAGGTAAGATGCACTTATTGTTCCAGGCTGCAGCACAGGAATTCCACATTCAGTCTTCAGAAATCTTTAACAACACATCAGACAGTCATACTCCAAACTCTTCAGCAGTCTTTGATTATAGAAAAGGTCTCAGGTATACAGTGCGAGTCTCTAGTGAGAATTATCAATCGACCAACCCTTAAAACAGTGCATAGGGTGGTATATATAGGGAAAACTCTTCAAAATTGCTTATTTATAGTTTGATCTAAACAGGTCTTTAGGAAAGATGATTACTTTAACCCAATCCCATCTAGAAATAAATGCATAAAATATTTTGAGCTGCTCTCAGGGCTGTCGTATGGGGACTGAGTAAATGTGTTGTCCTCGGTGGCTTGGTGCAGTTGTCTCTGCAATAACTGTGCATGGGTCTCTGCTCCATTGTAGTTCGGTGTCCTTAAATGCTTCAACTATGATTTGAGAGCTAGGATGGGCTTTCACCACCTGATTTGACTTTGTTAGCGGCCATTAAATGTTAACCTGCTTTGGGAACTGAAGGTTTCTTTTAAACAATTTAACTGGTACACTTTGCTGCTTCTCTTTCCTCTAATACTCTCTGACAAATGAATTGGGTCGCTTCTCTCTTTTGCTGTGGGTCGAATCAAAAATTAATGGCCACTGTTCGGCCTCTGTTTCCTCTAGAACTGTCTTCTGCTCCTTTCTGCACGCTTCGTGAAGAAAAACGGGTCATTCGGCGCCTTATGGGCTTGCTGGGGGCTGTACGATAAAAAGATTCCCCATTCAGGCCTATTTTATCCAGCGATGTGCAATTTTCCTCAAAAACTGATTTCGGGGCTCCAGAGTGCGATTTTCGCCCTTTGCGCCAAAGTTGCTGATGATGTCAGCATGACGTTAGCGGGTGGGACCTCTTACGATGGGTGACATCAGCGATGACATCAGCATGTACGGAGGTTACGTGGCAGTACAGCGGGTCTAATGATGTGGCAGGGACGTGGCAGGGTGACTCGGCAGTACAATGGGAGGAGGCCACGCAGGTGAATGATGTCAGCGTCAACATGGTGCTGACGTAGGATGGAGGAAGGCGGTAAATGGTTTCGGGCGCACCGCCTTTGGACAGAGGTGGTTTCGGGGGAGGGGGCTCCGCCACGCCCGGGAAGGTGACGCGTGGCGGGAGTACGGCGGCAATACCGCCCATCTCCCGGACGCTATCCTTCGGGCGCGTTGGGAGACGGGAAGGCCCGCCCACCGTAGATCTGTGGGGCGGGCGATCTAACGGTTGGCGGCGAATGTGAAACGGCGGAGGTATAAGGGCGGGGATCCGGGGAATATTCCCGTTTTAATATGCGCGCTGGTGGGGGTTTAGACTTAGGAAAACGGGTTTATGGGTTTAATGAGCGCGGGTTAATATATTTACACTTGGGACTTAGGGATAGGGGCGAAATATGGGTTTTTTGAGGGTTTTAGGGCTAGGGGAGAGGTTGTTAGCATGACCAGGTGTCATCTAACTCCTGCTATGACACGGATGGGCTAAAAACAGCCCCAGATAGACTGCTTTTTCCCTGACTAAGAAGAAATATGGCTATATTGCCAGGGAGGGGATATTTACATAGGGAAGTTTTATATACATAGTTTTAGTAGGGGAAGGGGAAAACTGATAGGGAGTTATATACTAGAGTTAGTAGTTAATATGGAGATGATAAGCAAGCGCTAAGGTGGGAGACCTTAGGCTAATTTTCGAGGGAAAAGTGACTCATAGATGAGAAATAAAGAATCCTTGAGTGAAGCAGATCTTCACTAAGACAAATGACATGGAAAATGATGAAACTAAGAGGAATCAAGCAGATCTTGACCTCTTTTGGGAAATTAGTGAGTGACTTGGGGAATTAGAAGAAAGGGGAGTTAGTGATGTCCAACTTGAGCTCCTACAGATGAAAACCACCTGATAACTGTGATCTGAAAAGATAAAACACTTTGTAACACAAAATTGATCGTAAATCATCATTCTGCCACCTCACAACTACCTACCCAGCCTACTCACCTAACATTTTTTCTTCTTTTTGGTTTGGGTGCACTTAGACTTGCAGACCTAGATTTACAATTTTTCTTTTTTTTGTTCTCCTATCTAAGTCTACACTTATTTCTGCCAAGGACCCAAATTAGGCAGTTGGGCTCCTTTGATTCTCTACCTATCTACATATCTGCCAAGATTAAACTGTTTGGACATATATCATTCTCTATATTCTAAAATAGGAAATTGAAACCTAGGGAGACCAAGATTAGACTGTTTGGACCTCCCTTTAAAAACTTTTCAAAACTGGAATAATTCATCAAAATTGGAATACAACAGTGGCATTTGGACTAGCACCCTTCATGGCATCTTGTGGAAATATGGAACATTGTAGCCTGCAAAGTATGACATATTTGGCATGTAAAAATGTCAATCATGAAAAATGAACACCTATTGCAATAGGAGGCTAACAGTGGCTCCACTTGGGGATGGCTTTTCCTTGGGAAAATCCAAGAACAGCAGATCAGAGTGCCTTGATCTTCTGTTTGTTGTTGTAGACTGAAAAACTTCTCTGTGTTGCCTGTTTAGGTAATTGAAAGTTTGGATACCTGAACAACATCTCTCAACCACTGGGGTACTGTGAACTGTGCAGCATTGCTTGCTTTGCCGAAATTAGTACAGAGACAGAGCCTTTAAAACTGGAACACTTGCTTTGGCTGTGTCTTCTCAAAATTTACTGCTACTTCTTTAAACAATCGGCCTGCTTATACTAAATAAAAACAGAGTGCTGATATATACAAATAAGACTGTACATAAATATATACAAAGCTGCACTATATCCCTTAGAAGGGATCATGGTAATGTTTCAGCATACGGCCATTAACGGGGCCTTCTTCAGCAGTGCCCTCCTCTATAGATCTGAGAAAGTAAGTGTTATTTCCCTGAACAGCAGAAACAACAAATGGCCCTTTCCATAAAAAATCAAACTTGGCATGTTTGCCCTTGTCTTCTCTTCTTGAGTCCCACCTTAGAACTTTGTCACCCATATTGAAATCCTCAGCCTTGGCTCTCTTATCAAACATCTTTTTTAGCTTTTCTTGCAAAATTTGAGCTCTGTCATAAACTTGTTCTCTGGTTTGCTGAAGATGAATGGTCTGATTAATTCTTCTTTGAATGTCATTTGGTTCAGCCTGAATTTCCTGTAACAGCTTGATAGTAGGAATGCCCAGGGATGAAGGAAATCTGGCCTCCATGCCATACACTAGCTCATAAGGGCTCATTCCAATGGATCTCTTGCTTGAAAGTCTGTCTGCCCATAGGGAATTCACCAACTTTTTATGCCAGTTCCTCTTGTTTTCATCCATCATTTTCTTTATGATGTTGATGAGGCTTTTGTTAGATGATTCAGCCAAGCCATTACCATGAGGGTAATAGGCTGTAGAGTGGCCCAAGGTAATATGAAATCTGTGGCAGAAATTGATCATCTTTTTGGACTTAAAGGCAGCGGCATTGTCAGTGATGATTTTCTCAGGGCAGCCAAATCTAGAAAGGATATTGCACTCAAGGAATTGGATAATGGTGGTGTCATTGGCTTGCCTACAGGGAATGGCTTCAACCCACTTAGTGAAATAGTTAGTGGCTGTTAGGATCCATTTATGCTGGCCTGAGGAGGAAGGATGGATTTCTCCAATGAAGTCAAGACCCCATTGTTGAAAAGGTTTTTCGGTTGATATAGGTTTCAGGGGCAGGGGTAACAGCTTTCTCTTGCCCTCAAAGATTTGGCATTTGTGACATGACATGGCAAACTTCTTTACATCTGCAAAAAGAGTGGGCCAATAGAAACCAGGCCTTAAAATTTTATCAGCAGTGGACTTCCAATATAAATGTCCTCCACAATCACCTGCATGGAATTCTTTCATGAAATTGTTAGTTTCATTCATGGTTAAACAATTAAGCAGTATACCTTCATGATTTCTCCAAAATAATGCACCATCTATAACACAAAACTTTAAAGCCTTCATTTTCAAAAATCTTTTCTTGGTCCTGGACAATCCTGCAGGAGCAGACAAGTTTAACAATACAAAACATATATCAGTGTACCATGGGGATTGCAAAAAGATTTCACTGATCTGTGGAGTCACTAGCTCCAGTTCATTGTCCAGCTGGTTAATGTCTAAGGCTTGGAAATTTGTTTTGGACATCAGTTTAGCTAAACCTTGTCCCTTTATCAGCTTGGTTGGTTTTATTTCTATGTCATATTCAAGGATGTTTGCAATCCACTTGCCTCTTTTGCCTTCTAATCCTTCTTGGGTCAATATATCTTTTATAGCAGCGTGTGGGACATAGGCAATCACATGTGAATATAAAATGTACACTCTGAAATCCTTGATGGCCTTAACCAGGCCTGCTTTTCCATGATTGGGTACTTCAAAGGGGCGTCTCTTAAGGCTCAGCTGAAAAAAGCGATGGGCTTTTCAGCTCCCTGTTCATCCTTTTGTAAAAGGACAGCAGCTATAGTGTGATCAGATGCAAAAGAAAATATGATAAAATCTTTGTCAAACTGTGGGCTGGTTAGGACAGGGGTTTGGGTTAAGGCAGATTTTATACTCTCAAATGCTTGCTTGGTGTCAAGAGACCATTTTACCTTGGCATCCTTCTTTAACATGTTGCTTAACAATCTTATCAGCTCAGCTAGATTTGGAATAAATCTTCTTAAGAAGTTGATTTTCCCAAGGAATGCTTGCAGCTCTTTTATGTTTCTTGGATATGGGATTTGGAGGATGGCTTGGATTCTTTTAGGGTCAATTCTGATCCCATCTTTTGATATGATGTGGCCAAGTAATTTGCCTTCTTCAAGGCCAAAGAGAGACCTTTTGGGATTCAAGGACATGCCATATTTCCTACACGTCATGAATATTTGTCTAAGGTGCTTGAGGTGCTCTTCCTCAGATTTGGAAAATGGGGTCAAGTCATCAAGGTAGACAACTAGGAAGTCATATATTTCTTTGGAAAAAGCAATATCCATTGCTCTTTGAAAGGTTGCACCAGCGTTTTTAAGTCCGAATGGCATCTTGACATACTTAAATGTTCCCCACTGTGTGGTAAAGGCTGTTTTGTCTTGGTCGTGTGGGTGAACAAGTATTTGGTTGAAACCTAAAAAACCATCTAGCAAAGAGATTCTAGATGACCCCACTACCCTTTGTAGGATGTGGTCCATTTTGGGCAAGGGATAGTGGTCTTTTAAGGAGACTTGGTTTAAATTTCTGAGATCTACACAAAGTCTGATTTCACCTGTCTTTTTTCTCGTAGGAACAAGATTGGACACCCATTCAGAAAATCTGATAAGTGCTATTATACCTGTTTCCCACATCCTTTTTACTTCCTTTTCAATCGGGGGAAGAAGCATAGGGTTAATTCTTCTAAGTTTCTGTTTGAAGGGTTTCTGGTTTGGTTTTAAGGGGATTGTGTGCTGGATCACAGAGGTGTCATAGGATTTCAAATCCTCATAACTCCAAGCAAATACACCTAGGAACTCTTTGAACAAATCAATGTACTTGGGCTTTTGATCAGGAGGTAAATTTCTGGACAATTTGATCATTTTAGGATTTTCTTTTGTTCCAATGTTCTGTTCTTCTATATCAGTGTTAATGGGTTGCAATTTTGGCTTTCTAGGAACATCATTGGTGTCAAACATGTCTTCTAATGGGGTTAGGCCAGCAGGCAGAAAGTTATCCTTTAAGTCAATGATCTCAGCCTCTGCTTTGGCAATGTCTTCCAAATGCATTTGTTTCAACTGTTCTATGTTTTCTTTGTCAAAAATAGTCGGGTTCAGGATCTGTTTGGATGTTGCAGCTGTTACAGTTTGTTGATCTTCATTTGTTTGCTGTTATGAATCTGTCATAGCATCTAAGTCAATGTTGATATTTGAAAACTCATGCTCAAGAGCGAGGAAATTATTAATCTGGGTATCATTTTTGAACACTTTCCAATCCTTAACGTTATTTAGGACAACAGTCCTATGTTTTATTTCAGCTGTGAAGTGATGGTTTGGCTCAAAAGGAAGCTTGCATGTACTAGTGAAGGTTGCTAGGCTATGTGCATGAATGTTATGTTCTCTTGAAATTTTCGCCAGCTTGAATTCAGTGAATGCATTGAGTATATTAATGGCAGTAGTCCTATAGGCTCTCATTCTATTGTCATTGGTTACAAAATTACCTTTCATCTGTTGTATGATTAAATCAGAGTCTCCTAGGATAGACACTTTCGCAGCTCCTATAGCTTTGAGCAGTTTAAGGCCTAGCAGCAGAGCCTCATACTCCGCCATGTTATTTGTGCATTTAAAATTCAGTCTGTAGGCATGACCTTCTGCATGGTTGTTATACATATTGTGAATCCAGACACCTGTCCCTGCTCCTAACTTGTTAACAGAACCATCAAACTCTAAATAAGATGTGATTTCCTGCTTGTGGTTGATGCCTAAAGTGTCAGTCAACTTAGGATTGGGCAGATTTGAAATTTTTGTATGGGGAGTTTCTTCTAGTATGCTGGTTGTACTAATTATTGTGACAGTTTCATCAGTATGTGCAGCCGATTCTTCATTGATGTGTGCTTGTTGTTCCTGAGCGAAGGGCTCATTATCATTTGGAGAATTTGTGTCATCATTAAACAAAATAAAGGAATCCATATCAGAGTGGATTGAATAAATGGGAAAATTTTCAGGCTTTCTCTCACTACTTACCACATATTTCATGAGTGTTTCTCTATACAGTCTCTTTGGTTGCCCAAAGACTGAAATAGTGGCATAGGAGAGGTATAGTTGAAGGGATCCTTGGAGCTTTGCTCCCCATGATCTTGATAGGAGCATACCATACTTTGGTGGAATGTCAGCAACTACTACATCCATGAGGATGGTCTTGTTTGGATATTGGACTAAGGAGACACACAGGTCTTTGATGAGGCCTAAACATTTCACTTGACTTGAGTCAAATGAGTATAAATCTTTGTACGGTCTTGTAACATCAAGATTCAGTTTTTCCATAACTACTTTGGGCATTAGATTGTGGGATGCCCCTGAGTCAAACATATCATTGTGAAAAACTTTGTCATGTATATGCAAACTGACATAAAAGGGTGGAACAGGTCCATATGTTGATTTTCCATTAACTTCTGGGCCAAACAGCAGCTCTCGGGTGTCATCTAAAACATTTACATCATCCCTAACCTCTGGCATTTGAAGTGATCTTTGAATTTGTTGTCTATACACATCGTGTTTGGCAAGTTCTGAGAGGGGGATGGATATCTTCAACTTAGCTATTTCTGCCTCTAAATTAAATGGCTTTTCCAATGGAGTCTTGGTGTTGATAATGGCAGTTTTTTCTTTTTCTTCTGAACTATCTGCGATTTGCTCTTTTTTATCAGCGTTATGGGAATTGATTGCTTGCGGTTTTTCAATTTCAGGAGGGCTTTTTGGAATACTGTTCGAGCTTTCTTCTGAGGAAAAAGGTGGCAAAGGCTGATCTTTGGAAGGCTGCAGGTCTGTTATGTCTTCTACAGTGACATGTTGCGGTTTCGGGACAGTTGGATCAGCTGGTTCTGTTACAACAGCTTTGCCTTTAATCTTGTTGGGTTGTTTGCCATCCTTTGCTTTGCTAGGTTCAGAAATGTCAATGGTCCTAGTTCTCAGCTTATATTGTTTGTGTACTTCATACACAACAGTATCATAACATTGTTTAAAATCAAAAGACTCGCCAAACTTAGTTTGAAACTGATTGTAGTCGAGTTCATTTTGGTCTTCTTGGCTCAGAAATGTTTTGTGCTCACCCTTTAGATCCATCAGGTTCATGTGAGTGTCCTCTATGGTTTCACTAGAAGTAGATCCTTCAACATAGTTTTCTTGAAAAGGGGGTCTTATGTCATGGTCTTGGTTAGACCTACCAGCATTTCTGTTCTACGTTTTCCTAAAATTTTGGTTCCTTATGGTATTAGACTGTTGTCCTTCCCATGATGCTTTCCTTTCGACATTTTCTACTCTTTCTCCCAACCTTTGCAGGCCACTGATGATAGCATCAAGATTTTGATCAAAAGCTGAGGGTTCTTCCTTAAAGGTGGTTCTTCTTTCCATTCTAGCTCTGTTTCTTTTGGCAATTAAGTTGGCTTCTATGCTAACAACAACGTTTTGCATGTCTGCAAGGGTCTGAGGAGCTCTTTCTTTTAATTGGTATGCCATATCCGGGTCGAATCCATCAGGGAATTTATACAAGGCCAGATCAGGGGGAGGCCTTAGGTTCTATGGTATTGCGTTATATACATTATTGAATCTTGCACAGTACTCCAAAACAATCTCTTGAGGACCTCTTTTAATTGTATCATATTCTGCTAGTATGTGCAAGAGGTCTTTCTTTTTCTCCCATCTGTTAGTAAAGGATTGGTAAAGCTCATCTGGGGTGGTTATGGAATTTGCAGCGAGTGATCTGAACCAAGTTCTTACATCACCTGTTAAACTCTGAACAAAAATTCTCATTCTCACGCTATCATCATCTATTTCTTAGTTTTCAAAATAATCTTGCATGTTTTTAGTATGCTGAAGGGCAGTAAAAGGGCCAGTACTATCAAAATATGTGATCTTCGATTGGTACTCTTGAGGTAAAGCCCCAAGATTAGCAGGCAGTTGCAGGGGTGCATATCTATTAGCCATATTCACAGGGATAAGTGGAACAACGAGGATTAATGGAATAACAGGAACAACTGGAACAGTGGGAACAACAGTAGTGGTATTATGTGCAATGAATGAAGGTGTAGAAGGAGTGCTATGAGATGTGGATGATGAATTAGGGGAAACAGGGGTTGAACAAAATAAAACCTTGACATGAGTCGGAATACAGCTAGGGTAAGCTGTTTTAGGACTCAAATCAGCAAAATTTTCCTGTCTTTCTTGCTTCCTAAGGATTTTTGGGATTATGTTAGGGTTCTCAAAAACAGCTGGGGGATTCGGGTTTGGATTTGACCTTGTGTATCGTGGATTTTTCTTAGGAGCCAGCTTCCGAATTTGTTTTTTGGTATTTCTCTGGGAATATTTTTGTGATTAGCAAGGAACTGATCATATTTTGGAATGGCTGTGTATAGCTTAAGACTAACATGAAGATTGACTAAAGCAGCTTTTATCTACTCCTGTAAATGTAAAATAAAAATAGTTTCAAAGGCTTCCTAGCTGACATTCAGGCTTCATCTGTAGTTTTAAGGGATATACAGCAATCAGAAAATCGATTTTTCCTGTGCATTTTTTACAAACTTCTTTGTGAATTTAACTGAGGATATTCCCCAGCTGAGTCGCCATTATGTTATCACTCAGGTTGTCCCTTAGGTTGTAATAAAGGGATACGGCCGAGGTAACCACAAACCAACTTTGGACTATAGGTTCTAGCCAACCTGCAATCAGAGAGGGTTCTCTCTTTATGATTCAGATTTGTTGAAATTGATTTTAGGCTAGGTATTGGGCTTGAGGGTTTTTGTTTTGATTTTGGTGGGAAAATTGATGTCTTCGAGTAGAGAGGCAAAGCATAGTCTGATAAGTTTCAAACCATTGGGCATGGAGTCAAGGAGGAAGACTAGTGGTGCGTTTTATTGATCACAAGAGAGATAATATGGAGCAAGGTAGCTGCACATGAAATAATGTTTCAGGTTTAAAGATGGAATGAATGCTAAGGAATGAGAGGCAATCAAGAATCTCTCTTTCAGCTTAACAGAAGGAGATAACAGAGCTCTACCTAGGGGCAGTAAAGAATCCCTAGAAAATTAGCGAACACATGTGAATTAGGGTAAATATGAGCCAGAAAGAATTCATATTCATTACCAATTCATTCAGATGAAAACATACAGAAACAACAGAAATTGAGAATAGAGTGTTGTAAACAAATTCTAAGCTAATCTTTCTTCCTGCTATTTAGATAGTGGTTAACAATAAAACAGAGGTAAGATGCACTTATTGTTCCAGGATGCAGCACAGGAATTACACATTCAGTCTTCAGAAATCTTTAACAACACATCAAACAGTCATACTCCAAACTCTTCAGTAGTCTTTGATTATAGAAAAAATCTCAGGTATACAGTGCGAGTCTCTAGTGAGAATTATCAATCGACCAACCCTTAAAACAGTGTATAGGGTGGTATATAGAGGGAAAACTCTTCAAAATTGGTTATTTACAGTTTGACCTAAACAGGTCTGTAGGAAAGATGATTACTTTAACCTAATCCCATCCAGAAATAAATGCATAAAATATCTTGAGTTGCGCTGAGGGCCGCCGTATGGGGACTAAGTAAATGTGTTGTCCTCGGTGGCTTGGTGCAGTTGTCTCTACAATAACTGTGCATGGGTCTCTGCTCCATTGTAGTTCGGTGTCCTTAAATGCTTCAACTATGATTTGAGAGCTGGGATGGGCTTTCACCACCTGATTTGACTTTGTTAGCGGCCATTAAATGTTAACCTGCTTTGGGAACTGAAGGTTTCTTTTAAACAATTTAACTGGTACACTTTGCTGCTTCTCTTTCCTCTGATACTCTCTGACACATGAATTGGGTCGCTTCTCTCTTTGCTGTGGGTTTAATCAAAAATTAATGGCCACTGTTCGGCCTTCGTTTCCTCTAGAACTGTCTTCTGCTCCTTTCTGCACACTTCGTGAAGAAAAACGGGTCATTCGGCGCCTTTCGGGCTTGCTGGGGGCTGCGCGATGAAAATATTCTCCATTCAGGCCTATTTTATCCAGCGATGCACGATTTGCGCTAGGCGCAAATCGCGCATCAAAAACTGCCTCAGAAACTGATTCCGGGGCTCCAGAGTGCGATTTTCACCCTTCACGTCAAAGTTGCTGATGACGTCAGTGGGTGGGACCTCGTATGGCGGGTGACATCAGCATGACGACATCAGCATGTACGGAGGTGACGTGGCAGTACGGCGGGTCTAATGATGTGGCAGGGACGTGGCAGGGTGACTCGGCGGTACAGTGGCAGGAGGCCACGCAGGCGGATGACGTCAGCGTCGACGTGGTGCTGACGTAGGATGGAGGAGGGCGGTAAATGGTTTCGGGCGCACCGCCTTTGGACAGAGGTGGTTTCGGGGGAGGGGGCTCCGCCACGCCCGGGAAGGTGACGCGTGGCGGGAGTACGGCGGCAATACCGCCCATCTCCCGGACGCTATCCTTCGGGCGCGTTGGGAGACGGGAAGGCCCGCCCACCGTAGATCTGTGGGGCAAGTGATCTAACGGTTGGCGGCGAATGTGAAACGGCAGAGGTATAAGGGCGGGGATCCAGGGAATATTCCCATTTTAATATGCGCACTGGTGGGGGTTTAGACTTAGGAAAACGGGTTTATGGGTTTAATGAGTGCGGGTTAATATATTTACACTTGGGACTTAGGGATAGGGGCGAAATATGAGTTTTTTGAGGGTTTTAGGGCTAGGGGAGATGTTGTTAGCATGACCAGGTGTCATCTAACTCCTACTATGACACGGATGAGCTAAAAACAGCCCCAGATAGACTACTTTTTCCCTAACTAAGAAGAAATATGGCTATATTGCCAGGGAGGGGATATTTATATAGGGAAGTTTTATATACATAGTATTAGTAGGGGAAGGGGAAAACTGATAGGGAGTTATATACTAGAGTTAGTAGTTAATATGGAGATGATAAGCAGGCACTAAGGTGGGAGACCTTAGGCTAATTTTCGAGGGAAAAGTGACTCATAGATGAGAAATAAAAAATCCTTGAGGGAGGCAGATCTTCACTAAGACGAATGACATGGAAAATGATGAAACTAAGAGGAATCAAGTAGATCTTGACCTCTTTGGGGAAATTAGTGAGTGACTTGGGGAATTAGAAGAAAGGGGAGTTAGTGATATCCAGCTTGAGCTCCTCCAGATGAAAACCACCTGATAACTGTGATCTGAAAAGATAAAACACTTTGTAACACAAAATTGATCGTAAATCATCATTCTGCCACCTCACAGCTACCTACCCAGCCTACTCACCTAACATTTTTTCTTCTTTTTGGTTTGGGTGCACTTAGACTTGCAGACCCAGCTTCACAATTTTTCTTTTTTCTGTTCTCCTATCTAAGTCTACACTTATTTCTGCCGGGGACTCAGATTAGGCAATTGGGCTCCTTTGATTCTCTACCTATCTACAGATCTGCTAAGATTAAACTGTTTGGACAGATATCATTCTCTATATTCTAAAACATGAAATTGAAACCTAGGGAGACCAAGATTAGACTGTTTGGACCTCCCTTTAAAAACTTTTCAAAACTGGAACAATTCATCAAAATTGGAATACAGCAGTGGCATTTGGACTAGCACCCTTCATGGCATCTTGTGGAAATATGGAACATTGTAGCCTGCAAAGTATGACATATTTGGCATGTAACAATGTCAATCACGAAAAATGAACACCTGTTGCAACAGGAGGCTAACAATCTCAACAAGCAAGGACATTTCAAATTCTTTCTGCACTACCAAAGAAAAGTTTTGACTCATGGCTTCTTCATTGCTACCAAAAATGATATCATCAACATACACAACAAGTATTAGCAATGTATCATTGTCAATTTTTATATATAGTTTGCTATTAGTCGATCCTTTTGAAAAGCCTTGTTGATGAAGGTATTTGTCAAGACGATAATATCAGGCCCTTGGAGCTTGTTTTAGACCATAGAGAGCCTTTCTGAGTCTGCGTACAATTTTTGGATCATTTCCAAGGATGAATCTACCTGGTTGCTTAATATATAGTTCTTCTTATTGATCTCCATTAAGAAAGGCAGATTTCACAATGTCCATTTCATATACTTTTAACTTCTGATAGCTAGAAAGAGCAAGGAACATTCTTATGGCTTCAAGTCTAGCAACAGGTGCAAAAGTTTCTTCAAAGTCTATACCTTCTCGTTGTGCATACCCTTTACAAACAAGTCTGGCCTTGTTTCTAATAACTTCTGCATTTTCATTTAGCTTTTTCTTGAATATCTGTCTGGTTCCTATGACATTCTTATCATGAATTCTAGGAACTAATTCCCAAGTATTATTCTTTTCAATTTGCACAAGTTCTTCATTCATGGCCTTGACCCAGCATTCATCTTTTCATGCTTCATTTATATTTTGAGGTTCAATAAAGGAAATCAATGCTAGATAGCTCGAAGCTTCTACAATAGTTCTTCTTGTTTGCACACCTGCCTCTTTCTATCTCAAAATTTGAGTCTCTGGATGATTTTTCTAAACATATCTAGATGGAGTCTTTTCTTCTACCGTTTTCTACTCTTTTGGGGCTTCATTGGTTTCTTCTTCTTCAGCATTAGTCTGATTTGATGTGGTAGGATAATCCTCATCTTCTTCCCATTCTTCCGTTTTTGCCTGCTTTGGGTTTTCACCTACTTCATCAACCACCACATCAATACTTTCAACAATTTTCCCTTGTCTTTTATTATAACACTTGTATCCTTTACTTCGGGAAGAGTAACCAAGGAGAATGCCTTCATCTGCTCTAGGTTCAAACTTGCCAAATTTTTCATCAATCCTTTTGATGTAACATTTGATTCCAAAAACTTTGAAGTATTTTACAGTTGGATTCTTACCATACCAAAGTTCATGTGGAGTTTGAGTGTTATTTACTTGAACATTTGTTTTGTTGAGAATAGTAACGGCAACAAATGCAACTTCACCCCTGAAGGTTGAAGGAGTTCTAGACTCATCTAACATAGCACGAGCCATTTGTTGAATAGTTCTGTTCATCCTTTCTACCACTCCATTTTGCTAAGGAGTCCTTGCAGTAGAGAATTCCCTTCTTATTCCATGTTCTTCATAGAAGTCAAAGAATTCATTTGAGGTAAATTCCCCTCCTCGATCAGACCCGAGGCATTTGATTTTGCGATCTGATTCATTTTCAACCAAAGCTTTGAAGGCTTTCAACTTTTCAAATGCTTCGTCTTTATGCTTTAGAAGTCCTATCCAACACATTCTGGAAAAGTCGTCAATGAACAATATAAAGTATTCTTCTCCATGAGGTGACTTTTTCCTTGATGGACCACATAAATCAGTGTGGACAAGTTCAAGAGGCTTACTAGCTGATCCTTCCTTCTCAGGGAAATGTGCTCTAGTTTTCTTACCAAATTGACATGATTTGCATATTGTATTTTTTGGAATTCTGATGTCAGGAAGATCGCGAACAACCTAGAATTTGCATGCTTTCCTTATCTGAGGGAAGCTTAGATGCCCCAATCTTTTGTGCCATAGCTAGTGTTCATCACTTTTGCTGAGATAGCACTGTTGTTGTCCTCCCTTGAGTATGTATAAATTATTTGGAGTTCTTATGCCTTTGATCATTGTTTCTCCTGTATCAAGCTCACGAACAACACATCCATTTGATCGAAATACTACCTCATTTCCTTGATCACACATTTGACTGACACTCAATAGATTATGCTTTAAACCATCAACATACATAACATTCCCAACTTTAACCTTTTCTTTTAAGAGAACAGAGCCTTTACCTTTTATGATTGCAGGGGTGTCATTTCCAAATGAGACCTTTTTTTTCTTTTCTAAGGCACTATATGACTGAAGTTTTTCTTTATCACCTATCATGTGTTTCGAGAATCCACTATCAATATACCATTGATTTTCATGTCCTTCTACATAAAAGGCTATACCACATCTTTCTGTTTGTGGTTCTTTCTTTCTCCATGTTTTGGGACCCAATGAAGTTTGGTCCTTCTGAGATGTTTGCCGAAACTTGCCCCTACATTTAGAATCTACATGACCGAAGTTGTTACAGATACAACATTCTATTTCATTTTCAAGAGGAGAAAAGTTATTGTAGGTCCTGTTCATGATCCTAGATACATACCTTTGATTGCGTGTTTCTCTAGTCATGATGGTAGTGTAAGCAACACATTGAGCAGCTTTGTTTCCAAAGTTATGACATGAAAAACATTGGCCATTAAAGAAATTCCTATGATTATCGAATCTACTGACCTGGTGATTGTAGTTTCCATTGACATTCATTCTTGAAGCAAATTGAGAATGATTTACCTGTGGTTTGTTATAGCTTCTATTCATCCTTGAAGTGGATTGAACTCGATTTACCTGGTGATATGCTTTAAGCCTTTGCTGACGATTGTCAACCTGTTCACTTCTCCTTGCTGCATCAAGATAGCTTTTGGAGGTTGATGGCTTCTATGCTTGAGATGATTCTTCAGTATATCCAAGACCTGTCTTTATCAGAGGAGAATGCTGCAGTTTGATAATTTCATCTAAAGTTTTTGATCCTTTAGCAAACCTAAGGTTGAGAGCTTTTGTTTTCTCAATATCTTTTCTTAGACCCACAATTTCACATTCTAACTCTTCATTGTGTTTTTCCCTTTCAGCAAGTTGGAATGTCAAAGTATCTATAATCATGCTCTTTTCTTCTAAACAGATTTTAAGTTTAGAAATTTCTTCATAGAGACCATCTTCATCTAAAGCATCCAAGAAATCATCATCCTCAAAAGCCATCAGAAGTCTATAATCATTACTATTTTCATCTCCATCACTATTTGATAGACCATCGCTATCTTCATGCATATAGTAGCTCTTCTTATTTACACTTCGTTTTCTATTCTATTTTGTTGATTCCTTACCTTTATCAAGCTTATTTTTGTGAGGACATTTGGCAGCATAATGATCGACTTTTCCACAAGAAAAACATTTGAAAGGTAGTTTTTCCTCTCCTTCTAACGTATACCCTGATTCATTGAGTTCTCCTCTTCCTGAAGCTTTGAATGCAACTTCTCTCATATCTAATGGACCCCCTTTTCTCATTTCATAAGCAGTTAGGATTCCATGCAGCTGTGACATAGTGATACTCTGAAGATCTTTCTTTTCTTCTATGGCAAAAACTTTTGATTCAAACTTAGAAGACAAGGATCTTAAAACCTTTTCAACTAAAGTAACTTCTTTTATCTCTTCACCCAAGTTTTTCATGCGATTAACAATCTCATCTATATGTAAGAAATAATTAGCTATACTTTCATCATTGTGCATTCTAAGAGTTTCATATTGAATTTTGAGAGATTGTAGTTTTTCACGTTTTACCTGATCGTCTCCTTCATAGCTTAGAGTGATCTTGTCTGATATTTCTGTGGCGGTTTTGAGCTGCATAACCTTGAAAAATTCTGATTATGACAGACTCCCCAATAGAGTATTGACAGCCTTGGCATTTGTTCCATACTACGTTTTACCTGTCGTATCTATAGGAATTGCTAATGGAAATGTGTATCCTCCTTCCACGATTTCCCAAACATCTATTCCAAGATATTGAAGATAGGCTATGGTTCTTACCTTTCAATAGACGAAGTTTCTCCCATCAAATATTGGTGGTCTAATGGATGCCTATCTTTCATAGTTACTCATGATGATGGGTCTTCCTTCAAGCGATCAAGCTTCTTCTGAAGGACCTGCTCTGATTCCAATTGTTGGAAATAATACTGAAGGGGGGGTGAATCAGTATTAGCAATTTAACAATATTTCATTTCCATAAATAGATTTATATATGCTACTTATGTTAATGCAACTTGCATATATACGCAACTGTGTTTAGAGCAACCAGCGTATACCTTGCAAACTTATAATTTAGTTAGTTGATCTTTAATCTGTGTATCAGAACCATATAAACAGTAACAGGTACAGTAAACACAGAGCAAACAATCACACACAAGAACACAAGATATAAGGTGGAAACCCAATGTGGGTGAAAACCACCTACTACAATTCGTCTCTATCTTCTTTGAATAAGAAACTTCTTTTTACAACATTTATGTACCAGTGCAGTATTATACGAGTATGTAGGCTTCTACCTGCAGAAGGCTACAACCTTGTCTTTGAGGTTTCTACGAGTTTCATCATTGTTTAGATTATCTTCCGTATCCATCGCATAAGGATTCCTTTTCATCGATGTTTTGAACCAGCAACGATGGTTCATCTTCAGGATGTGAAAATTATTGAAAGATTGGTCTCATTTTTCAATTATATATATAGAGATGCTTAGCCGATAGATATAATTAATTTTTTAGGTTTATGGTTGTATTAATTATATTTGTTTTAATTTTCTAATTATATAATTATTTTAATTTAATTTTAATTAATTATTCCTATTTTAATTATTTTAATTTAATTTTAATTATTCCTTATTTTGATTATAATTATTTCTTATTTTAATTATCATTATTTTAATTATTAATCTTAATTTTAATTTTTATTTATTTTTATTAATTTTAAGATTAACAATTAAAAGAATTATAATTAAAATAAGAATTAATTATAATTAAAATAAGGAATAATTAAAATTAAATTAAAATAATTAGAAAATTAAAACAAATATAATTAATACAACCATAAACCTAAAAGTAAAAAAGAATAATTAAATTAATTATATCTATCGGCTAAGCATCTCTATATATATAATTGAAAAATAAGACCAGTCTTTCAATATATTTCACATCCTGAAGATGAACCACCGTTGCTGGTTCGAAATGTTGATGAAAAAGAATCCTTATGCAATGGATCCGAAAGATAATCTAAACAAGGCTACAACCTTCTCTCGTTCTTCAGTTTCCCATGGAAGGGAGCTACAACCCCCTTTAGCTCTTGTACTAGCTGATGCACTAGTACGTAGGCACTGACCTATAGAAGGCTATAACCTTCTCTTTTCTTCCAGGGACCACGTTTCATAAATTCTCAGACTGGATCCATCAATATTATTAATCAAACATCAAATATATCTGCATTAACCAATCTCCTTTGTACCAACCAAAACTAAATCAAACAATCACTTTTTTGAAAGTTGTAACTAGAACACAGTAATAGTAACCACAAAACCCAAGCCATAACCCAGAACACTACAACAACAAAAAGAAGTAGCTAAAACATATTTTATGAGGTGTACGCTACGTCAATCTGTCGAACCTACGTGCATATGCACTTCGCTCAAGACAAACCTTTGTATACGTTGTTTTGAAATGCTAAACCAGTGTTTATATGCGCCCTTGCTGTAAGGAACCTGCGTACATATCTGTAAAAGATGATTTAACCTTTAAAACTATTCAGACATCAATTATACCCATATCATCAAATTTTCAAATTACGACATTTACCAACTATTCAGATAAAAGATCAAAACCACATAAATATACTTCTCTTCAAGCCTTAAGATCATGGCCCATCAACAGAACTTATCCTTCTTCAAGCACTCAGGCTCCTCCTTGATTCAGATCCAGCTATGCACCATAACCCAATGACCAATATTCTATATCTTACTCTTCATTAGATATTCAATTACTTGAGTTCCTTTGCCTAATGATCTCCTCCTCCTTTTATAGTCTTAGGCCTTACTCAATACCATGGTCCAGAACCACTTAGACTCAATACCCTAGACCAAATACCTGGGGTCAACACTTCGGACAAGATACCTTGGACCAATACCATGGGTCAAAATACCATGGTCCAAATACCACAGACCAAAACCAAATTCTCCAACATGTACGTACCTTTCTTGCATGAAAGTGCGTGTATACGCATACGCGCCTTTTAGTCAACAAACTCACATGTATATGTGGCTTGGTCAAGGGGAACCTGCGTATATCTCTTTTTCCTTCATTCTAAGAGCCTGAAATGTGATCTATCATCTAAGTGAGTTGCCATCAAGGACAACAACTGTTTCATAGTGCCAAACCTGTGTCATAATGCCAACAAAAGGAGGATATTATTGAATGGTGTTGTCGTTCATGTCAACTTGAGTCTTTGAAAACTCTTAATATATGTCATGAATTGCATTTAGATGGATGTTCCAATGGAAAAGAAGCCTTGATAGGAAGAGAAGGATGAAAGCCCCTCAAATGTGGTCATGATACCATGCATTCGATGAGGAAATTGAATGAGAAGAAAAGTTAATTAGCAAGCAATACCATCATAGGATGATAGTATTCATCATGATGTTTATAATGGTAGGTGGCTTGAATAATAAATCCTCTCGTTTGAGAAGTTATTTTCCTTAAAAATTGAAGCCCCAAATTTTCCTCAAGGTGCACTAAATGAACTGAAAAGAAAACTCTCTTATTGGTCCCATTTTGGCATTAAAAATTCATGATGTTGATAATGTTATGGTCCATTAGTGTTTGACCTAGTTAGCCCTCGAGGAGAGGATTTGTTTCATTATGAAATTGGTTTCTTAAGGTCCATGAGGTTGGCCCTTAAGGTACATATATGCACCTTGGATCAATTATTAATTGTCGGGCCATATGGTTTCAACAAAGCTGATTTTGATATGTAAATTTCCCTTTTATTTGAACAAAGGTTATGTGGTCAACTACTCCTTAAATAAATAAATAAAAGTATGGAAACCCTATTTAAAGACATGATCCAAGTAGGCCTTAATTCAAAAGCATGAAATTAGTTATATAAGACCCACTTGTTCATGTATATATATGGGCATCCATGGGTTCAAGTGTGGCACAAACTCAAAAATGAAAAATCAAAATAATTTAAATTCTATTCATAATTGGGTTTTTTGCTCTACGCATGTCGATAAAATTATTTTCTCTGTTTCATAGATGCTGCGGAGGAATGATTTTAATCTTGTGAATTTCTTTCATGGTTATCATCTACTTAATAAAGTTTAACTTTTGAACAAGTAAAGGAGTCAGAAATACATCAAAGATTTCTAATCATAATTTTTTTAAACATTGGATTGGTGTATGGGTTTTAAATGAAATGAATAGTTAATGTGATTCGATGATTGCATGGTGCATATCAATGCAGTGTCACTAGTCTTTTTATCGCATAAACAAATGTTGCAGGAATGAATGTTTGGTTTTGGTTCTAGCACAAATATGAGGTTGACTACATAAGAACTTTGTTTCAGGGTGTGGAATTGAAAAACCATACTTGCTACAACGTAAATTTTTTTGATACTATCTCTTTCATTGGCAATATCTTGCTTGATTATTTTAATAGTAGTTCAACTCCAAAACTTCATTGCGCAAAAGCGTTTGGTTGAATTCTTAGTTACAGTTTTGATTCACTTTGGTTGAGTTGAGACAAGATATATATCTAAGTTGCAATGGTTTAGCAGAGGACAAAGCTTATTTGATTATATGTGATAGAAGGATTATGTTTCATTGGCTACAATAGTGCCAAATTTTGCTGATGGTTATGCACAAGATGTATTAACAAATGAGTTGGGTTGTAAATTGTTATGTAGGGTTGATTTGTATGGACATATATTGCAGATCGCCAATGAACCATGTAGATTCAAATTTTAGTGTAAGCATACGATTCAATTTGTGATTTATTATGTTTTGTCGATGATTGACACTTTGGAGCTTTTCCTAGCTTGTGAACTGAGCCACGTAGGTGCAAAATGGGTTGAGACATCAAAATTTCATGTCACCAGATATTGTTCCTATAGTACTCAGTTGGCGTGATTCCTATGGTTGGAAATTTGGATGTTGGATGTTGAATTCTTATGGATGGGTCTTATTCGAAGCCAATTAATCAATGCAACTACAGAGTATTATGTAATCAATTTGTGGCAAAGTAATGATTAATGCAGTTGGTGAGGTATATGCACTGGATGTTTTCACAGGTTCAAGCTCAACAATAGGTTAAAGTATATATTTTTTTCCTTTACTGCTAATTTGACACACTTTTAAAAATTTTCGATGGATGGTGCCAGACTCAAGAAAGTCATTTGGAGAGTGCTGAGAAATGTACAAATTGTAAAATGTTTTTTGTTGCATATGATTTATTATGGTTATTTTTTTTATTATGGAGTCATTATTCACCCAAATTGTCATATGAAATAAGCATTGAGATAAAAAATCAGAGATGGACCTTGGTGACATTCACTTGCATATTATCGATCTGAATAGCTAGGGTTTAAGATGAAAAAGAGGGCTTGTATGATTTTGTGTTTATTATGGTAGAAGTTGAAACAACTTAAGGCTAAGCACAGGAAAAAATTCTAACACATTGGATTGTGCACAAGCACAACAATTAGCAATGATAAGGATAACATTGGCAATAGCTTTACGAGAAGCGTTGTAATAGAAAAAATTACTATTGGAAAAAAATAATGGTAGTTCAATGACAGATGACTAGTGATCAAAGCGCAGAGGTTGAGAAGTGTGACCAATGTGATCTATTTTATTCGTTTATCTTTATTTTCACAATGGTTGGGTAGTGCAACCCTGGAGATTTGAGTCTCCTTTAGTTTAGAACTTAAGAACACATCAGGGTGGTAAGGTAATGTTAGGGAAAGTTGGAGCTTGCGGGGTGTTGGAGCATTCTTTTAAGAGTTGGAGCTTCCTCATAAATATAATGCTTTTCTAATAGAGTACTAGTAAGTAAGAGCTTGTAGGGTGTTTGAGCATCCTTTCAATTGGAATTCATATAACTAGGGGGTTGGAACGAGATAAACACATTATTTAGTTCAAAAATTTATTTTTTGTTTTAAAATATCATCTATTATTTAGACACAGCCATTAATCAGTTCCATTAAAGTTTCATTCACAAAATCTAATTCAAAAATATAATTAATATTATAAACTCAAGTAAATTTTAATTAAAAATATTAATATTAATATATTTTTTATCTTCAATTAAAAATCTCCAACAACTACTCCAGTGCCATCATTATACTTCAAAAGTATATACTACAAGCCAAAAAAACATTTCAAATTTAAGATTTATTACCTTAATTTTAATTTATGAATTTATTATTTCAATTTAATATAAATATATTTAACTTGATATAGCATATAAAAATAAATGTAATATCATGATATTACAAAAATTTAAAATGAAAATAAAAATTATATATATAATAATTTGTAAGGTCAACCTTATATCCAATTCTTTAAAGATCTAAATTGTCTACAATCTTAGAAACATACATACCATATATCACCATCTCGATTAAATATTTCATCATCGCATACCTCATATATTTATTTCCGTAGTTAGTATTGATGACTAGTTCCATGGTTAAAAATTATTAGTAGTAATGAGTTAGGGGAACTTGAAAAAAACCTATCCTTTCTGGTATATTTATATGGCGGGTCCCCCAAAATATATCATCTTTGGAACTTTCATGGACGATAAGTGAAAGTATAAGTTTTGAGCTAAAAAAATTAACTCCCCTGCTTATTCATTGATATAAATAGAATATTATTTCGATTAAAGTTGACTCTTATCCTTAGTATTAGATCTATAAAAAAAAGTGAACTCTAACCGTTTTAAAAGGACAGATATGGGGTCCAAATGAATTAAAGAGCACGCGTAAAATCGAAATGATAAAGGCCATTTAAAGCAAATAAAACACTAACAAATAGATTCGCACTTCTAGATTTTTCGTATCATAAAGGATAAGTTTGCAATCACTATCATGTACCCAGAGTAGTCATATTATAAATGAATTGCTCTCAACTTTATTCATTTTTCTATGATGATCAAGATTTATGTTCATTCACTTAGAGCCATCTCTATTTTATAGATTTGAGAAATATGAATGTAAGTGAGGTTGTAATGGTGTCATTTTCATAATTATTATTACTATTAGATTTATTTGGTTTTAAATATTTATAAAAAGAATAAAATAATTGATATTTATAAAAAATAAAATAAAATAAAATAATTTTAAAAGGAATATGTTAGAAATAAATAATAATATTATTTGTTTAGTTTTATAGTAATATTATGAGAATTAATAGTTTGAGTAGTAGTTATAGAAAAATAATAGAGTTTGAGGTGAATGTCTAATGAAAATTGGGGAGCTCATTTTTTATTTGAGAAAGTCGATAATGAAACCTCATAGTTTCATTATTTTATTGGCAGATGTGAGTGGAGATGCCTTCCACTATAACATCATTATAATCTCTAGTAGGGCGTGTGGTGGATCACCTCAACATTCCTCCACAGATCATGGTGTTTATCTCCCGTAGTTGTGAGGAAACATCCATCATGTCTTCCTCCTTCAGATTACCTACAATCATCATGAACCATAATGTTTAACATTCCATAATATGTCAAAGCCTCTCTAGAGAATTATGTTACCTTTGCTAGAGTTATCTTAGATAGCTAACCATAGTAAATTTTTCCCTATGGAATTTACAAACTAATAACCAACAATGCAAATAGACTTGAACATTATAGGCCATTTTACGAATACAAAATCATAGTTTTTAATTCCAATCTCACAGCACCTAATGTCAATTGATGTTGTGATTAGGGAAATATGTAAGGAAACATAGCTACATGCATTACATAGTTGGTATAAGACAAGTAGTTCTAATAACTATTTGACTGGATTTTATTTAACGGCGGACTCTTTTGAAAATTTTATTCAACCTATCCATTATGTTGTAAATCCTCACCATATAGATCGAACATACATATTTGAATAAAAACTTTTAACCATTATGATAAACAAATATATTTTACTATTAATGTATTTTGGTTGAATTTCACATTGACATATGCAAAACTGGAGATTGTCACACAAGGTGTTCATTGTGATGGAAACCCTAAAGCCTTCAGTCACCTCCTTATCGTTATGGGATTTTCATCTTCAGGATTCTTCCTTCATGGGAAGTTCCCTCATTCTGTCATTGTCATTGTAGATTTGTTAAAACAAGACGAATTTTTCCGCAGTAGCGTTCTTCGCTCCTCCTAGATGATTTCATATCTTCAATTCACTCAAGGTTTTCAATCCTTGTAAAGCTACTCTCAGGGGGTATACTCTATTTGCAATTGATAGCCATTGAATTTGCTTCTACACTCACAGTCAAAATCCAAGATTGAACAGGAACATCTTTTCTTTCAATTCGCTCATATATAGGGGTAGGATGCTTTAGAAAGATATTTTTCTCAAAGATTATGGTATATCTAAGGACGCGTTAATCCTCTAAGTCTGCGGATTGAATGGAAAATACAAAGGCTAGGGTATGCCCTTTTCCTCTCATGCATGATATTTTAAGGATTTTCTGAACATATGGATCTCATAATCCACTCCCAATACCTCATAACAACATCCTTCATTGTAGAACAAGTAGAATATATTATAGAAATATAGGTGGAATACTACTTATCTTATTTTTTTAGGTTATCCTATGATCATAATTCCACAATCTTCCATTTCAATGTGATTTTTCAATCAACATTCGTGGTCTTGGAATGGGTGCATCAAACCTAATCCTTGAATACAAATTTGTAGTTCTCTTCGAAGGGAAGTTTGTGAATTATTTAAAAAATCTAGAGAATCGACAAGGAGTTTTTTATCAAGGACCATGGTTTTGGGGTCATTATATGCTCTCCTTTCGACAATTATTTCCTAAATTAAATATTTTATCAACGGAAACCTTGTTACTCCTATTTTTGTAAGACCTCCTAATATGAAAATTTGTCTATTAACTCTAAATGCCAAAACTTCTCTAGGAAACTCTCTATGATATTCATTAATATAGATACATACATGATTGAAAGGGGTATTTCAACCTTTTCATACATACGTGTCTAAATAGATATCAACAAAGGGTTACTTCATAGCATCCTTATCCATTAGAATGCAATAACCTTTTTATAGCCATTGGATTATGAAAACACAACTTTCTACTATCAATCCTATTAATTGCCAAGTCATCTCTATAATTCTTTCCCTTCTCAAGGTCATTCTCATCCTCTTGGTGCCAAGAAAAATAAATGAGGATGGAAATACCAAATATGATATAAGAATTCCTTAGCTCATAAGTAGGATAAGATGTAGTGACAACAAGCAACTTCAACCAAATCTAGTCCTTTAACCTCATCTCAGGCCTATGTAGCACCATGTCATACCACAGACTCTATGATCCCCCTTACTCCATCATCATCTCCCCACTCTTGTCCAAATCCATTACATGGAGAAGGAAGAGATACAGCCATGATATTTCCTTCGTTCAGAAGAAGACATAAGCATCTTCATGAATTAAATTACTCAGACAGTGGTAAGGACGCAACCATAGTTGTCAATCCTCCGAAAATATAAATGAACCAAGGAAATGTATCCATTGACTCCATGTCATATGATCTCAATAACTTCTTAGGATAAATTTATTTTTCCAAGAAGAAAGGTAGAAAATACCTTCAAACAACTCAATGATCATTTCTCTATGTATTTCTTACTTTGATCCTCTACATAGGATTTATTGTTTTGTCTCCTTAAATGAGGATTTTTGGATATGTTTGGGCTTCCCTATTTAGTGGCCAATGTAAAATCTTTAGAACTCTTATGTAACATCTTGTTTGGAATGAAATTGAAATATTTATTACAAAAACATGCACACACACACACACACACACACACCACATATTTTTCCTATTTTTTTGTTGTTGGGTAAATAACTAAATTAGTCAAGCATAATATTATATGACAACTTTTCTCATAGTTATAAAAAGTAAACGTTTACATGGAAAATATGTTGTTTGAAGACACTACGGTAAAAATTTGATGGAATATATAATAGATCTGTTAATCAATGGACAAAAAACCATTTGGAATATCTAATCTTTTCTAATGTTACTTGACAAGTCATAAATGGTAATGGTTAGAGGTTATCATGAAAACATCATAAAACATGGATATTAGTGGTAATTAGGTTACATGTTAAACTCTCATTTATTTTCATCGATAACCATTTGCAGTGATGAAAAAAACTATAATCAATTATCATTATTAGATTATGGGTTAGAGGATTTATGAGCTAATAGTGTTGAACCATTGACATAATAATGATAAATTGGTTAGAATAATAGATAACTAACCCTTGATAAAATAACCACTAACAAATGATGATGATGATGATGGTTAACATCCACTGAGACCAAATTGGTCTATCGGACCTATAATTTTCTTAGTTTTTAATTATCTGGCTCCTCGTCTTTCTTGGCGAGATTGGTGCTGTAGCTTTATTTTTTTTCTCTACGGTCTTCCAACTTCCTTTATCTTGCATCCCCTTCATCTCTTCTGGTTCTTGGGACATTGGTGTCTTAGCTTCATGATCTATTGTATTCATCCTTTTCAAGATAGTCGAAGAAGAAGTTTGGTCTAGGAGATTTGCTTTGCGGTCGAATCCTCATAACTATTGATTTGTTGGGCAGGGCTTTCTCCCTGCCTGTCTTGAGAGTTGTTTCTTTCCTACTCGATTTGTTGTGATTTAGAGTTTTCTCTAGAGTATTCTTATTTGATCACAGTGTAGTGTTCTTTTTGTGCTCCTTCCCACCATGTAGATCTGTGGTGGTTGTTTCTAGCAGAATTTTTCTGGAAGGCGTTTGGGCAATTTTTGGCTAAATGACCTGTCTCAAAGCAGGATCAACATCTGAAGAGGACACTTCCGTAATCGAGTTTTTGGTTCCACACATAGCCTTTACTTGTTAGGTTTATTTCAGCTGGGAATCTGGCGGTGAAATCCATTTCCACACAGATGCGTGCATAGGTGGTTCTGGCATATTCCTCTGTTTCTGGGCACCTGCAGTAACATTTCCCAATTGCATTTCCAATCGCTTTTAGCGAGGAGAGATTCCAGAGATGCAAAGGTAGGCTTGGCAATCTCACCCAAACTGGTGCTAAGGTTATGACTTTTGTAGAGGAATCAAATGATGGGTTCCATGGCTTCATGAATAGGCCTGATTTTTCCCAAAACCAAGGGCCAAAATCTAGAATACATTGTCTGCTTTCAGGATTTTCAAAATCTACTATAAAGAAACCCCTAGCACAGGGATAGATATTAATTTCATCAGAAATGACAGGTTTCCATACCTCTGAGATCCAGTTGTGGAGAGCTGTCAACCGCGGCCAAAAACCATTGAACCAACAGATTAGGGCACTTTTGGAAAACTTCAAAGCCTCATTGAGTGAGGCCTGGACCACTTGGACAGTCGGAGCTAGGGCTTCACTAATGATATGGGCAGGAGCTTGCCCTCCAGAAGCGGATGAGCCAGCATCTATTTTCGCAAAGCTGGGAGCCATATTTTACTTTCTCGTAGAACCCAGCCGCAGAGAAATAAAGCAGAAGATAAGATTAGATCTAGATCTAGCCGCAGAAGATTAGATCTAGAACCTAGCCGCCTAGATCTAGATCTAGTGGCAGAACATTAGATCTAGAATCCAAAATGTGCAAACAAACTTATTCACTCAAAATTTTTAGATTCCGGTGACTAACCAGATCTCACCTAAACAGCGAGTGCGGATCAGATCACCACATTTACAATGGATTTGACTTTCTCTAGCGCTAGGTCTCGACGACAGCTGATTTGCTCATTGGATAAATGATTAACTTGGTTCTGCGCTTGGCAGATCTGCCAATTAAAGTCTTTTGGCAACGGTTGGCCTCTTAGCCCTGCGATTAGCCCCTCACTGTTTTGTTTTCCACAGTGGCAGAATTCACGATATGATTCCTTGTTCGTGGCTCATCGGGCTTCCACTTCTTTCTTTCACCTGTGACAGATCGGCTCCCAAGATTTCCTACGCCTTGTTACAGATCGTAACAATGATATTCTGTCTACATTCTAGATCTCCACGAGGCGTTATACACACACACACACACACACACAGATATATATATATATATATATATATATATATATATATATATATATATATATATATATATATATATATATATATATATATATATATATATATATATATATATATATATATATATATATATATATATATATACTTCGGCTTTCCAACAGGTTCAACAGTTAAATGTATTGTCCCGCAGTGAATTGATCCAGCCAAATGTTATAAAATCCTACAGAGAAAGCCAAAGACAGATAAACATTATTAACCATGGTTGACGATTGGTGTCCATGAATAAATGTATTACTAATATATAAACGAATGATTCTAATAAATCCCATATCATAACCCCATTACTCATTGTGAACTTTTACCATTTTGTAATGAAACATTGTGCTAACAAAAAAAAAATGTGTTTGCACATAAATTAAAAGTCTCATGGCCCTAATTATTTAGTGTTTCATCAAATATATATTGATAAAATTACATTTTCGTTTATGCATTTAAGTTATTCTTTATGCTTTTAAAGTCACTAACAATGAGGTTTTTCGAGGGTCAATTGTTTCACTATTGGTGCCCATGGTTAACTATTGGAAACTATGGTTCAAATTAACCTTATTGCATCAATTCTTGATGCTACTAAACCATTAATTGCCTAACCAATAACCTAGTCACACTTTTTATTATGCTTAGCTTTGCAACCTTAGCCGCCGATTGGAATGCTTTGACCATGATCCCACACTTAACCAAGGGTGTGGTTGGTAGATATGATTGCTTGCAGGGGTTTGATCTCCATCATAATGTCTTGGAACCATTGATCCAAGTAAACACCCTTTTCAATGTCATGGGATCGTCTTAGCTATCTATAAGTATGTTGAGATAGTTGAGCCCATCACGGTTCACGATGGATTTTCCTTCCCTCTTAATTTTTGCTTCTAGCTTATAAGGGACCAAGAGGCCTTCAACTTTCTTCTAAGGAGTGCCACCACCATGGATGGTTACAATAAGGTTTGAAGTATTAATATTCACATAGTTTTGAAACGATGTCACTTCTTCCATTTGATTGTGGATAAGACCCTGGAATTAGATGTCATGGCTCAGGCAAGCCAATGTCTTTAACCTACTTACATAGACTTTTTTTATTGCCTTTACTATAGGGGTGATAAATGTGACTTGGACCCTTTTATTGATTTCTTACATGGAGTTTCCCCTCGTCCTCTTTTAACATTACGGTGACCCCTTTTAAGAAATGGTTATGACTAACGGATTAACCTCCCAACACATGAGTTGCTATCGGTATCATTCCCACTATATAGTTATGTGCGTTATCATTTTAATTTGCATATATAGATATATAGATATATAGACATATATGTGTGTGTGTGTGTGTGTCTACGTAGGAGTTCATACTATTTTAATTTTATTACCACCATGGACATAATTGATGCCATTAATAAAATAATTTTGTATCATTATTTGAAATCCCTAATCGGTGGTTTAATTATTTATAGGCTAAACATTTATGTTACCTCCCAAGTTTTTGGCTAGTTATTATAGTGATTTAACTTATATGATGTCTCAAGGGATTAAGTCTTAACGTCTTCATTGATGACCATTTACTACCTCTCAGGCATCGGTACCCACCAGGTCTTGTCTGGATGTTGCTTCATGTGACACTTCTACCCTCGTCATCACCTTATGCCTCCAACATGCTCCACATAACCTATTCAGTATGCCATTGCACTTAGGCACATGGCTATTATCCTTTCTAGGGAGATGGGACTTCAACAATTCTAATTTAGTTTACCAAATCTATGGTGCTCCTCATCTCACTCGAACCCTAACCAAACCCCACACTGTTGAAGTATGGAAGATTGTTGTTGATGGTTTATGCCATGCCACTGGTTTCTTCTGCACTAAATGTCACCATTATCACTCCATCCTCTATCGGCTACAATTTCCCACGTCCACATCAGAGTTTACAGACCCTTATGGTGTTTTTGGCTAGGGAGTTGGATGAGTTAACAAGTCTGTTGATGAGCTATGTTACTTCCTACCAGGGCAAAGCCTGCAAGAAGAAACAAAGAAACACAACAAAGTGCTTCCTATCTAGTTCAGGTAACCCTTGCTTAGAATCTCAAACTTTCTTCTTTTTGTATTTGTATTCCTGTGTATATATCAACCCTACAAGGTTGACTCTACAATGAATATGTACGGATATGGGCACATTTCCGTTAAAGGTGTAGGAAGGGGCTTCAGGAGTTCCTTCCATGGCTATCTTCCTCCCTTCAGAACCCATGGTATGTGTCTTTCAGGACACCTAGGGGACTCTAGCAGTGGTTCTCTACAATACTACCCAACTTGCTTCCCTCATTAACCCTTTTTTTCATGACCTTGAATGCACAGTTTTGTTCATATCGAACCCACCTCTGTCACGTTCCCTTGTGCAGTTATGGTGATTCTTTCCATGACTTTATTTCTAGAGTTAAGAGGTATTGTATAATGATTCTTATCCAACGTTCGTTTTTTCAAATTTATTCTTTTGTATCTCGATTTGGATAGGTTCAAGTACATCTCAACATCCTATCCATCCTATGTACCGCTTTTCCATGCTACTTATGGTCTAAACTCACACTTGACTTCTTCCAAGTTCATTCTGTGGCTCGAACCCCTTTCCTCGGTGTCTCAGTTAAGCAATAGGGTCTGAAAAATGATGTTATTGTGCTCGATGAACTCATTCGATCTTGAATGGTTTTATTTTTCTTTGTTGTTGATACAAGATTTTTCGTGACATGTTACTTGGTTCTTGAGGGGATAAAATCCCTACCTCATCCAGTTTTTCCTTTGTGTCTAGGAAATAAGTCTCCCCTTGTCTTCATGTGTCTTGTAATTTAACAGGTCTCCACTTAAGGAGTTACAATTCTGCTAGCCTGGTTGTATCTTGACAAGGGTTTACTTTTGTTCCCTTAGAACATTTTTTGGAGCACCCTGCTTAATTTATGAATTTATAATTTATTCATACGCTCTGGAGGACATATTTATCTTTTTTATGATATCTCTACTATTTAGAACATCTTACTCACACTCTAGTCCTGACTGTGCTACTATATTTGACTTTTTGATTCATTATGCCGATACAATCTTCTGTAAATTATTTGGGGTTATTACTTCTCATTGTTGGGATTATTTTTATATCAAAACTCTATATAATTTAACATGTTTAGTTTTAGTGAGATGATCATTATATTTAAGGCAAACTCTGTCAGAATTTTCTTTGATGATTACAGTATTTCAGGTTTCAATGTATAAGTTGGGATCATGATGAATGATTTCCACAAGTGGTCTTGCAGAACCATGTTCATTCCAAATACTTCTATTATCATCATTTTCTTTCTGAATTTATTTACATAAGGCCTATCATGATTATTTGCCTCTGTTCCTATTTTTTTCTATCACACCTTAAGGGAAATTGGTTTTTGAAATGCTAGGAAACTGTGATTATCATGCACAATTTCTACTCTTGTCATATGCCCTTCTAGATGTTAAATAGTTTACATTTCCCCTCATTATGAATTTAGTACAGTCATATCTGATTTGGTTATGCTACTACTTGAGCCAGAATGATTAAATAAATTGTTAATTGTGTGTTTAGAGAAACATCATTTATTGCTTCCTTTCTTAAAGATTTATTGTGTATAATTTACCTCTTTCTGTTAACTGTACATGTGCAATTTGTAGCACAACTTAATATCACTGTTATCTACCTAGTCTTAGAGGATTTATGTGTAAGATCATAATACACGTTAAAGGCTACATTCTTGGAACTCAATTGAGCCCACAATTTCGAAAATAAAATTGCATGCATGGTGCATTGATTACATCTTATAGCTTGATTTGATGACTTGGTTCCTAGATATAGTTTTGGTATGACTTCCTAGGTTACTGAGCATGGATATTATCCTATTTCCTTTCCCCAAAGCTACATACAAGAAGCAACATGTAGGAGTTCGCTTAAGTTCACCTACAAAATTTTTCTCCGATTCAATCCATTATTCTTTTCTTCCATGCTTTGATGCAGTTAAATTTAACTATTGTACTCATCCTGGAATTCTAACTAGTCCACCACAAGGTGTGATTTGACAATAATGTTTTCCACACCAACCTTTTGTTTTTTTAAAACTCTGTGTTATCACTATTTCTAACTTGTTAGCTAATTTTCTATAGTCATATAATTTATATTTGCAAAAAAAAAAGAAAAAAAACAAGTATATAAAGAGTGCATCCACACACTACTCATCTTTCACCTACATATGAATACATGTAAATGGGTGTATATATATTCTGATACAACAATTAATTTCTTATTTATTTCCACGGTACAATTCATACATAAAGAAATATTTGAGTAATTGGAGTACATCCCACGAGGATTTTTCCTCATAGAAAATTTTCATATTTCTTCTTCAGAACTCAAACTTTTACATCTACTATCATGAAAATAATTTAATATTCACTATTATTTTCATTATTATAATCATACTTTTCAGTTGTGAAAAATAAATACAACTGATTAAGATCCATTGGTACTCCATTTACTTTAAGCATACTAATCAATTGTACAAAATAATGGTCGCAATAACCTCAATCCAGCGGTTTAGTCTGAAGAATTAACTTGGAAGGAACGAATTTCCTCCCAACCATGAACCTCCTCCTTTGGCTCTCCTCCCTGCTGAGATATTTCTTTTCCACATAATCAACGACCTTCGTTCTTCTAGTAAAGGAATTTTTATGCCTCACTTTCCCTAGTAGACTTTCTATAACGACATCCCATTTTTTTTGGGTTCTGCCAATCCCCATAGCCTAGGATTTTTCTGTTTTTTTCTTGAAAATGAATATTTTTCTTCCTTTAAAGCCTTCCTTTTCCACTACGGTGCTTATTCACCCATCCTAGTGTTGTCCCCCCCGCACTCAGTGATTTTCCAAAATTTCTCTCTCCTCATCTAGTCAATCACATAATTTCGCTCCAAAGATTTTTTTGGAGTGATTTGGGAAAGTTTTCTTTTTTTTCTCCATCAAATCCATCCACCCTTGATAATGGATTGGAATAACAATCTCATTCATTCATTTTTGCTTTTCCAAGTTAGTTCTTCAAATGATATATATTTATTTATTTCCAAACAATTAACTACATTATCATAGTTTTTCCCACAAATTAGATCTTGGCTTTCATGCCATTTGTAATAGTAATTCGATAACTAAAAAAATAACAATAATTTGACTTCAATATTTTCTAGAACATAGAGGGCATTACATGTCCTCCCCCAATAGAACATAACATCGTCCTTGGTGTTTATTATTCAACCATTTCTTCGTCAAACAATTGGATAAGTTGTTTTCATGTTATCTTCCACTTCCCTAGCAGTCTCCTTGGAAGTAAAGTGCCTCCACTACACTTTAATCTAAGAAACGACCCAATTACAGAGAACGATCTCTTTTTTCTCCATGATACGAAGTGACTCTTGTAGAAAGCCTCCTTGGTTCAACCTATAACACATTCCACTCAACTATATGAAAATGATAATGAACATAAATTTTTAGTAATGATACAAGAAACACATTATGAACATTAACATGTCTAGGTACATCAAACTCGTATGCTACTAGACCCACTTGATCCATAATTTCAAATGGTCTGCAGAATCACGCTGCTAATTTAGCACACCCTCCGGTTCTGAGAGTATTTTTCTGGGGCTTAACCCTCAGATATACATGCTCTCCCACTCCGCATATCTTATTTGCCAGTCTTCGCTGTTTTTAATATTCTATTGATATTTCTGCACCATCTACTCCATTTCCTACAAAACATCTGATCCAAGAATCAACCTATCCTCAGGTTGGCTCCAACTGAGTGATGTATGGCATTTCCTACCATACATGGCTTCAAAGGGGCTGATTTTGATTGACGTTTGATAGTTTTTGTTGTAGGAAAACTCAGCAAGAAGAAGAAAGTCTTCCCACTTTGTGGGCCTGTCCATCACATACATTCAGAGCATATACCCCAAAATATTAGTAGTTCTCTTAGTTTTCCCATCTGTCTATGGATGTTATGTAGTACTAAAGTTCAACTTATTTCCCAAGCCCTTGACCATGGCCTTCCAAAAGTTGGAGGTAAATTTCACATCTCTATCTAAAACTATCACTTTTGGTATGCCATGAATTCTGAAAATTTCCTTCATGAAGATATTAGCAATTTGTGGAGTCCCAAAAGTGGACTGTACTAGTACAAAGTGCAGTTATTTAGTAAATGTATCAAATACCAACATAATGGAGTCATACTAATACTTGGTCTTCAGTAACCCTGTTATAAAATCCATGGAGATCACCTCCCACTTCAATTCCAGTATGGGTAACCGGCTTAGTAATCCTTCCTGGCGCTAGTGCTCCACTTTCACTTGTTGACACTCTAAGGATTTGGATAGATAATCTACTATCGATTTCTTCATACCGAGCCAAAAAAATATTTTCTTAAAGATTTAATCATTTTCTGGTATCCCTAATAACTAACATACGGTCTCTTGGTGTTCATCAATAATCATTCGTTTCAGTATTACAACTTTAGGAATATATAGCCTATTATGATAAGTAATTAACCTTTTGAGTTTAAAACATACCCAAAAATTTCTTCCTGCTTCACTTTTAGCCATATTTCTTGATATCCAAGGTCTTGTTACACTGCTAGCTACACCTATCCATCAAAATTTCTCTTTACACTGCTTCTTGCACTTGCTATCAAAGAATGAGCATGTTTACTTCGTGCATCAATGATTTTGTTTTCCTTTCCCTTAATGTGCTTTATTTCAATTTCAAATTCACTAAGGAATGCTAACCATATTTTCTATCTTACATTTAGATAAGGCTAACTAAAGAAATATTTTAGGCTGATATCGTCGGTTACTAAAACAAACTTATTTTCCCGTAAATAATGCCTCCACATTTTCAATTCATGGATCACTGCAACTAACTCCAAATCATAGACAACATAATTTTGTTCATGTTTTTTCAGTTTTCTTAACTCATAGGCTATGACAACATTGTCCTACATTAGCACACCCGCAATCCTTCTAAACGACCATCTGTGCACATTGTAAACTCCTTATTTGGGTCTGCTATCTTGAGAATAGTAGTTGTTGTCAACATCTGTTTCATTTTGTTGAAACTCTCCTGATATTTTTTTTCCATTCAAACTTTACTCATTTCTTCTATAGGGAGGTAATGGGTTAAGTTAATTTTAAAAATCCCTCCACAAATCTTTGGTAATACCCAAAAATCCCCATAAAGGAGCAGATTGTTGATACATATTTTCATGTTTCGCAATTCATAATGGCTCAAACTTTCTCAGGATCCACAACCAATCCTTCTCTCGAAATAATATGTCCCAAATACTCGATTTTGGGTTTGTAGAATTCACACTTACTTTTATTTGCATAAATTTGATACTCCCTTAATGTTTGCAACACCGATCTGAGATGCTCTTAGTGTTCTTCTTCATTTTTAGAATACACTAAGATGTCATGAATGAAACTTAATACAAATTGATCAAGGTACTAATGGAGCACAATATTCATGAGACACATGAAGGTCGCAGGTGCATTGGTGAGACCGAAAGGTAGTACCACAAGTTCATAATTACTATACTGAGTTCTGAAAGTTGTATTATGTATATCCTACTCTTTTATGCAAAGTGGATGATATCCAGTTCACAAATCAATATTTGAAAAGATAATTTCCCCCCCTCACTTGATCAAACAGATCGTTGATTTGAGGTATGAGATATCTGTTTTTTATAGTTAATTCATTTAGCTGCCTATAGTCAATGCAAATTCTAAAAGTGCCATCTTTTCTCTCAACAAACAGTACCACGACTCCCAAGAGTGACACACTCAGTCTGATGTAACCCTTATCTAACAACTCTTGTAGCTGCTTTTTCAATTCTAATAGTTCTTGGGTACTCATTCAATACGAGGCCTTGGACACAGGTGTAGCACTTGGCACTAATTCAATTGAGAAACCTATGTCTCTATGAGGGGGTAACTGGGGAATTTGTTCACGAAACAAATCCCAGAAATATCTTATTATAGGTAATTGGTCTACCCTTTCGGTTTATTCTTATTGTTCATCTTTCTCCACATGAAGCATATAAACTTGAAATCATTTCCTTGTTATTTTCATTTGTAAAATTGTTACTTGTCTACCAGACACTCGTTTTGGTTTTCCTCTTATCAAGAATGATTTCCCCTCTGAGTTAATGCAAGTTAGAGTCTTTTCTAAACAATGTTTAACAACTTTTTGTTGTTCCAACCAAGTCATACCAATTAATAGGTCATGCGACCTAAGGGAAGGATGTTTAATCTGGTTTCTGTAGAATATCCATTTAGATCCACTATAAATTGTTTTAACACAAGGCTCACTTTTTGTTTGGTACTAGTGGCTAGCTGTACCAGCAAAGAACTTTTAAATTTTTTTAGTTTTAACTTACACTTTTCCACAATCCGAGGGCTAATATAGCTTAACCTAGTCCCAGGGTATATTAAAACAGACACAGGTTGGTTTTTAATAATACCTTCAATGTTAATCACTGTAGATTGATGTTCTTCTTGTCGGTCCGCTAATGACATGCTAATCCTCAAAATGTTTATGGCCACATTGTTCATTGTAGATGCCTCATGTGCCACTTGAAAAATATGAATTGACCTCAGGTTACGAGGGCAATCCCACAACAGATGTGGTTCGCCACAACCCCAAAATTATAGTGGATCTCTTTCTTTAGTTCCCGTGCCCTTTTTTCTTCCCAACTCCATGGTTTTTGACCCCATGTAATATTGTGTCAGTTAACTTTGATCCCCTTTATTAAATTTCTTCCACTGGTGGTCTTTCCAAATACTTTTCAAATAAGGAGGAAATTTCATCCCAATTTTATGTTTATCCTTATTCTACCATGGTCTGGAATATTCATTCTTATTTATGAACTGTTGGTAGCAAATTATGGTCTTCCTAACTGCTTCATCCATATTCCTTGGATTATCAAATTCAATTCTTTCCTTATACACTACTAGAAAACAATTCAAAAATCTCTGCACCTTGGCTTTTTCTTATCTAATATAGGGTATATACCACAGTAAGTTAGTGAATTTGGTCACAAATTCATCCATGGTAAGTTTCCCCAACCTCATCTCATGCAATTTCTTTTCCGGGTCGTCATGATACCTCTCGCTCAAATAGCAAGATTTAAATTTTTGCTCAAATTCTTTCCACAAAACAATTTTCGCATCCAACAAGCATATAGTTTTTGTCTCTTCCAACAATAGGGTGGCCTGTCCTTGTAGTTGATAAACAAACAATCTTTCTTTCATGTTGATTTCACATTCATACATTTGAAAATACTTGACCATATTCAAGATCCAAGCTTCCACATCCTCCTCCCTTTCCCCGTCAAAGGTAGGAGGTTTTGTATTTCAAAATTCTCCCTCTAATTCCCTCTTTCTCTTATCCTTATGGGATTTAGAATCCGTTTTATTGGATTCTTATTCACTTTTACATTTTTTTAGCATCATCCGTACCTATTTCCGTTTCAGCCCTTCTTGCTCTACACTCTTGTGACTAGATTTCTCTATCCATTCTCTAATTTGTTTTTCCTGTTCCTCACTAGATTTTATTAATATTTCATTACTACTTCAGAGATGTGACAATTCCCATTGAAAATTCCTCACTATCTTTAAAAGGTGAGAGGGAATTGGGTTACTACCTTCCCCTAGTTCCGCATAGAAATCATCCCCTCTGGTAATAGCTTGGGGTGACTCCTCCATCTTTCATTGCAGTCTTCTTCCTATCAAAACATCCTAACTAATACCAAAAAATTCCCATCTAATACTAATCTTGTGCAAACACTAACTAGTAATGGGGCCTCTATTCAAGCCCAATGTAGAAATCCAATCTTTAATACCATTTGTCATGAACATACTTACATAAACAGTTTTTAAATTTTTTTTCTTTACTATAGGGGTGATAAAAGTGACTTTGACCCTTTTAATAATTGCTTACATAGAGTTTCCTCATGTCCTCTTTTAACATCAAGGTGACCTCTATTAAGAAATGGTTGTGACTAACTAATCAACCTCCCAACACATGTGTTTCTATAGATATCCTTGCAACTATATAGTTATGTATGCTCTCATTTTAATTCGCATATATATGTGTGTGTGTGTGTGTGTAGGAGTTCATAGTGTTTTAATTCTATTACCACCATGGATATAAATGATGCCCATTAATAAAACCATTTTGTATCACTATTTGAAACCCCCAAGTATTGGTTTAATTATTGATAAGCTAAACCTTTATGTTACCTCTCGCGTTTCTAGCTAGTTGTTATGGTGATTTAACGTATATGATGTCTCAAGGGATTAAGTCTTAATGCCTTCATTGATGACCATTTAATACCTCTTAGGCCTTAGTACCCACTAGGTCCTGTCTGGATGTTGCTTCATTTGACACTTATACCCTCACCCTCACCTTCTACCTCCAGCGTGCTCCACGTACCCTATTCTGTATGCCACTACACTTAGCCACATGGATCTTGTTGTAGTATACCGAGGGGGGATAATATGGGGTATAGAGGGAGGTACCCAAGGGAATAATGTAAAAATGGGATGGGATATAGTAATAAATAAGGTGGTTAACCCGTATCATGTAAGGGACCACAAGTAGTTACCAATAATGTAATAAGCCCATGGTATTAAATAGATGGTATTGAGGGAACCATGGTAATGACCCATGGTGTTGTATGTATGAGGCCTATATAGAGGCTACAAACTCCCCATTGAGAGATGTAAAGGAATATTGTATGGACAAGAATATGGCTTGTGGAGTGCTCTCCTTCCTTAACGAGTGAATGTATGGTGTTGCCCTACCTTAAGGGTTTGATCAATAAAGAAGTATTTCTATATTCAGATATTATTATTTCTTGGGTTTATTTCTATTACCTTATATTTTTGGATCAGATCTATAACAAGATTTATCACAAAGTGTTACTGCATTCTTGAGGGGATATAATCCTGACCCCATTTGGTTTTTACTCTACCTCCGGGACTTGAGGCTCCACTTATCTTCACGTGTCTTCTAATTTAGGCGGTCTCCATTTAAAGAGTTACAGTTTTGTTGGTCTGGGTGTATCTTGAGACGGGTTTACCTTTGTTCCTTAGGAAATTGTTTGTGACATGTTACTTAATTTATGATGTTATAATTTATTCATATGTTCCAAATGAAATATTTATCTTTCTTGTGATATATATACTGTTTACAACATCTAATTCACGCTCTAGTCGTCACTATTCTACTAAATTTGAATTTTTGATTCATTATGTTGATACAATCTTCTGTAAACTATTTGGGGTTCTTCCTTCTCTATGTTGGGAGTTTTTTTATATCAACAAGCTGGATAATTTATCGTGTTTAGTGTTAATGAGATGATCATTCTATCTAAGGAAAACTTTACCAAAATTGTCTTTGCTCATTATACTATTTCAAATTTTAATGTATAAGTTGGGCTCATGATGAAGGTCTCCACAAGTGGTCCTATAGAACCATGTTCATCCAAAATACTTATGTTATCACCATTTTATTTCTACACTACTTTACTTAAGGACTATCATGCTTCTTGGCCTTTGTTCCTATTTGTTTTCCTATCACTTCTTCATGGAAATTGGTTTATGCTAGGAAGCTTTGCGATTATCATGCACAATTTTTACTCTTGTCATATGCCCTTCTAGATGTTAAATAGTTTACATTTCCCCTGATTGTGAATTCAGTATAGACATATGTGATTTGGTTACGCTACTACTTGAGCTAGAATGATTAAATAAAATGTTAATTATGTGTTTAGAGAAAAATCATTTATTGCTTCCTTTCTTAAAGATTTACTATGTATAATTTACCTCTTTTTGTTAACTATACATGTGAAATTTGTAGCACAACTTAATAGCATCGTTATCTACCAAGTATCATAGGATTAATGTGTAAGATCATAATATTCGAAATGCTACATTTTGGTAACTCAATTGAGTCCACAATTTCGAAAATAAAACTACATGCATGGTGCTTTGATTACATCTTATAGCTTGATTTAATGACTCGGTTGCTAGATACAGTTTTGGTATGGCTTCCTAGGTTACTGGGCGTGTAGATTATCCTATTTCCTTTCCCCAAAGCTACATCCGAGAAGCAATATGCAAGATTTCTCTTGCATTCCCCTCTGAAATGCTTCTTCAATTCACTTCGCTATTCCTTTCTTCCATGCTTTTATCTAGTTAAATTTAACTGTTGTACTCATCCCAAAATTATAATCCATCCACCACAAGGTGTGTTTTGGCTGTCACGTTTTCAACATAAATATTATTTTGTTTGAAAATTCTACGTTATCACTATTTCTAACTTGTTAGCTAATTTACTACAGTCATATAATTTACATTTGTAGAAAACAAACAAGTATATAAAGAGTGCATCCACACAGTACCCATATTTCACCTACATATGAATACATGCAACTGTGTGTGTGTATATATATATATATATATATATATATATATATATATATATAGATAGATATATATATATATGTATATATATATATATATATGTATATATATAGATATATATATATATAGATATACATATATATAGAGAGAGAGAGATATAGATATATACATATATATACATATATATATATATATATCTATATCTCTCTCTCTCTCTCTCTCTCTCTCTCTATCTATATATATATATATATATATATGCATATTCTGATACAACAATTAATGTCTTCTTTATTTCAACGGTACAGGTCATACGTAAAGAAATATTTGAGTAATTGGAGTACATCCAAGGAGGATTTTTCCTCATAGAAAAATTTCATATTTCTTATTTAGAAATCAAACTTTTACAACTAATCATGTCTTAGAAAAAATTTAATATGCATTGATATTTCCATTACTATAATCATAGCATTCAATTGTGAAAAATAAATATAATTGATTAAGATCCACTTATACTCCATTTAATTTAAACATATCAATTAGCTGTACAAAATAACGACAACAATCACCTCAAAGTAGTAGTTTAATCTGAATAATAACTTGGAAAGAACAATTTGCATCCCAACCATGAACCTCCTCCTTTGGTTCTCCCTCATGTTGATATGTTTCTTTTCCACGAAATCAACAACATCTGCTGTTGTGGCAAAGGCATTTTTATGCCTCACTTTCCCTAGCAAACTTTCTATAACGATGTCCCATTTTTCTAGGTTATGCCAATCCCCATATCCTAGGAATTTCCTATATATTTTTTTGAAAATGATTATTTTTCTTCCTTTAAATTTTGTCTTTTCCACTACGGTGCTTATTCACCCATTCTAGTGTTGTTTCCCCCGCACTGGGTGATTTTTCTATATTTTTCTCTCCTCATCTCGTCAATCACATAATTTCACACCAAGTATTTTTTTGAATTGATTTGGGAAAGTTTTCCTTTTTATCCGTCCAATCCATCCACCCTAGGTCATGGACTAGAATAATGATCTCATTCTTTCATTTGTTCTTTCGCAAGTTAGTTCTTCAAATGATATATTTATTTATTTCCAAACAATTATTTACCTTATCATAGTTTTTACACAAAGTAAATCCTCACTTTCATACCATTTGTAACAATGATTTGACTACTAAAACAATAACAATAATTTGACTACAACAGTTTCTGAAATATAGGGGGTATTACACCCACACTCACATAAAGTAGTCGGTCAAGATAGGAAGATGTCACTCCTTTCTCAGGTGAATATGGGGTTTGCCAATATGAGTAGAGGGCCTTTTGTAGTCATTAATGAAAATTCGAATCTCAAGGCTTTTCCTTCTACTAGGATCTTTCGTCCCCTTGGATGATTTTCCTCCCTTAGAGCTTGAGAAATTTATGAGTTTTGTCAAACCAATCATAGGGGTTTCCATTTTTTACTGATCAAAGACACAAATCTCATCTCCACCTGTGTAGATAGGATACAAAATTGGATAATAAATTGATATGGTTGTATTCCAGTCCTATATGGATGTTAGCATACACTCAAGGATTAAAAATCCATCAGTGGTTATGGCATAGGAAACTATACCTTTATTTATATTGGATTGAGGGTAAGAGGTGGAGACAAAGGGTGGGCTAAGTTCTCCTCATCCCATACCAAATACTTTAAGGATGTCCAAAAACCAAAACCTTCACCACAAAACCCTAAATATCTCTTTAGAACTTATTTTGTGGCAAAATAAGCAGCATTAAGCCCCTTCCTTGAAGTGGAGAACTTTATAAGTAGATTCACAATTGCATATTATGAATGACACGTGATTATTTTCCCTTTCAATGGATTTTTTCCTATATCATCTATTCTCTAGGAATCGGTACACAGGAATTGGTCTCAAAATACTATGCTACATTTATGCTAAAAAATATTCTCTTTTGTGTTCTTCATTTAGTTAGAAGAATGACATATGGTTCTCGATTAGAGACCCTAATATTCAGGCTTCTCTAGCCTCTTCTTTGAACCTTAATTTCTGTATTTTAATTGTTTCTCTATGTTGGGTCTCGAAACTTCGGTCAAAGTAATACTCCCCAATATTCCCATCCATTTGATACACCTAGATATCTTTAAATATGTGGGAAAGTTACTAGGATACTTCATCAAAAACAACTCTAATAGTATTGCAAAAGGAGTGTTCACAATCGTTCACATATGTGTGGATTTGGACCTTAGTAAAATATTTATGAATAAAATTCGTTTTTAAATTGAGAGGCAGGGTTTATTCACAAGCAATGGATTATGAAAACATTACTTTTCGATGTAAGACTTTCCATTAGATGAGTCACCTTAAAAATTCCTACCCCTACACGCAAGGACCCTGTTTGCACCACGAAGACAAGAAAATGAACCATGAATGGAAATATCCAAAAGGATCTATAGGATCCAAGACACTATTGTTTAAGAGTAGAATAACACATAGAAATAGAAGTTATCTAATTCCAAGTCTCAACCTTCCAACTCAACTAAGTTGCAGGTTGAACCATATCAACCATTAGTAGAGGAAGCTTATCCTTTGATCAATATGGAAATATGCTCAATGATCATTTTTCAACATCAATGAGTGGGCAAAAATTTACCCATGAATTAGATCACTTAGATAATGACAAGGAAATGGAAAATATGTGAGAGAATTTAGCATTGGACACTTCTGAGGGAAATCTGTTCCTGATAACTACTCGAAATGGATAGACATCCGAAAGATAAAAGGAAAGGAGAAAAAACCCATGAACAATATTGGGACTTGAATTCAGGGAGTAAAATGTATTGTTGTATGGTGTGTTTACTAAAATATTGATGTTAAAAGGTAATAAAAATTGATTACTAAAATATTGATGTTATGTTACTAGTGACTAACCATGCTTGACATAATGTATACAAAAAAATCTGGTTAAATATGATTTGGTAACATTGTGTATAAGTATAAATTGTAGAATGTTGCTTTATTATTACAATGATTGATTCTACTAACCCATTAACCCAAAAACCCTAACCTAATTATAATGATTGAATATTGTTGAATATTGTTACATATTATTGCCCACAATTGACACTATATCATTTAACAAATACTAAAAACAAAAATAATGTCTAGACATAAATATTGTTGACCATGATTGAAAATATGTATTTGTATCTATGACTAGGTCTAGTGGTATTACATCAACCCCTTGAACATATAAAAATTACTATGGATATGCCAAAATTTAAGCTATAATAATAAACATTATGTCTCAAAATAAAATATTTTGTATAATACTCTATTTAATTTTTCATGGTGGTTAAATTCTTGATGTATAATCCTTTTTATTATTATCTTGTAGATTAATTTGATCAATATATATTACAATAAAAACCCTAGTTATTGGGTTTAAGAGAATGCTTTAAATATTATAAACTAAAAAACCATCAAAAGAACTTTGCAAAACCCTTTATTAATGAAAGCACATCGTTTTATGTTGGTCTCAACATGTATTTACTGTACTAATTAAATTTTAAATTTTAGGTTATCGAAGGATTTGGTAAAGGTTTTAAAATTGTGTGCACATTATGGACTCACTTAATATTGACATGGTAAGTCACTATTGCATATGATTTTTAATGGAAAATCCATTCTTTAAAATGTTCAAAATACATGCATTTATTGATTAATACCTTAGCTTGAAAATTTATTGCACATTTTTTACTTTTATTTTTTTCCTAGTAAATCAATTTATAATCATTAATATTCTCATTTAAATTTTACTGTTTTGTCTTAAAAAAATTATATTAATAATTTTAAAAAACGTTTTCCATATATTTTAAAAGTCTTTTAGTTTAAACTATTTCAAATGTATATTGACAAAATTATTTATCTATATTTATAATATTATTTTTTATACTTTTAAGTCACTTTTATGATAGCTTTCCATGGTGTATTGGAATATTATAGGCCACTATTGGAGGATATTGTTAAATTTAATCTTATTGTGTCAATTATTGATGTCAATGAATCATTAATTTCATTACTTATAAGACTATTTTTCTTATAGTTAGCTAAGGTTGAATATAGTTGTGAATGGTTGATAATATGCTACCAACTGCTAGCCATGTTTCACATAATGTCTATTTGAACACTGAGATGAGAAGTGAATTTGTACTTCATATATTTTAAGCAATTTAAAGATCACTCAACATTAACAGAATTACACTGCAAGAATAGTACATAGGAGTTATATTAACAATTGATTTTTATCTTCACGGAAGCTACAACTTCATAATGTCTATTTGAACACTGAGATGAGAGGTGAATCTGTATTTCATATATCTTAAACAATTTAAATATCACTCAACATTAACAGAATTACATTGCAAGAATAGTACATATGAGTTATCTTAACAATTGATTTTTATCTTCAATGAAGCTACAACTTTAGTTTTACCATCCACAATCTAAGGAGATACAACCCCTGATTATTAACTAGCCACTACTGGAAGGAGAAAAAAAATTGTAATTATAAACTACCATCCTATGGTCAAGTAAAACAAATCAATAATTTAAACTAATTTTCATTAATTAATTCTTTGTATTGATTGATTGTAAATATGAACGTAATATAATGTTAATATAATTGTGTTGAGTTAAGATATCTTTATTAGATGTTAAAAATTAGTAACTGTATATAAAAAAAACTTATTTAATAAAATTATAAAAGAAATGCTCACAAGATTCTAAAAACGAATAGATAATTGTCATAATAGATATTAATCATAAAATATACATCTAAATACGACAAATTTAACAAAGTTAGGAAAGAAAAGTTTACGAGATCCTAAAAATTAGTAACTATAATAAAATTAGGAAAAAAAATCTCACACGATTCTAAAAACTATTGACTAAATAATAACATAAGGACTACATAATCTCAAATAATGATACATATTTGAAGTAAATAAATATAAGAATTTAACTCTTTAACCCTTCATATTAATTAGTGTGAATATACTTTTGTTGAGTTAACATGTCTTTATTATTTAGAAATCACATATTAAAAGATCAAATAAAGAAAATATATTAATTAAAATATATATATTACTTATTTAAATTAAATTAGTTGATATTATTTTTATTAAAGTTAAATTAGAGAAAGATATACTAAAAAAATAAATTTGTAATTATAAACTCACATCTTGTAATCAAAGTAAAACAAATCAATAATTCAAACTAATTTTTACTAATTAACTCTATGTTGAGTAATTGTATATAAAATAATAACATAAGGTTAATAGGGTAGTGTTGAGTCAACATAACTTTATTAGATCATAAAAATTAGTAATCATATATAAATAAAACCTTTTTATTAAAACTAGGAAAGAAATTCTCACAAGATTCTAAAAACTAATAACTAATTATATCAATAGTTATTATTTATATCCTTAAACTATTTGAAATTGAAAATAATTATTATTTCTATCCTTAAATTACTTGGAATTGAAAATATTCGACTCAGGTTTGTATAATTTAGGTCATGATTGTTTCCATATAACATTTTAGGTAAACAAAATTCAATAATTTTTAAAATATAGAAAATTTGTGGCCAATAAATCTATGACCAACTTATTTAATATCTTCATAATGATCAACTGATATAATCCCTTTAATGGTATCCAAAACCTATGCTCAAGTAGTCGAAAACAATATATTTACTATGAGGCACTATTTAGATGCCCTGAAAGACCTCTTCACCATTAATAAATTTGGACTCTATTTTGCTTCATAGTTTTGGGTTAGTTTACTTGGTTAGTATGTAGTTGATAGTTAGTTTTCAATGGTCTCTGGTGCCCAATGTCTATGTCAATATAACTACATTTTTCTTTATTATTATTCTTGTGCAAGAATGTTGCATTGGGTTTGGAATACCTTCCAGTTTCTCTCCTTCACCTCCATTTTCATGATTTTTTTTGTAAAAGTAACCTTACAATTCTCTAGTTTCATCTAAATAGAAGATGTATAAATTAAATGTCACAACTTTTAATGTCTATGCACTCTAACATTCCAAGCACTACATTAATGCAAACTACAATTGCAATCTAAACAATTCTTTGATAACATTCCTTAGTCTCCACATACACTTACCAAATCTTGGGAAAACTGAAATCCAATATTTAAAATACTCGTTATTAATACAGTCTACTTGTGGCCAAAGTGATGTTTCCCTTCTTGAATTCTCGAGATTTTTTTTTTTTAATTACAAGTAGGCGTGCATTTACACGGGGTTTGGATAACTTGTTTCAATTAAGAATTATGATGAATTTTAGCTTTAAAATGAATCAATTAGTTTTGTGATGTAAAAGCGAGAGAAAGTCAAGATAGCTAGATGCCTTTTTAAAAGAAAATACTGGAAGAAAATATTTTATATGAGTTAGAGAAACTCATAGATAATATTTTATGTTACTTAAGACTACTATTTATACAACATGGCAATTTTGTGTATTTTTTTAGTTCTTTTGGAAATTAGCACTACATAGAAAATATGACATGGATTTAGCTTGATTATGCATTTGTTTGTGAATCACATTTCATTCATCCATAGAAAAAGAAATATAATCCATAGCTTCACAATTTCAACACATAATTCTAAATTAAAAATTATAGATATGGTTGAATAGTAATGAACACTCTCTTCTTTCACTTACATGATACACAAGAGTCTTTATGATATATATAAAAATCTATAACTCCATGGTTATTGCTCCAAAACCCAAACCAATATCTTCTCAAACAATTATCATCTCTTGCCATTCATCTGGCAATAAAGAGCAACCTAGGCACTTACTCTCTCCATTTCTATCAACGGTCAGTCCCCAACGTGACACAGTAAAGAAAGCCCGTTTCGTAGATTATAAAGTGAAGGAAGAAGGCCTTAGGTGTGATTTCAAATAAAGTGTGTTACTTCCAAAGATGCAAAGAGCTAGCTTGACAAGATCTGCGATTTTATAACCTTGTCAAAATAATGTTAAGTGAACGTAAGAGGTGTACTGCCTTTATATTTAAATTAATTCTCAGATGTGAGTCTCACATGAATTGGTCGAGGGTTTCGTTTAATGCATTTTTTTTAATTAGTATGCAATAAAATCATTTTGTTTAATTAAAAATAGTAAATATAAATTTGATTTATTTTTAAAAATTATTAATATATTATTTAAATTTTGGGAATTTAATATATTTTTTATTATTTCTAATTTTTTTATTTTTTTAATAATAAATATAAGAAAGTGAATTGATGTTATGTATATTTTTTTAAATAAAAGTTAATATATTTATATGCATATTTATTTTGTAATATAGTTTTCAGAATTTTAATTTAATTATTTATAATTATTATATGGATGATAGCATGTAACATCTTATAAAATAGTTTAAAAACAATGGTATAGTAATTAGAAGAAATGGTTTTTTTAGGGGTATTTTTTTTGGTTACTTTTAACCAAACCCAACACAGATTTTAAAAAAAAAATGATTTTAAGTTGTTTAATTTACAAGATTCAATTGGAACAACAAAGGATTTACAAGGCACTAAGTCCATTAATACAATAAAATATATATCTCAAATAACAAAAAAATCACAATTTTGCTTGAAATTGTATAGTATCAAAAATTTATTTCATTTATTAGCTAGACTACAACATTTTAAAATATTCTTAATAAGAGCCACAAATAAAGATTAAAATCTATATCAAAACCTCATAGTTTAAACACAGAATTCTAGATTAAAGGTTTTCGATATGATTGAATAGTAATGAACATTTTGTACTTCACTTACATGTTACACAAGATCATATATATATATATATATATATATATATATATATATATAACTCCATCGTTAGTGCTCCCAAACCCAAAGGAGAAAGATTTTTATTTTAATTCATTAATATTTGCTCAAAATATATTGTATAATATATATGTTATTTTATATAAAACAACATTCAATTTTGTAATCAAAATCAATATTGTTTATTGATAAAAATTATTGTTTTAATATGAACATAATTTTTTTATGTAGAGTTTTGATTCACTATTTGAGCAATCAAAGGATTTCCACAAACTAGTTTATTTATCAATTAAATTATTCACTCCACATCTCAATTTCATAGTTCTTGTTAAGGTACGACTATAGGATTAGATTTGTTGATTAATATAGCATTAAACAATGTAAGTTATAAGTGTTTATCTATTTTTTCACAAAACATAATTTCTAAATTTAGTAGTAAAGACTACTATGCCCTGTGTAACACTTATTTAAAATGTATTTCTATCTCTTCAAAGGGTTTATAAATAAAGGATAATATAGATGCCATACTATTATTTTACATATAATAATAAATAAAATTTATAATTATATATATGAATGAGATTAGTTTTATATTCACACCCTCAATTGCAATTACTAACACTATAACTTGTAAATACTTATACACGCCCTTTAAAAACACTAATTAATTAGAAACACTAGCATTATAATTAGCCATTTAATTTATACATTTACAATAGTTGATAATTAAATTAAAATTCTAGAAGCCCTATTTCAAAATAAACACACTTATCAAAGTAATTATTAAACTATTATTTAAAAAATTAATTTTCTTTCTTTTATTTCTAAATTTTTTATTTTTTAGCTTTTTCATAACATATTTTCAAATTAATTTTATTTTAAATGCATTTATAGATTCCTAGAATTATAAATTTGAGTTGTTAATCTATAGAATTCAAATGTATTAATGTACATTCTATTTATATATTGAAAACTGAATTTTAATCAACAAAATAATTGTAATATTGAAATATGAATCTCTATACTTTGTTTTGTTTTTGTTTAAAATGTGTTTTTATCTTCTACAAAATTTATATTTATAGATAATGAATAATATAAATGTAATATTATTATTATTATTTTTAATGTAATAATAAGCTAAATTTTAAATTTAATTATTTATAATTTTATATTTCCACTCTTGATTGCAATTACTAACGCTATAACTTCTAAATACTTATAGACACCTTTTAAAAACACTAATTAATTAGAAACACTAATATATTAATGTATTATTAGTGTATTAGAAACTAATTAATTATTGTTCCCCTCATAATTATTAAACTTTCTTCTCTCCTAAGTCTGCATTTCATGTTTGTAAGTATTCAAAGTGTGAACAAAACAAACAAGTTTCCAAACCTAACTATTGATTGAATCATTGATAAAATAAGGAGGGCTACAAAGCAGCAAGTCCCTGCCAATGCAAAAAGTTTCAAACATCCTGAGAGACTTGTACAGATATTGACAGCCAAAAAAGTCATTTTTTCAAACACGCTAAGAGGCTTGTACATGATATAGACAACCAATTCCAGGACCATTAAAACAGGCATCCAGATACAATAACTTCAAGCTCGCCAGGAGATAAGGCTGATAAAAAACCCACATTCATGCCTTTAGTGCAGATGAGAAGAGGAAGATACTGGTTCATTCAAGTTGATCCTGCAATTCGTCTTCAGCCATAGTGATTGTGCATAGGCATTTTTGAGATTGTCATGGCTATAAAAATCTTCTCCCCCAACACACAAACAACCTTTGAAGATTTCATTTGCAAAGTGCTTCATGGGTACTTTTCAGTGCATGTCTCACTTGCTAGAAGAGACAAGTCAACAACTAATTTCACTTACCATGTAAAATCACTAGAAATCAGATACATGTGAAATATCTGCCAAGCAACCTACACGAATGGATAACTCCAACTCTACTGAATATTATATTTGTCAAGAAGAAGGTGCAATATTCTACCCTATCAACAGTTTTTTGGGAATCATATTTTTCCCATGATGTTGCTGGCTTGGTTTGGACCACCATTACACAATAAGTTCCGAGCAGTGTTGTGAGACTTAGTTAAGACCCCTGAGACTTTCTATGTGTCTCCAACTCAATCCTGAAATGGGTAATCAATATAAGCTTGCCCTGAAACTTGACTGAAAGTGGAAATTTCCAAAACCCATTGAATGGCTAAGCGAATTGAAGTTTTGATAATGTCACTTGTATGGATACTCTGTTAACCTAAATTGTAAGGTCTTAGTGACAACAGAAATCGAACTTACATTCAACAGGAATGACAATTCTGCTTCCAAAGGGGAAAGGAGGGATAACATGTTCTCCTTCCAAAGGAGGAAACAATAGGCTTAGATGCTCAAAGTTCAAAGCCTGAAGAAGATACCCAGGATGACAGGTATGTTTTAAATCACCAAGGGAGGGTTTTTAAGAATGTATGCTATCCCAAAGTCTTGCATTGTCATTCGAGGAAGGAAGCCCAAATCTGTTACATCATCATCCAAGGAAGGAATCCCAGAATATGTTAGCAAGAAATAGAAGCAAAATGAAGCAAAAGAAGGGACAAGCTATAACAAGAAACAACATAATCCACCTGTCTTTTTTTCAAACTACATTTCCATGTGACTGTGAAACACTTCTCGGCAGGAAATCCATGACTAAGGAGGCAGAGCATGTGTTTTGGGAACTTCACATTGATGGTTGACAAAGGTATCGAATCACGGCTCAAAATTGAGAAAATTAATTCAACAACACGACATTGTACTTTCAAAGAGAAAGATGCAACACATGTGGCTTCTTGAGCCATGATGTAGCAGTTGTGAGAAAAATCGGAAATAGAGAGCAATTTTCAAATGAATATATGGAAAACTACAAAAAGAACAATAGCTAAAAACCATTCAACTTTAACAAACAATGTAAGATTATCATATTACAATCTAAATGGATCTCAAATTAGATTAAAATAGGAAATTCAATATAACCGATTGCTCAATATTAAATAGAACATCATATTTCTTACAAAATGATGATTGAAAGGGATCTTAAAATGCAAGCAGATTATCTTTGAAGTAGCTAAATGTCTTGTGTCTGTAGCCTATGGGGCAAGAACTGATCGCATAGAGAGAGATAACTGAATATTAGCCCTTAGGAATTTCTTACTGCAATGAATCCAATATTGCAGCTGAATACAGTAAGACTGTAAATGAATAGATAAGTTGAAATAAGTCTACAAGATAAATTCCTTACTAAAATTGAGTACTACAAATATGAAGTTGCTGCAGATATCTGTCGGTTCTCTCAAATTCATCTTCCACTGAGATTTCTTGTTCTTAATGAAAATAACTTTAAGGCTTAGAAGTTAGAATAGAAATTAATTATTTTTATTTCTTGGCTTGCAGAGGGCTTTCTACCATTAAGACTGGAGCGTGATTAAATCTTCTCTGAATACTGCATGTAGATTTGAGAAATATCAAGCAGCAAATTCTCAAAATGAGGCACTCCACATTGGATTAAGGAATATTTTTATCCATTTGCAATTTTGCACAGTTCATAATTGTTAAGAATAGAATTGTCAATTTCAAGCCCATTGATACAAAGGACTGGAAAGTGACAGAATAATAGCAATTACACCTTTTTTTATTGCCAGTGCTTCATTGAACAAACTTTCAAGTGTCTCCCATTGACCTAAAATTGACACAGTTTTTGTTCTCTTTTCACTGCTTAGTCAAGCTACTCAGAATAGATAGACTCTAGAGTACACTTCTGGGCCCTGAAAATAGGTTGAAAACAAATTAACTCCCAACTACCAGCATGAAACACCAACAGGGAAATATTGAATGAAATCAAACTACTCCCAACTACCAGCATAAATTTTCAGTCTTTTAGCCTAAAATGATAACAATGGTTACTGTTACAAATGACAGTTGATGGCATCAAAAGTAACATCATCTATCTGGTAGACAGTAATTAAGGAATGCTTCAGAAGCTACGGCTTTTGCTAACTCACTGTAGGGAGGTTATAAAATATAGCTTTAGTTTTCCATTGTCACTGCTTAGTCAAGCTAATCAGAATAGATAAAGGACACTTATAGATCGTGAAAATAGGCTAGGAACAAATTAACTCAAGAAAGTCATTAAAAACTAGAAGCTCAAGCATGCTACATGATGATGGAGTCATTCTCAAGTAAACACCAACAATAACATATTGAATGACATCAAACTAGTGCCAACTACCAGCATGAATTTCAGTCTTTTGGTCTAGAATGATAACAATGGTTAATGCTACAAATGACAGCTCATGGCATTATAAGTAATATCATTAACCTGGTAGACAATGATTAAAAAATGCTTCATAGGCTACACCTTTTGCTAACTCACTGAAGTGAAGTTATCGATGAATTCCAGAATGAGCTCTGGAAAAGTTTTAAACAACAGTGCACATTCAGGTCCTGTGAGTAGTTAATTCTGGATTGGGTGCAAATAAGGCTATCGAAGTTACAGTCCAATTGGTGTAGTTCGGAAGTTTTTACTATAACTGTGTTTACCTTCTATATCATAAATGCTTAGTTTTTGAAATGAAATGAAAAACCAAATGATACCTTCAGATCCAAACTTTCAGCATACCAAAGCAACATGCGCCTACACAATTCTTTTGAACTGTTCAATTTGAAGGAATTTATGAGGCCATTATTTTATTTTATTTTTATGAGAACCAAATACATTCATCAGAATGTCTAAAACTAGACACAAAGCTCCTGACTAACCTTCATCCAAAGAATACAATTCTCCACAAGATTAAGAGGCTCCCACATCTAAAATCATCAATCCAAAATAATGTGATTGCAATTGTCGTGCTACAAAGTTTAAAATCTCTACCTTTTGACTAATAAGATAATTAAAATAGGATTAGGAAACAATGGATAGAATGATCAACAAACAATGAAGCTTTTTCTTTATTCATCCTATGGTAAAGGGTTCGTTGCCACAAAGAATAAACTCGACAGTCAACAGAACATTGATCCACTGCCGAAATTGTTATCCACCAAGGTTTCATTTTTGTTATGGTCTGCACTACATGTGCTGCATGAATTTCAAAGGGATGAGGGTGGGTGGAATATCAGGCAAGTTTGATGGAATAGATACGCCTAAGCTGAAGGAAGTTCACTCTTTGTGGTGCATCCCTCAACCCCTTTCGTAAGATAAAAGGCAAATCAAACTATATCACATTGGTACATGACATGATATCTGTGAGAACAAGATCAACAGCCTTTCCTGCGTAATCTAGACATTGGCATAATTCTTGTTCTTGCCTTCGATATCTAGGTTTTGCCCAAGTAACCTACTCAGATCTTCATCTCCATCTAAGACCTTCTTTCGAGCCTCCTTTACCTTAAGTGACTGCAATTTCAAATGATTGTAGAAGCAAACCCCCAAGAAAGCCAAGCCATACCCTAACAGATTAATACCAGTCACTCTGTCCTTTATAACAGACCATGATAAGGCAATCAGGAGCCAGTCCTTGACAACACCTGCAACGTTCATTGTAAGGGCCGATGTCTTACCAACCAAAAGAAAAACTGCCAAGTTCAGCAGAAATGCACATGCACAGTTGGCACTAAAAAGCCTCACATCCAGATAAAATGAAGAAGAGGCTGCTAGAACCAGGAACTCAATTATTGCCCAAGGGATTGACAGGAATACAAAACAGCAAGGGGCAACATAGTACAATGATGTTATTGGATTCAGACTAATCCCCTTAGCGGTCAGAAGTATTTGAATCAAGACTAACCGTGTTGCCTCAAAAACCACAGCACCCAATTGCAACATGACACCCCTGGAATTGAACTGGGCTTCCCCATATGCAGCAATGGCAACCCCTAAAGAGATTCCAACCATGTTGCCCATAGTCTTTGAACTGAAACACTCCTTTCCCAACAAAACTCCAATGGAATACACTGCAACAGGCATGAGGGCCTTAAGCATCTGTATAAGAACAAGGCCAAGGTAGGAATGAACAAGACCGAGGTTAAGGAGGGCATGAGGCTGAGGAATGAAAAGGGCCGAGTTTAAGGATGACAGAGTTTTAATAAATGGAACAATGAGATACATGGCCTTCATGGTAGGTCCCACATAGCATTTTGTGTAGGATGATTAATATGCTATGTGGTAGCTGTAATTTATAAAATTTGCATTTGCATGCGCTACACGTGCCTCCTGCCTCACTGAGAGGTGTAACCAGAGAACGATTTCCTTGAAGAAACTCAATTTCCAAACACAAACACATAGCTTTTCAGTGGATGGACTAGGAAATCTAACCGAGCTCACCACCAGAGGTATAACTAAAGAACTAGTGCCTTTAGAGAAACTCAGCAGCCAAACACAGTATTTCACTGCAGTTTCTTTCCTTTTCTTTCTCGTGGCAGAAGATTCATTATTGTTAGTTACAGAGGATCACCGTGGGGGTTTTAAGGAGGAAGAAGACGCGCCTAATTTTCTGGGCGCCATTCCAGCTACAACTACAAGTGGAATTTGGCCTCAAGATTTCAAAATTGTTGATCATTTGAGCTTCCTGGAGTCGTACATGTAGTTAGCAGAGAAGATTTGATGGTGGAGATGCTCCATTTAGGGCTGAAAGATCTCAATAAGGAAACAAATTTCTTTCTGCTAGGTTGACAAATCTTAATAAGGCAGAAATTTTCTTTAGTGTCGCAGAAGATTCATTCTGGTTAGCTACAGAGGATCACTGTGGGGACTTTAAGGAGGAAGAAGACACCCCTACCTTTCTTGGCACCATTCCAGCTATGAATACAAGTGGAATTTGGCCTCAAGCTTTCAAAATTGTTGATCATTTGAGCTTCGTGGTACATGTAGTCATGAGAGCAAATTTGAAAGTGGAGACGCTCCATTTAGGGTTGACAGGTCTCAAAAAGGCTAACAAATTCTAGGCTTCCTTCCTTGAACGATGATGTAACATATTATGGGCCTCCTTCCTCGAACAGCTAACATATTTTGGGCTTCCTTCCTCGGATGGCTAACATATTCTGGGCTTCCTTCCTCGGACGACTAACAGATTCTGGGCTTCCTTCCTTAGACAACGATGTAACAGATTTGGGCTTCCTTCCTTGGAGGATGATGAAAGATCTCATGGAAAACCTAATTCCACACCACCGACCAAGTTCTCTATTGCAACTTCCGATTCAGAGCCCAAGACTTTGGGTCGCAGTACAGTCATAAAGAAGACCAAAGATGTGTTAAGTCCAAGCAACTTCCGACTAAGAGCCCAGTTTAATCATGAAGAAGACCAGGGATGTGTTAATGCTAAGCAGAGTCGAGATAGGATGGAGACCAAGCTGTCGACAAGTTGGAAAGAAGAAGATATTCGAAGATTCATATCAAAGAGCTATTGTCCCATCATAAAGGCCCTTTCGTCCTCTAGCAACTTGAAAATGGTGGGTGAGTTTCCTAAGTTTCCTTCCAAAATCATAGGTCCAGATTATAAGTGATAGCAAGGTAGGCTAAGTTGTTTGTAGTTTTCAGTTTGTAGCAATTGTTGACACATTTTATTGTGTTGCTTCTTAGCTCTCCCTATTGTGTTGCTTCACAGCTCTCTTCTACCTTGGAACCTAGGTTACTGGTTAAGAAGGAAGGCTCTGTAGGAAAGTACCCTGGATAATGCGAAGATATCTCCTGTTCCGTAGACGACACCACATTAACATGTGGCAAATTCAGCGACATCACGAAAACACATGGCAACTTCAACGACTAAGAAATGGCTTATGGAAACTTTATCTTCCCTAGCATTTCCAAACTGGGCTAGCATTTAATATTGCTAGACTAATGCTAGCATTAGTCTAGAGTTTGAAACAATTTCGAAATATGAAAAACACAAACCCGAAATAATATAATATTATCACCCCTCTGCCTCGGGAAGAGGCTAAATAAGACCATGAAAAAAATTATAATATGGTCTGCAGATGACATAGCACATTGACACGTAAAAACTTACTAAATATTAACACGAACTAATGTTAAGCCATCGAAATCGATCACTATAGTCCCATGCCATTTCCAGATGGCAGGGACTAATAAGATGAGTTTCCAAACCCAACTGTTCACTGAATCATGGATAAAATAAGTCTCTGAACCTGAATGCAAGTCTCCCTGGAATTTAGGTGTGAGTGCTCCCTTATTTTTTCCATGAGAATGTTTCCTCCATGATGAAATTTACAGGCAACAAACTAGTTTATTAAGGGAATTGCATTCTAACAAAACTGCATTTTAATCAATAAAAAAATTGATAATATCGAGTTGTGAACTTCAATATGTTTTATTTTTTCTTTTTATTTACTTAAAATGTGTTTTTGTCTGGTAGAACGATTTACATAAGTAGTTAATGAGATTGGTTTTATATTTGCAATAACTAATACTTTAACTTCCACATACTTATATAAATCATTTAAAAACACTAATTAATTGGAAACTATGAGATCCTAGAATATGTATGTCCACAAAAAATCTTTCTATTATTCCACTCATAATTATTTTGGAGTAAACTTTCTTCTCTCCTTGAGTTTGGATTTCATGTTTGATAAGTGTTTAATGTGTGAATAAAACAAATGAGTTCCAAATCCTTTCAGTTTATGCTTATTGTTCATATTTTTCCACATGAACCATATAAACTTGAAATCCTTTACTTCTTGTTATTTTCAACTGTAACATTGTTACTCGCCTACCAAAGAATTTTTTTGGTTTCCATTTTATTAAGAATGATTTCCCCTCTGAGTTAATGCAAGTTATGGTATTCCCTGAACAATTTTTAACAAATTTTTGTTGTTCCAACCAAGTCATACCAATTAATAGGTCATACGACGCTAAGGGAATGATGCTTAATTTCGCTTCTGTAGAATATCCATTTAGATGCACTATACATTGTTTTAAAAAATGGACACATGGTTCACTTTCCTTTTGGTACTAGTGGCTAGTTGTACCAGCCAAGGACTTTGAAATTTTTATGATTTTAACTTACACCTTTCCACAATTTGAGGGCTAATATAGCTTAACCTAGTCCCATGGTATATTAAAACAGACATAGGTTGGTTTTTAATAATACCTTCAACGTTAATCATTGTAGATTGATTTTCTTCTTGTCGGTCCTCTAATGCCATGCTAATCCTCAAAATGTTTCTCGCAACATCGTTCATTGTAGATGTCTCATGTGACACTTGAAAAATATAGTCCCTAACCCTAGATGCAAGTCTCCCTAGAACTTAGCTACTAGTGCTCTACAAGGTTTTTCTCTGGGAAGGTTTCCTCTGGGTTGAAATTTATACGCAACAAACACATTTATTATGGGAATCGTATTGTAACAAAACTGCATTTTAATCAGTAAAAAAATTGTAATATCGACTTCTCAACATCTATATGTTTTATCTTTTATATTATTTATTTTGTTTTATTTTAAATGTACTTTTATCTTTTAAAGGGGTTTATAAATAATTGATAAGATTGACTTGATATTAGTTTTAAATATTTATAAAAAAAATTACATATCTATGATATATTGTTTTAGGTCGTCAAGCTCGACCTAGAGACCAATAGGATGTGTGACATCTTTGCCAAGGGAAAATATGACCCCATGGACTTGTGTGATCTTTGCGAAGGGAAAATATGACTATATGGACTTGGTTTTGGTAATTCAATCTCCCTCGTCATCGGTTGTGAATAGAGACATCATTCTTTAGTTGAGATGGGATTTATTGATCAACCAAAAGAATACTTCCCTCGCTGAGAGGGAGCATTGAAATTGGATAGTGATACTATTTTCTTTCCTTATGATGAAATAATAGCTAAGAGGGAGTTTTAAAATATTACATACATTAGTCGATATTTTCATCATGTGATAAAATTATGAAATTGAAATTTTATTTCCCTCTAAAATATTTTTAAATTCAACCTCATAATATTTCAAGTTGGCTGGATCTAATAAGGCACCCATTCAACCACCGTCAAGACTCTATATAAAGGATCCATCCCTCGTCATTTGGATCATAGAACTTATCTTCTGGATGTCTCATCCAGCAAAGGAGGATGAAGAATAGAGGGTTGAATTTCAAAAGTAAGGATTGAAAGGTTTTTTATTATTCTTTGTTACTGGTCTAGTTATTATCTTCATTAGTGAAATTTTGAGGTATAAAATGGGCCTTAAAACAAAAATGTACAACCAAAATCAAATTTATAAGAACCAAAAGTATTCAAGATGATGATTTTAACAATGGGAAATGATTCACCATTATTAGAGTTGAAAAGGAAAAAGATTAAAAACTAAAAAAATTCATTGGATGTAAAATTTAGTTCCCCTTCCAATGAGTACCCATGTTGCACACTTTCGATGGATCCTACTATATGAAAAAGAGAAATACATGAAAAATGTGATTTTAATCTCTTTTTTTCATATATTTTTCAATTTTCGTATAGAAAGGTCCATTGAAAGTATGTGACATGGGTACTCCTTCGATGACGAATTCAATTCTACATCTAACAAGTGATCATGTTCAAAATTTGAGTAAAACAATAGGGAGATAAGTTGAAAATACAAGTTGAAAAAATAGTTTTTCCTCTTTTTCCTCTAAAATTTGATGATGTAATCTAATATTATTTTAATATTTCTACTATTATTTTATAATATTCCTTAGGAAACCAATTTTATACCTTAAATTTTCTTTAATGAATGTTGTTTCTCATTTATTGATGTAGTATGAACTCTCTCTCTCATATAAGGAAGGATTTGTTGGGTTCCCCTTATGGGTGTTTCCTTGGACTAGGGCCTTGGTTTTGTGTCACTTGCCACATGATATCTTGACATTTCTATTATAATTTTCTTATTACTCCTCCATGATGAAAAATTTTAATGCTAATATTAAAGTTGTTAATTGTGTAAGAAAATTGGTCTAATAATTCTCTAGTCGAATCAACAAATTATTATTATTATTATTATTATTATTATTATTATTATTCTAAATTCATATGACAAGGACTATATTGCATGCATGAATTATTATTCTTTGGTATAACACTTCACATTAAGGGAACTACAACATCAACCCTATACTCCATTACAAAGCACCTATTGGCGTAATAATAAAAAATCATTGTAAAAAATGGTACACTATGATAAAGAAAATGCTTATCGAAATTATTGCTAACGCTTCATCAAACAAACAAGGGATCAAGAAGTCGGGAGTCCCTTCCGGTATATAATATTGTTTTGACATGTTTACTTCCCAAATGTGGTGTTTAAACTAATTGTATCCTAAAATTTTGAAAAAAAAATCTAAAACATAAACTAATTAAATACCACCCTCAAATAAATCTCTATTATAGAACCCTATGAATAGATCTGAATTGATGCACGAAACCGAAAGATAGTCATTGAAATTCCTAGGTAGGATTCTCAGAAGATTTTCTATACTTTGGAATATTTTGAGGCGGCTTTTGACAAACTAATAGATTTATCTTTGATTAAGAGGATAGGCATCTACTATTGCTATTATGCAGATCTCAAAAATTTGCACAATAATGATTGATATTGTTTTATGGGAGATTTTTCCTCTTTTCTTTTCTTGATAACTTGAAAGCATCTAAATTAACAAATTGGTATATATCAAGAGTTCTAATATATTATAATATGTAGTGATGGAATGGATAATATCTGAGATGATACGGACTTCAAGATTCAGTACATATTTCTTTACAGAAGAATCTTTTGTAAGGTTTGAGGAAGACAAAGTAAAGTTATTTCTCTCCTACAATGGTGCCTCATTTTGCTTCTTTAGACTGATAATAAAATAATTTACATTTTCTTTCTCATTTTACAAGATAAATATTATATGTTTTTTGTCTCACGACTACACCGAAATTAGATGCTAAAGCAGCTCTGCTACCAGCACTGGCTGGCTCCATTATCTTTGATAAATAAAAGAAATTATATATGTCTGATTGTTGATGGCATGACTAAACCAAATGCAAGAGCATGTCATTGAGATTTGGTTGCACCTAGTTTCACGGTTTGCATACCATCCAAACACAATTGTACATTGTTTTCTCTGTGAAGAATTTGAGCCCATGTTTATATAGAAATCTATAGCAAGAGAGAGTCTTATTCAATTTTTTCCACAGTTTATTCGATGGATATCATTATGTAGGGCAATACTCTATGGAATCCTACTCTTGGAATAGACAGTAATGGAGTTGAATCTATAAGGCCAAGTAATTTTTTCATGGATGTAGAGATTGAATGGCACTAGAATCCTCATGACCAAAATCCCTACAAATGGAGTGGCATCACATGTTCTTCCCATGACTTGGTTACTAGTATCTTTCTGGATTCCATAAATCTTTTAGGTACTATTCCCTCACAGTTAGCAACTCTTAAATCATCACTTGTAATGTCCACAACCAATCTGACTGGTAGACTTCCAAAAGAGATTGCAGATTACAGAAAATTATTTTTGTTAGATCTGAGTGGAAACAGATAAACAAGAAGTATACCCTCTGATATTGGTAAGCTCAAGAATCTCCAGAGCCTTATTCTCAACTTCAACAAACTTAATGGGAACCATCCCTTTAAATCTTGGCAATTGCTCCAGTCTGGTCAATCTACTCATATTTGATAACCAGTTGAGTATCATGATACCACTAGATCTTGGTACGCTGTCGAACTTGAAACTTCTTCGTGGAGGTGGGAGGAATCCAAACATTGAAGGTGAATTGCCTCCTGGACATGGAAACTATAAGAATCTTACGTTTTTGGGGATTGCAAAAATGAGGATTTCTGGAACAATTCCTCCATTTGGATAATAAAGAAAATTGGAATCACTTGCACTTTACACAAATTTGCTATCATGATCAATCCCACCTGAGCTGAGAAAATTTTCTAAAATTGTATATCTATATCTCTATGCAAATAATCTGTCAAGTTCTCTACCCAAGGAGCTTGGTAATATGCAGAAGCTTGAAAAGCCTCTTCTATGCAAAAATTATTTGGTAGGAAATATACCATCAAATCTTGGCAAATTCACAAGCTTGGAGGAGATAGACCTATCACCTAATGCCTTGTCTGGAATCATTCCTAAAATAATAGGCTACTTGAATAATTTGTCTAAGCTTCAATTCAATGTTATCAATATTTCTAGTTCAATACCTTCTTCCCTTGTTAATTGCACTAGTCTTCTCAACTCCAACTGTTAGGCCCCTATACTTCTAGTGTAACCCCTCATTGTTATTAGTACAACCCCCTTATTATATTGTTGTACCCATGTAGTCCCCATATTGTTACTATTGTGCCCCATACAAGCCCACTATTGTTATTATTGTGCCCTCACATTATTATTGTTATGTCAGCTCTGATTATATTATGACCCCTTAGACTCCTATATATAGAAAGGAGGTATTTTCATTTGTATCATCAAAGAATTGTTCATTTGTGTAATGTAAAGTAGGTTTCCCCCTCGAAGTGGCTGAATTCTAAGGTGTTCATCTATCTTTTCTATCTTTTTGTTAGCTAGTTTCATAACATTTGGTATCAGAGTTGTGGATTCTAGGGTTTCGCTTCTCCAAACAGATCATCGTGGGATTGTCACTACAACTATTTCGCTACGAAGTTTCATAAGCTAAGAAAAAACCCATTTGAGACAAAAACGGTCTAAACCTGGGCTCGAAATTTAAGATCCTTTCTTGCTATATTTTCGGAGATATAGTCTGAGGAATTTAGGGTTTTTACAGACCCCCGAATTACATTCCAAACAGGTGACCTGGGGAAAATCGTTATAACGTTCTCTCTGAGAATCAGATTGAAATTTCGTCAGAAGTTATGGAAAGAGGACGGACTGTAGTTTCTTGTGTATATTTTTTAGATCCAAATGTCAAAACAGTGACATGTGTCACGTTGTACAAGTCCGCTCTAATGAACTAGTCTATAATAATGTCACTATGGGAGATTTGGCATAACTCTTCCTTGGAGAATCCAATTTGGAACAAACTAGTGGCATTGGAATGAGGACATAAAGGGCTACTGTAGGTTGCTATTTCAGAACTAGAAGATCCAAAATTACAGAGTTACAGTAGTTTCAAAATCGAGCTCCCAAAATCAAGAAAAAGTGAGATGAGGAAGTTTGATGGCAAGGATCCGGTAAATTGGATACTACAGATGGAGAAATATTTTGATCTACATGGTGTACCATTGTTACAAAAGGTATGTGTTTCATCTAATTATTTAGAACTAAATCAATTTTTATGGTATAAGGGGCTTTGTTCTCATAAACCACTTGTCACGTGATCAATTTTCACGAAGAAAATGATAGCACATTATGAGGATACAAAGAGAATCTCCTTCTTTAGCCAATTGATAAATCTCAAAAAAAAGGGTTCAATGGAAGAGCACATTGAAGACTTTAAAAAATTGAATAGAAGGGTAAATTATATTCCAGAGAAGCAAAGGATTGATGTCTTCATAGGGACTTTAAAGGATAACGTTCAACATGAGGTTCGTTTTTGGGAACCTGATTCATTGGAGGAGGCATTCAAGTTGGCAAGAAAAATTAAAAGCGAAATTATGAAAACATGGAATCCTACCACTCATGACTATAATTATGGAAGTGTTTCTTCTCCTAGCCTTCCAAAACCTACAAGGCATACACCACAACAATTGGAAGAAAAAAGAGAAAAAGGGTTTTGTTACAATTGTGATAGAAAATGCACTAAAGGTCATAACTGTGCTGAGAAGAAATTATTTTACATAGAGTATGAAGAGGAGGAAGAAAAGGATCAAGAAACATCAAAAGCAGAGGATATACGCCAGGACCCAACCCCAAAGAAAGAAGAATTGAATCCTACCATATCTTGTAAAGCATTGGAAAGAATTACCACACAAAATCTCATGATAGAAGGACGTATGAAGAAGAAAAAGGTTCAAGAAGTGAAAGATCACATCGAGAAAGAAGAAATGAATCCAACCGTATCTTGTAATGCATTTGCCAAAATTACTACTCCTCAAACTATCAATATAGAAGTACATATCAAGAAGAAAAATGTTCAAGAAGTGAAAGATCACATCGAGCATCAAGAAATGAATCCGACCATATCTTGTAAAGCATTGGAAGAAATTACCACTCCTCAAACTCTCAAGATAGAAGGAAATATCAAGTAGAAAAAGGTTCAAGCGATGAAAGATCAAATCCAGCATCAACAACAAGTTCTCCAACTTTTAAAGGATAACACCACTTTGGTGTAGAATTGAATGAAAAACAGATAGATCAACATCGCAGTGAAAATTTTTTTGATGTAGGTGATTGCGTATTTTTACAGTTACATCTCAAGCAAGCTATTTATGAGAAGGAAATGTTGGCAATACTACATGCACTTAAGAAATGGTGACTTTACCCAATGGGAAGACACTTCAAGGTAAAAATGGATAATGATAGTCTTAAAGGCATTTTATAAAAAATTATTATCTTTAGAAGAACATAAAAAAATGGGTCACAAATATGTTAGGTTATGACTTTGACATTATCTATAGAAAAGAGAAGAAAATTTTTGTTGCAGATGCACTCTCAAGAAAGAATGAGGATGTCGAAGCATTGTTTTGTGATATTTCTATTATCCAACCAGATTGGATAAACAAAGCAAGGGATGAATGGAAGAAGGACAAAGAAGTGTGGCCACTCATTCAAAAGTTGCAGAAGATTCCAATTCAAACAATATTGCCAGAACTTGAAGAGGAAGGAAGAATCATATTGGAACCTGGAGAAGTCATATAAATAAGAACCTGACAGCTACGAAATCAATCAATTTCAGAGTATCTCATCAAGTGGAAGAACTTACCCGCTGAAGGTTCCACATGGGAGGACAAGAATTTTATACAGAAGCATCAAGAACTACTCAAGCATTTATGACAACACTTTTTGAAGGAGAGGGGCATGTTAGGCCCCTATACTACTAGGGTAACCCCTTATTGTTATTAGTACAACCCCCTTAATATATTGATGTACCCATGTAGTGCCCATATTGTTACTATTGTGCCCCATAGAAGCCCACTATTGTTATTATTGTGCCCTTACATTATTATTGTTATGTCAGCTCTGATTATATTATGACCCCTTAGACTCTTATATATAGAAAGGAGGTCTTTTCATTTGTATCAACCAAGAATTTTTCATTTGTGTAATGTAAAGGAGGTTTCCCCCTCAAAGAGGCTTATTTCTAAGGTGTTCATCTATATTTTCTATCTTTTTGTGAGCTGGTTTCATAACACCAACTTGATAGCAACAAGATATCTGGAGAAACACCTGACATAATAGGATAACTTAAGAATCTGGTACTATTGTTTGCTTGGCAAAATATGTTGGAAGGAATAATTCCTCCTAGTATAGGCAACTGCAAAGAACTTTAGTTTTTACATCTTACTCACAATAGGCTAACTAGAAGCATTCCTACAAGCACATTCCATTTAAAAAACCTCACAAAGTTGCTTCTTCTGTAAAATGATCTCACTGGCTCTATTTCTCCTAATATAGGCAATCACAAAGCTTTGATTAACAATAAGCTCAATGGGGAAATTCCAAAAGAGGTTGCGAAACTAGAAGACCTGGACTTCCTTGACATGGCAGATAATCAGTTTACAGGAACCCTTTCTCTAGATATCGGATGATGCACTACAATTCAGATGTTGGATATTCATGGCAAGATACTTACATGTAATCTACCCAACACGCTTGGTTTTCTGCAAAACCCTCAAGTATTGGATTTATCATGAATATGTTTTTGGGTTCCATAACCTCTACATTGGGAGATCTCATTTCACTGGACAAGTTGGCAATGAATGGAAATGATATGTCCGAAGAGATACCAAGGGATATTTCCTTGTCCACTAAGTTCGAGTACCTAGACTTAAGCAGCAAGAAATTGACTGGTGGCATTCCTTTTGAGATTGGAATCATAGAAAGATTGGGCATTGCAATGAATCTCAGTTGGAATTATCTCTCAGGGCTCATTCCTTTTAAATTTTCTAGACTCACAAAACTAGCAGCCTTGGATATATCTCATAAAATTCTAGTTGGAAATTCCAATATTCTTGGTCAGCTAGAAAATATTGTCTCTAAACGTTTCATAAAATAATTTATCTGGGTATCTGCTAGACACATATTTTTTTCAAGGAATGATAATTGTTTTGAACAATTAGAGGATGAGTCCCCTAAATTTTTAATGTTCAGATAATCACAGGCCTTTTGTTTAGTGCTATAGGAATGATGTTGTTTCTGGGGATATGCATTTTGATTTAAACCAAGAAAATGCCTCGGCAAGAGTTTGAAGATTCAGAAATTGGGTGGTCATGGCAAATGACTCTGTTCCATAAACTCAAATTCTCTGTAGAAAAAGTTGTTGATTTGTCTAGTTGAGAGAAATATCATAGGAAAAGGTTGTTCATATGTTGTTTACATAGCTAAATGCCTAATAGAGATGGCATAGCAGTGAGGAAGCTTCAAAGAAGGAAGGGCAACATATCAGAGACACATCTGGTGCATAAGTGAAGACATTGGCTCTATCAGGCACATAAACATTGTGAAACTTTTTGGTTATTGTTCCAACAACACAACTAAGATTCTCATGTATGATTACATGCCTAATGGAAGCTTGAGTGGTTTAATGCATGAGATGAGAGCATCATTGGATTGGGAACATAAATACAACATTGTTTTGGGAGCAACACAAGGGCTTGAGTATCTACATCACCACTGTATCCCAGGAATCATTCACCGTGATGTCAAAGCTAACAATATATCGTTGGGACGTCATTTTGAACCTTACCTTGCAGACTTTAGCCTCACAAAGCTTGTGGACTCCTCTGACAATTACTCCAAGTATTAAAAAAAAAGTGGTTGGATCCTATGGATATATTATTCCTAGTATGTACTCTTATGTTCTTTGTTGCATTCATGTGTTGTTAAAAACTATTTATAGGATTTGTTTCAATAAAGGATGGGGAGCTCAAAGATATGTTTTAGGCCAAAATAAGGCATGGCAACTATATGCACATAGTTCACCAAGAATTTCACAATGTAACATCTTGAGAGCGAATGACTCTGAGGGAGACGACACAACTGAGGGTAGTTAAACAAAATAACCCTAGTTGGGTAGTTACATCAACTAACCCTAGTTGGTAGAGATAATTATACAAAATCCCTTTGAGCTGGATGTGATTTGTTGGAAATAAGGGCTTTTCTATTTTTGAAAAATGAATGGTATATTACGGCACAATAAAAGAATACATTAAGGCATACAAATTAGAGAGCCAAATTGTGATTGTGCAGTTTAACTCTGTTAAATAGGAAAGGATTGCCCCGATATCTACCTTACCTCCAACCTTAAGATGATAAATGTGAACATAAGACAACAAAGAGTGAGACTAAATCTATAGCTAAATATTTATATACTGAATACATATACAAACAAATATTAAGAGAAGTTATAGATAATTTAAGAAGCTCATTAACTAATAATCACTCCATCCAGAAGGGCCTGTGACATATATAAGATAGGAAAAGAGTAATGGAGACAAAATATACACGTGGCAACCTAACCCAACATAAATAAAAATGTTGTGTCCAAATCACCATATGGTGTTCATGGCACAACCTGCAATACAAAAACTTTGTTACAGTGTCAATGTAGAGGTAATTACAAAGAAAAAAAAGAAACAGATGATATTCCTTACGTACTCTTTTGAAATCTGAAGGTTGAATGATTAGTCACCTCCCTATTTCCTATGTCAGAATGATTCCCATGTCTGAATGAGCATACAAGTTATTCATATCAGACTTCTATTCCAGTATGGATGGGATTTGGTTTGTCCATGGACCTCACTAGAGAAGATGGAGGCTTCTACCCCAGTTCTAAGGTGCTCATGGTTGACTACTTTATGCTCGTTGTGATTCTATGGGGAATATGTATTGTGCCCTCTACACATGGCCATTATACAATAGAAAATAAAAATACAAAAAAAAATAAAAGTAGGCCATCCACCAGAGATGAAAAAACAATATATAATAGAAGTCTATTAAATAGCTCATACAAAAAAGAACTCAATAAAAAAAAGTAAGCTGTTATGAAACCAGCTCAAGAGAAGATAGAAAAGATAGATCAATGCCTTAGAATTCAGCCTCTTCGAGGGGGAAAACTCCTTTACATTACATAAATGAACAATTATTGGATGATTCAAATAACAAAACCTCCTTTCTATATATAGGAGTCTATGGAGTCACAATATAATCCAGCCGACCTAACAATAATAATATAAAGCCACAAAAATAACAATAGAGGGATTCTATGGGGCACAGAAATAACAATATGGGGGTAATAGGGGCACAACAATATAAATAAGGGGTATAACTACAATAGTAATGGGGTAATCACTAGTATTATAGGGACCCAACATGCCCCTCTCCTTCAAAAAAGTGTTGTCCTCAATGCTTGAGTAGTTCTGGATACTTCTGCATAAAATTCTCATCCTCCCATGTGGAATCTTCAGCGGATAAGTTCTTCCACTTGATAAGATACTCTGAAATTGATCGATTTCGTAGCTGTCGAGTTCTTGTTTCTGTGACTGCTTCCGGTTCCAATATAATTTTTCCTTCCTCGTCAAGTTCTGGCAATATTGTTTGAATTGGGAGCTTGTCACCTATAACCTTCTTTAAACATGAAACATGGAAAACTGGGTGCAATCGAGAAGCTGCAGGAAGCTCCAATTTGTATGCCATAGTACCAATCTTTTGCAACACCTTGTACGGACCATAATACTTTGGTGATAATTTATTATCCTTCTTAGCTTGCTTTAGGGACATTTGCTTATATGGTTGTAGCCGTAGGAATACCCAATCACCTACATCAAAACTTCTTTCACTGCGATGTTGATCTGCCTGTTGTTTCATTCTATTTTGTGCCAACACGAGGTTATCCTTTAAGAGTTGGAGGACTTGTTGTTGATGTTCGATGTGATGTTCCACTGCCTGAACCTTAGAATTTTCTCTTAAATATGATGTGATGGATGGTGGTTGATACCCATAAAGTGCCATAAATGGGGTCATTTTTGTTGTTGTATGGAAGGAAGTGTTATACCACCATTCAGCCAGAGGCAACCATTTGACCCATTGTGTCTGTTTATCAGATACAAAGCAACGAAGATATCCTTCCAAACATTTGTTTACTATCTCAGTTTGCCCATCAGATTGAGGATGATAAGATGAGCTATGAGCTAACTGAGTACCAAGACAAGAAAATAATTGTCCAAAAATTTCCAGTGAAAATGGGATCTCTGTCACTTACAATAATCTTTGGGTTTCCATGTAGCTTTTGAACTGTTTCCATAAATGCAGTAGAAACTGTACTGGCTTTAAATGGATGTGATAATGCACAAAAGTGTGCATACTTGGTAAGTCTGTCAACTACCACCATGATGACACTCTTTCCCTCAGACTTGGGTAAACCTGTGATAAAATCCATTGAAACCTCCTCCCAACGTTGGCTTGGAATGGATAAAGGTTGTAATAGACCCGTGTCTTAATTGTTTCAACTTTATTTTGTTGGCAAACCAAACATTCCGCCACAAACTTTTGAATATCTGATTTAAGGCCATCCCAAAAAAATTCCTTCTTAACCCTGTGGTAAGTTTTTAAAAATCCTGAGTGCCCTCCTAAGGGAGAAGTGTGCAATTCCATAAGAATCTTTTGTTTTAGCTGGGAATTCTTACAGAGGTATAAGCGATCTTTGTACCATAACGAATCATTTTGCCAGCTAAATGTATCAGAAGTACTGGAATCTTGTTGTAGCTTTCGAATAAGTGCCCACACTTCTTCGTCATTCTTCCATTCCTCCCTTGCTTCGTTTATCCAATCTGGTTGGATAATAGAAATGGCACACAACAATGCTTCCACATCCTCATCCTTTCTTGAGAGTGCATCTGCCACCACATTTTGCTTCCCTTTTTTGTAGATGATTTCAAAGTCATAACCCAACATCTTTGTGACCCACTTTTGTTGCTCTTCAGAGGATAATCTTTGTTCTAAAAAGTATTTAAGGCTATCATGATCCGTTTTTACCTTGAAGTGTCTTCCCATTAGGTAGGGTCGCCATTTCTTAAGTGCATGGAGTATTGCCAACATTTCCTTCTCATAAATAGCTTTGCTTAAAAACTTTCCCTTGATTGGACGACTTTCAAAAGCAATGGGTCTTTCATCTTGCATTAGAACAGCACCAATTCCATTTCCTGAAGCATCACATTCCACAATAAAGGTTTTTGTGAAGTCCGGTGTAGCTAAGACCGGTGCTTGGCACATTGCCTCTTTAAGATGTTCAAAGGCCTTTGTTGCTTCCGGAGTCCATGAAAATGAATCTTTCTTCAATAATGTTGTTAGAGGTGCTGCTATTCTCCCATAATTCTTAACAAACTTGCGATAATACCCTGTCAACCCAAGAAATCCTCGCAGATGCTTTATGGATGTGGGGATTTTCCATTCCTTAATGGCTTTAATTTTGCTAGGGTCTACCTTAACTCCTTCATGAGATACAATATGACCCAAATATTCCACCTCCTGGACTCCAAAGAAACATTTGGATCTTTTTGCATATAATTGTTTCTCCTCCAATAGTTGTAGCACCCTGTCAACATGTTCAACATGATCCTTCCAAGACTTGTTGTAGATTAGTATATCATCAAAAAATACTAACACAAATTTTCTAAGGAATGGTTTGAAAATTGAATTCATCAAACCTTGAAATGTTGAAGGTGCATTGGTAAGGCCAAAAGGCATGACCAAAAATTCATAATGACCCTCATGAGTTCTAAATGCCGTTTTCGGAATGTCTTCAATCTTCATTCTGATTTGATGATATCCCGAACGAAGATCCAACTTGGTGAAGTAAATTGATCCATGCAATTCATCCAGTAATTCATCAATGACAGGAATGGGGAACTTATCTTTAATAGTGAGCTTGTTGAGCTCCCTATAATCCGGACACATGCGCCATGATCCATCCTTCTTGTGCACCAATACTACTGGAGCTGAGAAAGAACTTTGACTCGGTTGAATTATACCAGCCTCTAGCATTTCTGCAACCATACGTTCAATTTCACTTTTTTGGACATAGGGATATCTGTACGGCCTGATGTTTGGAGGAACACTTCCTGGAATCAGATGAATAGCATGATCATGATCACGCATAGGTGGGAGACCTTTGGGAGTCTCAAATACCTTGGAATGATTGTCCAGGAATTTTTGGAGATCTGGAGAAATAGATGATTCCAATGTGGAAACATCTAGCGAACATAATTGTGCAATTACAGCTCTTTGCTCCTTTTTTAGAAGCTTTGTCATGCCATTAGAGCTGATTATCCTTCCTGGTTTCCCTGCAATACCCCTTAATTCAACTTCCTTTCCTTCCGTAGAAAATTTGATGAAAAGTTCTTGAAAATTAAAAGCTATTGTACCCAAGGATTGTAGCCATTGGACTCCTAGTACAACATCAGCACCTCCCATTGGAATGGAAAGCATTAGGCTAGTCAATACATATTCTCCCATGGATAGCTTGATATTATGGCACTTCAATTTATTGTTCCTCCATTTGCAATCATCACTTGACACTCTGGTGCTGGATATAGGAAGCAATTCAATTCTTTTGCTACCCTACAATGAATAAAATTGTGGGTGCTTCCTGAATCAATCAACACTATTACCTTTTTCTTCTTGATTTGTCCTTCTATCTTGATGGTTTGAGGAGTGGTAATTCCCGCCAATGCATTACAAGATATGGTCGGATTTATTTGTTCTTCATCTAGGCTTTGTTCCTGGAGTATATCCTCTTCTTTTGACCTTTCTTGCTCCTTTTCTTCTTCCTCTTCACAATCTATGTAGAATAATTTCTTCTCAGCACACTTATGACCTTTTGTGTATTTGCTATCACAACTGTAACAAAGCCCTTTTGCTCTTTTTTCTTCCAATTGTTGTGGTGTCAACCTTGTAGGTTGTGGAAGACTAGGGGCAACAACACTTCCGTCTTTATAGTTGTGAGTGGTATGCTTCCTAGTTGCCATAATTTTGCTTTCCATTTTTCTTGCTAACCTGAATGCCTTCTCTAATGAATCAGGTTCCCAAAGGCGAACATCATGTTGGATATTATCCTTTAAAGACCCTATGAACACATCAATCCTATGCTCCTCTGGAATATCTTTTACCCTTATGTTCAATTTTTGGAACTCCTCAATGTGCTCCATTATTGAACCCTTTTGTTTGAGACTTATCAATTGGCTAAAAAAAGTGTTGCTTTTTGTATCCTCATAATGTGCTATCAATTCTTCCGTAAAAATTGCCCAAGTGATAAATTGTTTACGAGAACAAAGCCATTGATACCATACAAACTGATTTGGTTCCAAATATACAGTTGCCATACGTACCTTTTGTGCATTTTGCACATTATTGAGATCGAAGAATTGCTCCATCTGTAATATCCATGTGGCGGGATCCTTGCCATCAAACTTCCTCATATCGATTTTTGGAATATGGTGATTCTTCGATCCAACATTAGCGTCTATGGAATCATGATTAACATTTCTTTTGTTCTCATCATGAGTTTCCTTTACTACCTTTTCACCATTAGTAAGTATTTCTTGTAGAAAATTTGTCAAATCTGTCTTCAAATCTGCCATGCCTGTCTTCAAATTTGTGTTCAAATCTATCTTCAAATTGTCAATCTTAGCTTCCATGCCATTAATCTTAGCTTCCACGCCATTTATCTTAGCTTCTGTTAACTTTTGTGAGCGTGACATTTGTTGCACTTGTTCTTGTAATTTTGATATATCATGTAGCATTTCTTCCTCTTCTTCATGAGTCATGCTAGAGCTTTCAGGTTCCTTACTAGGTGTTTGCATTTTCTTTCCTCGGGGCATCAGTTACCGATAATAATGCTCTACTATGCCCTTTGAATTCCTTCAAAATAAATTTTCAAACCAAGCTTAAGCAAAAATTTAAAAGAATCTACACACCTTTTTTCACTTTGTAGGAGCTCGATATTGCCTCTGATGTATCTCTGTACTTTCCAATCATCTAGTTCTGAATTTGTGACCTTTAGTAGCCCTCTGTGTCCTCTTTCCAATGCCACCAGTCTGATCCAAATTGGATTCTCCAAGAAAGAGTTATGCACAATCTCCCAAGATGACCTGATTATAGACATTTCCAGAAGAGCGAAGTTGTATGAAGTGCCACGTGTACAATTTTCGATATTTGGTTCTGAAACAGATATACAAGAAACTACAGTCCGTCCTCTTTCTATACCTTCTTACGAAATTTCAATCTGATTCCCAGAGAGAAAGTTATGACGATTTTCCCGAGGTCACCTGTTTTGAATGTAATTCAGGAGTCTCCAAAAAGACCAACTTCCTCAGATCATATCTCCGCAAATGTCGCGCAAAAAGTTCTGAAATTCGGACCCAAGGTTCAGCGCTATTTCTTCTCAAATGGGTTTTTTTTGCAACTTCTGAAACGTCATAGAAAAAGGTTATAGCGAAAATACCACGATGACCTGTTTGGAGCAGCGAAACCCTATAATCCAAAGCTCTAATACCAAATGTTATGAAACCAACTCAAGAAAAGATAGAAAAGATAGATCAACGCCTTAGAATTCAGCCTCTTCGAGGGGGCAACCTCCTTTACATTACATAAATAAACAATTCTTGGATGATTCAAATAACAAAACCTCCTTTCTATATATAGGAGTCTATGGAGTCACAATATAATCCAGCCAACCAAACAATAATAATATAAAGCCACAAAAATAACAATAGAGGGATTCTATGGGGCACAGAAATAACAATATGGGGGTAATAGGGGCACAACAATATAAATAAGGGGTATAACTACAATAGTAATGGGGTAAGCAGTAGTATTATAGGGACCCAACATAAGCCATCCACCAGAGATGAAGAACCAGTATATAATAGAAGTCTATTAAATAGCTCATGCAAAAATTAACTGATGTATTTGCAATGAATTAGCATTTAACCCTTTTCAAATGGTAATTAGCATAGCGTAGAGCCAGAAAAACCAAGCATAAGGCATTTGACAATGGCCATTTGACACTCGTCAGTACCATAGCGTAGAGCCTTAAAAAAACAACAGCTTACCGTGAGGTATTTTTAACCATGGCATATTCAATAAAATGAAAAATATGATAATTACATTTAGATAAAAAGTTACAAATGTTTTGATCACTTTTATACATATTTTTAAAACAAATTTTAGGTTTTGTTTTAAACAAATTAAAATTTTAAATAAGATAATTATAGTTCGACACATGATATCATACGACACACCTGTAGAAATATAGCACCACATGGGGCCATCCTATGACCACCTATCCACACTAGCAGAACATTGACATGCATGTTCCCAAGGCCATTGACATCTTGTCCATCTGTGTGTGTCCATTATAGCTATCATTTCCATTTTGTGCTCGTCGCTCACATTTTCTCTAGTAAAGCTACTCCATTCCATTCGGAGAAGATTACTCTAGCACTGACACGTCCATCACTGCCACTTTCTCTCTTGAATTTGCTTGTTGCTACCATTTTCTCTAATAAAGCTGCCCCATGTTCCATTCGAAGTAGATTACTCCCGCAACAACTAAATGGTTGCAGGGAAACAGGTTCGTAAGTTGCTCCATTTCTTTCGAAGTAGATTACTCCAGCAACAACCGAGTAGTTGCAAGGTGATAGGCCCATCACTTCCATTTTCTCTCTTGAATTTTCTTGTTGTGGCCATTTTCTCTAATAAATCTACCGCACATTCCATTCGAATCAGATTACTCCAGCAACAACCGAGAAACTCTAGATCCAGAATAAAACCCAGACCCCACATCAGTAGAACTATTAATATCCACCACCAATAGCATAACGAGAGCTACTCGTTCCATTCCCAACTCCCTTGAGCTCGGTCCCAACTTTCCCACAATAGTTGTTGATATATATGAAGTAGGAGTCAATGATGTTGTGACAAATTATGGGGTTGTTGCTTCATCAGATAGGGGGAGAAAGAAATGAAATGTTTGGGAATCACATGGATGAGCTGACCTTGTTCCCGAACCCTTCCATTCCTAGACCCCATAGTAGCACCCCCTCTTACAAATCCGAGTAGATATCAAGACCCAGATCCATACAAATCTTTATATTATGGTTAATAAGAAAGCTAATGATCTACTAGTTTACCCAATCGAGCGACAATTCCAAGTTGAGTTGTGGATCAAATCGGGATGCTTAACCACTAGCATAGGTGGTGTAGAGTCGATAATAGATATGACAATAAAGGTGTTACATAAGCACCATTGACAAGAGCTAAAAATAAGGTGCATGTTTCAGGTTGAGTTCCAAAACCCATTTGAGAGTTCTTCTCTAGAGTTCTTCTCAATCCGGACCACAGACCACACTATAGAAGCGACAGACAGATAGATCTATAAGCACCAATAGACCTACCATTCTATGTTTCAGGTGATGACATCTGAATAGAGTTACAGTTCTCAACAAAGATGGTAGATTTTTTCCCTGTTCAAATAAAGCAAGTGGTATTTAAATCTTAAATTAAACAAAAATCCTATTTTTGGTTATTTTAGAAAAAAACTCAAGCAATCTCTTTCAATCCTTTCTGCTTGATTTTCAAATGAAGAATTTCCTATGTACAAACATGACAAAGCAATTTGTATATGGAAAAGTGAATACAAATAAAAGTTCATAAATTCATAGAAACTGAACTATGATGCACAATACTAGCTCTGCATCCATTTCTTTGTGCATCCATTACTTTGAGGTTGAACTTATGCTTGCATCCATTTCTTTGAGGTAGAGATTATGCTTGCTTGGTGGGACGATAGAACCCATGAGATGGTTGAAAGAAATAATCAACCTCAGGATGGATAAGAAATCGGCTTGCTTGGCTGCAGACAACACTAGAGTGAAATAGGCTTGCTCACCTGCAAACGACACCAGAGCTGCATGCATACAGAGAGCCATGTCGCAGTGAATTGTCAGGTTCTAAAATTGTTTGGATATAAAAATCTTTTGCACAAGAAAACTTTCGATATTAAAAACATTTGCCATAACATGGATAAAATAGCCTGACTTTGTATAAAATAACCAGACTTTGGATAACATAGCATCGCCCCAACCTTGTTGCATTGGCACAAGTGAAGATTTCAATAACCGGTGGAATGTTTTATCACCCAAAATCTTCATTTAAAATTAAAATGAATCAAATTTCACACATAAAACTTTGCTTAAATTTACATAGACAGTGAAAACAATGTGGCCAAAAGAATAAATTAATTGGCAGTCAACGATCATCAATCACTATAACCCTACTAAAAGCCAGGACTAATAAGACATTATAAATATTAACATTAAATAATACGTTTGATTTTTAGATATAAATTATTTGTATAATCATTACTGAGCTATTTACATTTCTCATTCCTTGCAATGGATGTTTTAATTAAATTATTTGTAATGCTTTTTTGATTGACTAAATTTTGTTTAAGTTCTTCGCCTTTTATGTTCAAACATAAAAAAAAAGTGTAATGAGTATATTTATAATATATATGATTTGAAAATAAAATAATTAAAAAACCGATGAGTTAAAGTACATTCTTTGTGATTTTTTGTTAAATGGTATCTTACAACATATACCAAATAATTTTAATTTTATAGCACTAATTTATGCTTTATTTTCTTATATGTTTTGTGTACCATGAAAAAGGTTAGATGTAATTAAAATATTAATGTTATTCCAATAGTAAATTATAGAAAAAGCCATTTTTATTTACAAATTATTAAATTAATTATTAATATTTTAATATATACTCATTATTTATAGTTAAATAAATATCAATGGATTATTCCCATAGCTTTTCTTTATATATTGAGATTTTATTAAAAATATTTATGAACATTTTTACATTTATTAAAATATAAAAATTATTATTATGAAGAAGTATTATGGAAAACACCTCATCAAATCTTTTGTAGTATCAATGATATATAAAGAATATAATTATTAATTATTTTTTATTTATTTTAAACAATAAAAAATTAAATAATTAAACATATAAACTATATTTTTAAAAAGTATATGAATATATATAGTTAATTAAATATACAAACTATACTTATAAAATATATATATATATATATATATATATATATATATATATATATATAGATAAATAATATGATAAATTTTTCTTTTATAAGTTTTAAAAGATTGATTTAATTTACTTGATACGAATAGAAATTATATGTTTTTAAAAATTTAACAGTGATCACAACTATATTAATAAATATTATTGATATATGTTGATATGCCTATATCAACCACATGCTTATATAATATTAAATTCTTGCACATAGAATTAAAATTTTTATATAACATTTCTAGTTATAAAAAAAATACACTTCAAGAGAATAAACTGCAATACAAAAATATCTTTAAATGACACACTTATATAATATTAAATTCTTGCACATAAAATTAAAATATTTAGATAACATCCCTAGCTATAAAAAACTACAGTGCAAAAGAATAAACTCCCATACTAAAAATATTTAGAATCTATATATAAAAATCATACACCACAAAAGAATAAGCTAAAATATTTGAATGATAATTAACACAAAGTTCATAAGACTGAAATAATTAATGCCACAAAGTAGAGAATATTGAAACAATTAATAGTTTGTATTTATCAAAATAATGTTATTGATTCAACCATTTTAATTTTCATGATAAATAACGTCATAATGTTATTTCTTCATATCACATATGATAAATAACGTCATAATGTTATTTCTTCATATCACATATATCATAATTGTTTTAATTATCCCGAAAGAATATCATGTTTGTAACCATAAATTTTTTTGTCAAGAGGCAAAGTACTGAAAGTTTTAATTATATTGTAACAAATAAATTTGTATAAATAGTTAACTTATAAATAAAAGGATTACTGTAGCTGTAGTAGAATTGTTGATAAATGATTAAACCCTAATTATTTTTTGAACTCTCATCTAAATATATTATATGTTTGTGCTCCTTTACTGCACAGACTTTAATATTAATTGGAATTTTTTATAAATTATTAAACCTCAAATATTTCTTGAACTTTCACCTGATATAATTCCTAGCTAAATTATACATGCTCATGTTTGAAAGGGATCATTTCCTATATGGTTGCACTCCTTCCCTGCACTGAGTTTAATATACATTGGAATCGTCAATAAATTATTAAACCCTAACTATTATGTATGGTTGCATTCCTTTTGTGCGATGATTTTAATACCCATTTTTCATATTAAATAAAATTTTCCAATGTCTTGCACGGGAAAAACAGGAAATCCTGTTCACTGCGCTTCACGCATAATATATATTAAGTGGAGATTTTTTTTTTTCCATACTTCAGTTACACATAACAATTGAATAGATAGAATAGAACGAATAATGAATTTCGTTCGTGATGGATTATTTTCCCTAATCTGACCACCAACAAAACACGTCGTTATGCCAATAGGCATATATCTATTTCAACTTATAGACGTGGGATTGAGGAATTTCAATTTTTCAATAAATTGATGGACAGGATTTGGGCTTGTGTATAATATTCTTAGTATTATACACCATCTAACAGATGATATGAAAATAATAAATAATTTGAACATATTTTCAAGTTCAAAGCAAATAATAAAAGATTAAATTTAAATATCATTTGTTTGGCCACCAGTTAAGTTGATTCAATCCATTAGGCTGATTGGAGTTGAATCATTTTATTTATTTTTAGTTCGATATATTTAATTTCATTCCTAGTTGTTTTCTAAAATGGATTTCTATTACAGCTTTCAAGGATACTCCATTGGGGCTACTCCATCCATGCTACAATGCATGACCTAGGTTTGCATTTCCTCTTACTTAGAAAGCTTTATGATTTTCTTTAGTACATTTAAGAAGTATATTATTGGGTGGACGTATAAAGAATGAATTGAAGGTGACTTATCTTCTAGAAATTCCAGGATCTACGAAACAACTCAAGATATTTGGTGTGGGCCATCAACACCTTTGTCCCACATCTTGCACATTACCTGTCAAAATTATATTAACAATACAATTTCCCAACCGAGTGGGTATCATTGTCAATATTGTATTTCCTTCTCCTATTGTAAGGATTCTTTTTTTCAAGAAGAAAAAAGAACAACTTTCTATTAGATAAAAGGAGGTTTACATTTTCATGCATGTATCATATGTTCCAAAATAACACCACATTACATACGATCAATTAACATACTAGGCATCCAAACCCAAAGGTTATATATAAATATGTAATAGGACAAAATATTGAAAAAACCCAAAATAAACTAGGAACATAAGCCCTCAAAAACCTGAAACAGACATCAAAATAAAGCCTAAGAACATGCATACAAACATTCAAGGTTGGTCAAAAAAAGCCTGAGTATACAGGGTAAAGGAAACAAATCCTATAAAAAAGAAATCCCTCGAGGCGAACACAAATATAATAAGTAGGGGATAAACACGAAACTCGGAAACATTAGAGAATCCCTGGAAGAGCGACAAGCAATAGAGACCTGAAACTGAGGAGTGATAGCAACCCTGACCCACCAAGAGTGAACCATCTGATGGAAAATGAAACCCCCATTCGATGTCAGGTTGATATCCTTGAAGGAGATGACGATGACCACATAAGCTAGAAACAACAAGAACAACAATGAAAAGCAGGGCTCCAAACTAGTGATAGCAACAATCTAGGCAACAACAACAAGAAACAAGCATGAGCCCAACAAAAAATTCCAACACACAACAAAACTCCTGCCAAAAGAGCGCCGATAGGAGTTGTGAAACTCCCTCCAAATGAGAACCAAAAAGAGCTAGAAAATGTGATGGCCCTCAAAATTAGACACAAATTAAGGCCCATCTAACCTTTCTTAGTCATATAAAGGTTATATTAAATCTCTCCTTCTACACTTAATAATTTGTTTTTAACTTTAATATGTTCTTAGGAATGTTTAGAGATAATTTCATATTATGTGCCTAATATTATTTATTTTTGTATAACATTGAGTAAATTCCTAATAAGATAATATAGGGATTTCCTCTATACAACAAGATGAACCAAAATGACATAATAAATGAACAAGATATTATGAAATTATTGAAAAATTATGGAGCTCCAATGATTGAGAAACTCCAGGAATGTGTTCCTTCTAATTTCATGAAGATTCTTGGTGTTGGGAACCATATCCATGTTTTGAGGTATTTTGAAGGGGAGGGTTGCCTCATTTAAAGGAAGATGCTAACCGATATACTTGTATAAGTAAAAATTATAATTTTCCTCTAGGGGCATGTATTTATTAGTCTTCTTATGGAGAACACTTGTTATTTAACAGTTCGACTTTCATTTCTAGCAGGGATGTACTCAGATTAATTCAAATAATGAAATTTGGTACCATTTTTAGCTTCTAAAGCTTGGTTTCCTTCATATGATTCTGAGTATCCATGAGCTTGAACATATTAGGAGCCTCAAATCCCACTTGTATAGATTCTTTATTTTCTTCGAATGTCTTCTTCACTTGCATCTCTTACTTTCATTTACTATTCATACTTCTTTTGTTATAGGTCATATTGGTTAAATTATTGAAGATTTGTTTTGAAGGTTATTTACAGATTCACAAGCATGATTAATCCTTATAACATCTTTGAAAATCCATATTCATCATTGAGCTACTTGGATTGGTTTACCAGTTCACAAATCTAGAATTTCTAGAAATCTCTTGTAGACAAATAGTATTAATTTTCTGATATTTTTTAGCACATGCTAATGAGGATAGTTTAAGTTAATTAAACTTGGATTGAATCCTAAATCCATTCAAGTTAATAACAAAATTTATCCCATATAATTTTCACTTGATTAGGTTAGATATTTGGTAAGTTAACTAGCTCACTCGTTCTTGAATTTCTAGTTTTTGGAGTAGTAATTTTCTGCTATTTTTAGCACATGTTAAAAAGTGTATTTTTGAGTGATTTCACTAGTATTGGAGTACTATTAAATCTTAATTAAGAAAAAAAATCACCCCATCTCATTTTCTTTTGATTTTATTGGTTATTGGTGAGATAACTTAGAGGACAGATTAGCTGACAGACTAGGTATTTAGTCTTTTCAAGTATAAAAATCATAATATTTGTGGTGTGCAGGTGCTAATGTGGATTTCATTTTCCTTCAGACTCCTTATGCTACCACCAATTCCTTCTTTCTACCTCAACAACTCCTCCAAAAAATTGTTCACCAAGAGTACAATTATGATTTCTTATAGGCCATTGTGTGCATTTTTCCTTATGCAACATGGGCCGCTAAATGCTACTAAGCTTTGCAAGGAAACATACAACCTTCTTCTACCTTCCACTACCATTTCCCACCATTATATCACCTTTTCCACCCTCATAATGCTCAAGAATCAAATCCTGTAGCAAAATAGGGTAATCATATAGCATCATGAAGCAATCTTTTAGTAGTCATATAGCACCCTATAGCACTGTCTAACCTTGACCATATTTTCTTTAAGATCTTTATTTTTTAATCTTGGGAATGAATCATGACCTCCAAAATTTGAATCCATGGTTGGAGAGGTCAATGACCACTTTAGACCCATCCTTCCTTCACTGTAAGTACAAAACAACAATTAAAATTAGTAGACAAATTTCCACATTTGCATCACAAAGATTATTCTCTTATGGAAAGTGTAAGGACTCTATTAATAAAGATACATTATCATGAACTTAGTGATAAGAAGGGAAACTCTTCAATGCAAGTATATTAGAGCTATTGTTTCAAGATTTGTTCTCATATTTTCCAGTCATACACTTTAGATAAAGTTTCCTTTTTCAATCATTTTTTCACATTCCGCAAGTAGAGTAATTATTTACATTCCACAAATAGAATATTGATTTGCATCTACAATTAGGCTAACATACTTCATCTCTACAATTAGTATAGTCTTTTCCCTTCCTTCAATTGTAGTTACTTAGTCTTTAGAGTTGATTGATGCTCTTTACTTTATGAAATTAGAATAGGTTTGATTTCCTTGTCTTTTATATGTTAAGATTTCCATTTCTACAATTCATGACATTCATTTCATTTCATTAGATCAACGAAAAAAGGACAGATTACATGTTGCACATGTAGTGTTGACACCTCTTAATTTTGTATGAATCCTGAGTTGATAAGTTAAGTTGGTAGCCCTGGGAGTTGCGACCTTCTTGTTGCAATACTGGGGCTCATCACTTTTTGGTGTCACACAAAAACACCCCCACTTGATCACGTGGTGCAGTAACAACCATATCACCATCCCCATTTTTATGTAGAAGAAGAATAGGTGACAGATAATGTGGAAGAAATGTGTCGAGATGATTACAATGAGGAAGATCCTCTTGGATATCCCATTCAAGGCACGGATACACATGAAGAACATCCTTCCACATTTTCTTACCAAATTCCATGGAATGAGGTCAGAGGATCCAGAAAACTTTCTCTTTTAATTTGAAATACTTTTTAGATCGTATGGCTTCTTATAAAACACTCAAAATTTGAGATTATTTCTGCAAACACTAGAGGGTACACTCTAAAATGGTTTATGAGTTTAGGGACTAATTCAATAAGATCATGGAATGACATGTAAAATATATTTCTAGAAAAATATAAAGATCACGATCTTAAATAATAAATGTTTAGAATTAATAAACAAGAAGATGAGAGCCTTGAGGATATAATAGAGAGATGCATGCATAATGTTAAGAGGGAAAATTTATATCATTTAGGATTTGACACACTAAAAACCCTATTACTTAGAATAATTAGGGATGAGTGGATTTATCTCCTTGATCTCATGAGTAGAGGTGATGTATACAAATTATCATTTTAAGAAATTTGTGAAATATGCAAGTGCATATCAAGAGTAATGGCAAGAGTATGTAGATCAAAATTGCGATCGGTAAGTCAAGATGAACTTGGAATTTTTCTTTTTAAAATAGAAATTCTTAGCAATCTAAGTGAACAAGTAGAAATATTAAGAATGCAAAATTGAGCAAAAATGAGATGTTGATATTTGTGTTATCCATGAAGAATCACATGCTATTAAATATTTCCCATCATTACCAATTTTGAAGGAAGTTTACGAGGAGGACAATGGAGCAATTTAATCACCAAAGCAACTCTATTATGTAGCACCAAGCACACCATTCAAATTGGTATGATGCAAGAACGTAATTTACAATTTCAAGGTTATGCACATCCATCTCAAAGTAGTTAGAACACATCATTTCCTTGTCAACCTTGACCATCTCAACCCCAAAGTCAATCTTGGCAACAAGGTTGGAACCTTATGGGAGAAATCCACAATATTCTCAATACCTTCCTCAATATCCCGCATACCCAACTCCATGTTATCCCTACCATCCAACTCCATGAGAACCATAGCCTCAACCACATCCATATCAAAGTTACACTCCCATTCAATTAGCTATACCACCATTTCTGAATTCGAACATTGACGTAGTTCAACCCACTTTCAATGTTGAGGTACAATACTTACGAACAACTCCTCTTCATGTGAATGGTATTCATCTTAGATCGAGAATAGTATTACAAACAAGAGATTATCTTGATTTCGTTGAAGAAAAATATTCAAAATAAGAAGATTTGAATTAGGAGACCAAAAAATCATGGACTACACTTAATGAAAACCCGAAATTATAACCAAAGATTGAGAAAGTTCCATTATGCTTACCATTAGATTCTTTGTGTTCAAGAGAATATTAAGCAAACAAAAGAACATATGAATTTCATGTAAGGACAAGACATACAAGATTATCTATATAAGCAAGAGAACCAAGGGAATCACAATTATAATGAGCTTTGGTTCCAAAAAATCAACAAGGTGGATTACCACTCTCTTTTTCAATAGTTCTTAATATCATCAAAGTCAAAAAAGTTGGTCTCTCATATTCAGGTACATGTAAACACACGTATCTCGAGCCTACACGTGAGTTTACCCATCATATTGTTATGCACATGGATCAATTGGAAGTATTCCTATACTTGAAAGATATTTTTTTTCCAAATAGAGTAGCAAAGAGGAATAAAAAAAAAAGGAAAAAGGGGAAAATAAAATAAGAGGAAACAAAATAAAAGCTCAGCTGAAAACCTCCTTTGAGGCACCTGAGATTGGCTCACTGATTGAAAACCTCCTTGAGGCGGCCAATGGGTTGAAAAGAAAAACAGAAAGAAAGGAAAAAAATCATAGGTGCAAACCTCCTTTGAGGCACTTAGGCAGACCTGCTAGTTGAAAACCTCATTGAGGTAGCTAATAGGCCTAAACAAAACTCAAAAAATAAAAAAGAGGGAAAAAATTGAAGAATAAGATCTTTTTTTTGTTCCAATTTCTTCTATGTGCTTACATGCAGGTACTCTTCCAACTTCATAAGGAAAATAAATAGGCAAGCACCATAAAAAAGAGAAAAAGAAATATATGAGTAGTGAGGCAAGCATACAATCAAAAATTGTCAAACTTATGCTTCTCACCTTCTTTGAAAACTTCTGAAGAAGGACCAAGGACATGAAAATCCATCACCCTCATCCATTTCTATGATGTTCCTAATCATTTCCCACCCATTTCCCTCGTTGTCCTAAACTACTGTAAGAAAGTTCTATTTTGCTACAACATTGCTACAATACACAGGGAAAATTTTATTTTTACTATATCTCAAATTTCATGAATCCATTGGCTGAGTTGTTTCATGTGGAGATGTATAGGGATTATACTAACATTCTCAAGAAATTTCAACAAATTTCAGTGCATACTTTTCATGAAATTGGTCGCCATCACCTACAACCATCATCAAATTCTATCAATATTCGTGTATCCATTAGCTGAGCTTGTTTATGGGGAGATGCATTAGAATGATGGAAACATGCTAAAAAAAATTCAAGTGAATATAATCTACCATTTGAGAGATATGAATTAAACAATTTCACTACATGATTGTTCAATAGTGCTACAAGATTGACAGAAATTGCTACAGGATTGTGATTGGCATAGAGAGAGAGTTCAGATATTATGTTTTCTTTGGGGGAATTAAAAATGGGTTTACCATACCTCATCATCCATACTCCACACCATTTACTCACTTCTTCACACAAATAATTATCTATGTCCATAAGAAAACCTCATTTTTACCACTCTAATTATTTTCACCACAACGAAAGCCTCTAATCCTTGTTCATGAGTTTAACATGAATTATCAAAGTTTTTGGATGTATTGTATGAATTTTATTGTGATCATAAGAGGGTCTATGTGATTAGTACAGGAAATAACCCACTCCTATAGCAGTCTGCACAAACCCTCCAAGATCACAGTCAAAAGCACTTGGAAGGACCAGAATGAAGAATTGGCCATCGTGAAGCATTGATGGATAATCTCCTTAATCTTTGGAAGCCACACAACTTCTACAAGGATACTACATGGTCACTGCTAATATCCAACAACAAACTTTTATCCATGGTGGCATCTATATTTTGATCAAATGAATCATGGAACTTCAATCAGTAATGAAAATATTTCATCCAATGAAAAACAATTGGTGAAAGAGACATTTTGTACCTCAGAGGAAATTCCAACAACTTCACCAATGTTCCAACAACCTAATGAAAGCATCAACAAGTCGATCATCAGCTAAAAAACTCACATCATGAGCATCTCAGCAGCAATATTTTAGCAAGGGATGTGAAGCAAGAGAAACAACAACAAACAAAAAACCTAGACTACCTCCAGAGTTAAGGCTATCAGCAACAAGACCTCCAACAGATTATCACATGTAGCTTCAGGATAGTAAAATGAAGCATCCTCATATACAACCACATCCTACACAAGAAAAATAGGCATGGTAAGGCACAAGTATGCAACTCTTTAACCTCACCCTTTGAAACTATTCTAGCTTGAGAAAACATTAAAAGTGTGAGAAGGAAATGACTTTTATAGCTAAATTTAATAACAGGCAACCTCGATCTTATTTATAAATTCATTTGACTTTTACCCAAAAGACACCCACATGTGTGGGAGATAAATGAGATAAAATTGAAAAAATACTTAAGAAAGTTGGATGTTATCATGGAGTACAAAAAGTACTTAGGGGTTAGCTATGTTAGCTCAAGAAACATACAGTTTATTTTGCATCTAATGAAAAAGGAGAAAAAATTTGAAAAATAATAATAATAATAATAACAAAAAATAAATAGAAAAGTGGACCCACCACTTCTTGGAATTCAAATATTAGTTGCTACAGGATTCAGGTTGTGTGCTATAGGATCAAAATATAATGTTATAGGATTAGAACAAATTGTTACAGGATTGAGAGAGTCTGCTACAGGAAGGCACATTTCACCCAGAACAACCACTAGAGTCTTGGGAAGCATAGAAATATTCAAAGGAAATGGAAAGGTTGAAAATAAATATGGTACAAGAGAAAACAAAGTTGTTATACGAAGGAACAGAGCTGCTACAAGAAAGAACAAAATTGCTACATGAAAATCACAGGTTTCTACAGGAAGCTTAACAGTGGATAGAATTTCCCTCAAACACTAATAACAAGGAAATAATCATGAGAGAAAGGGAAAGTGCATATCTTCCTTTTCTACCCGTGGACAAGAAGGCTTTGAAACTCTTTAATTTGTCAAAAGTACATCCTCTAGTAAATTTCTGATAAAAGTTGGGAATAAAAAAATGTAGCATGGGTGTTTATCTAAGCATGATGACAAGGGGAATTGATTTTTTTTTAGTTGAGCATGATATATTCTCTATTTCAAACAATCTAAACAATTTTTTCATTATACCCCTGTCTTAAGAAAAAAATCTTAAGTGTAGAGAAAACTCCAAAACTTATTGAAGAAAAAGGAAAATTAAATGTTTCATACTGATAAATGTTTATTGAAGCCATGGAAGGAGGACATAAGAAAAGAAGAATTTGAGATTTATAGGGGAGAAATGAAAGAAAATATCAGAAGAAAGGACACGGAAAAGAGCCAAAATAAAAGTTGAGCCAAAGCAAAAGGAAGAAATTAAAGAGCATGTAGGGTTCCATTTAGTAGAGGAAGCTACGTCCACATTAGTGTGGGACATTAGAAAAGTAATCTAAGGCATAAGAGAAGAACAACAAGGCAAGAATATGGGTAGGTTTCTCAGAGGATGAGTAACAATTTTAGTAGGGGGTATGATGGGCCTCCAATTTAGAAACAAATTCAGGCCCATCTAACCTTCCTTAGGCACATAAAGTTTATATTACATATCTCCTTCTACACTTAATAATTTTTTTTAGCTTTAATATGTTCTGAGGAAGGTTTATAAGTAATTTCATATTATGCGTCTAATATTATTTTTTTTGCAAAATATTAAGAGAATATTGAGTAAATTCTGATATAGGTAGTATACGGACTTGCTCCCTATTATAGGATGGACCAAGATTAGATAATACATGAAAAATATATAATGAAATTATTGAAAAATTGTGGAGCTCCACTGATTGAGAAAATCTAGGAATGTATTTTGTGTCATTTAATGAAAATTTCTAGTGTTGGGAACCAGATCCAATTTTAGAGAGATTTTGGAGGGGAAATGTGCCTCCTTTCAAGGGGGATGCTTCCCCATCTATTCGTATAAGTACCAATTCAAATTTTCCTCCAAAGGCATGTAATTCTTAGTATTTTTATGTATAATTTTATTTATTTAGAAGCTCCACTTTTACTTCTAGTAGGGATATACTTGGATTGGTTTACTAGTTCACAAATCTAGAATTTCTGGAAGTCTCTTGTAGCAAAATAGTAGTAATTTTATGTTTTTTTAGCACATTTTAACAAAGCAATTTTTATTTGATTACACTTTGTTTGATTCCTAAAAATACTCAGTTTAATAACAAAATTTACCCCATGGAATTTTCACTTGGTTAGGTTAGAAATTTGGTAGGTTAACTAGGTCACTAATTCTTGAATTTCTAGCTTTTGTAGTAATTTTCTGTTGTTTTTTAGCACATGATAAAAAGGGTATTTTTGAGTGATTTTCCTTGTATTGGAGTCCTAGATATTGTACTGAATATAAAAATTTACCCCATCTCATTTACATTCGATTTGCTCAGTGATTGGTGAGATAACTTAGAGGACAAACTAGCTCGCAGACTAGTTATTTAGTCTTTTCAAGTATAAAAATCATAATATTTTGTGGTGTCTAGGAGATATTGTGGATTTTCAGGGCTAGAATTTTTATTTAAACTCCTTATTCTACCACCAACTCTTTTTTTCTACCTCAACAACTCCTCCAAAACATTGTTCATCGAGAGTACATTTCTGGTTTGTTGAAGGCCACCATGTGCATTGCTCCTTGTGCAAGATGGGCCCCTGAAGGTTACTAATATTGGAAATGAAAACATACAACCTTATTCTACCTTAAAATACCCTTTCCAACCTTTATCACCTTTTCCACCCGCAAAATTCTCACAAACCCAATCATGTAGCAAAATAAGGAAATCTTATAGCATCATGTAGCAATCGTATAGCAGTCTTGTAGCATCCTGTAACATTGTCTAAATTTGAAAATATTTTCTTTAAGAGCTTGATTTTTATATTTTAGGATTTAATAATGACCTCTAAACTTTGAATCCACGGTTGGGGATGACCAGGGAGCACTTTAGACCCATCCTTCCTTCACTGTAAGTAGAAAACAACAATTAAACTAGTAGATAGATTTCCACATTTGCATCACAAGGATTGTTCTCTTATGCAATGTGTAAGGTCTCTATCACTAATGCTAAAATATCTTGAAATTAGTGATAAGAAGGGAAGGTATTCAATGCAAGTAGATTAGACCTATTTTTTTAAGTTATGTTTTGAGATTTTCCAGTCGTACGCTTTAGATAAATTTTCCTTTTTCCAATAATTTTTCACATTCTACAAGTACAGTAATGATTTACATTCCATAAGTAGAATCTTGATTTGCATCTACAAGTAGCCTAACATATTTCATTTATGGAATCAGTACAATCTTTAACCTTCCTGCAATTGTAGTTAGTTAGTATTTAAAGTTGATTCATGCTCTTTACTTTATGCAACTAGAATAGATTTTATTTCCTTGTCTTTTATAGGTTAGGGTTTTCATTTCAAGCCTTTCCATTTATGAAATTCATGATATTCGTTCCATTATATCAAATCAACGAAAAAAGGATACATTTCGTACTACATATATAGTTTTGATACCTCTTAAGTTTGTACAAACCCCGAGGGTATAATTTAAGTTGGTAGCCCTCGGAGTTGCATATTCTTGTTGCATTACCAGGCCTCATCAAAACACAAAACAAAGAATAAGGAAAACCTCTAACGACAATGATAGGAGGTAGAAATCGGAGGGCCAGGGTAGCTAGGGTTCCAACCGCCCCACCCCGCCCTCACATTTTCAAACCCTATTTGTGCACAAAAGCATTTCAATCTAAAAACATTCCAATCTCCAAGCATAATCCTGACAACCCTATTGTCTAGACACACATACACTATCCACAATACCATGACCCAATTGAGTGAGTATCATTATTAGTAATGTATTTCCTTATCCTATTTTCTAGATATGTTTTCATATACAAATATTGAGCAATTGAATGTTTGTGTGTATACGTTCAAGCTTGAGGATATGCCAGATACCAAAAAGGTAAGCATTGTGTTCAAGAAATTGGTGGAGAGTGGCTTCTCCTTCAAATTTGGCATTGATGAAATCTACTATGGTTCTATGGAATATGGAAAGACCAAGGGATTGCTTAATTAATTAGGGAGGACTATTAAATAAAAGGGATGTTTGATGAACGATGGTAATAAAACCATGGTGTGGTTGGGGTATGTGATGGTTTCGTTATTTATAAATGTTTTCACATACAAAAGGAAGAATATTTGACTTTGTATCACTCTTTTTTAAAAAGGTCAAATTCACATACTAATTTGAAGAGCTAAAATACAACTAGGAAATCTTATTGAGTTGTGTGAAGTTTTGTGTTGAAATAGAATTCGGATCGTGAGTCGATGAAATAATGAGATTAAAATATTGTATTTAAAATGAAAATTATTTTTTTAAACACACACACATATATATATATATATATATATATATATATATATATATATTTTATAAAATATAGTTTTAAGTATATAAATAAATTTGACATCTACACATGTTTTAAGAAAATCTTCCATAATTACTTTTATATCTCTCATAAATTTATTTTATTTTCATTGTTTATTATAATGTATAATTTTAATCTATTTGCACATAATTTTATTCTTTTTTATTATAATATATATATATTTTTTTTTTTTCACATAACATGTGAAAAGTGAAAAGTACCAAAAGCACCTCTCTCATGATTTATTGTGAAAATCTCATCTCTCATAATTTTATTTAATTTTACCCACAACAATTTTCATAATTTTATTTTATTATCAGAAACACATATAATTATATATTTTTTATTTTAAAAGCATATGTGAATGTTGGAAGCACATCTTTTATAATTTTATTTTATTTTCACAGCACATTTGACTATGAAAAGAAACACATAAAGTATGGATTCGCTTATTATTTTCTTTAATTTTTATGATGTCAATTTTATTTTATTATCACAAATACATATAATTATATATTTTTTATTTTAAAAGCATATGTGAATGTTGGAAGCACAACTTTTATATTTTTATTTTATTTGCACAACACATTTGAATATGAAAAGAAACACATAAAGTATGGATTCGCCTATTATTTTCTTTAATTTTTATGATGTCTATAAGCATATATTGATCATATTTATTAATAAAAAATAACTCCTCCAAAACATAACTTGCAATTTTTATAAGTAAAACATATAAATTGACATAAAAGCTTATCCCTCCATAAAAATGTTACGAATCTTATCTACCTATTTATTAAATAATCAAAATTATTAAAACCCAATTCCAATATAAAATACACTATCTCCATAATTAAAATTAAAATACATTTAGAAACCTTCACTTCACAAAACTGACTCCATATTAAAAAAAATTGATATGTAATTCGCATCGTAGCAACAGAACTAATTCGCTCACTATATTAATAACCATTGTTTTCAAACGTTTAATTTATTATTATTATTATTATTATTAAAAGTTTTAGTGAGACCACGGAATTATGGTGGACGGTGACTAAAAGGTTTTGAGTTAAAGGAATGACATCAAAATAATTCTGAACCCTTTGGCTATCCAATGATGTTAATAAAACACACGAAATCCAAATGAATCGAAGAACACACATGAATCCAAACAAAAGAGCTCCTTATGAATTTGTACTAAATTTTGCATAAAAGGAAGAAGCTTGACTATCTCGTACCAACAGTAACTCCGTATTAGTGAACACCAGTCACATTTTAATATCTCAACTTTCATCACTGGTGGATCATGTTGGTATCAACGTATTCTGAATTTAATAAAAGCTATTATTTTTCCGTACAACAATAATTTATTTAAAATTTTAAACTTTTTGATTCATTATGATATGAGGTCATTGTTTTTTCTTAAAAATTAGTTGAAAGTCGAAGCAGAGGCGAATTCACACACAAAACTAGATCTCTCTAAATTGTGAAAAAACAATTTAGTATAAAGGATAATATAGGATGATAATTTATCAGAACTTTTGAGAGATAATCTCAAACTTTGGGAGATATGGATTAAACAATTTCACTACATGATTGTTTAATAGTGCTACAAGATTGACTGAAATTGCTACAGGATTGTGATCGGCATAGAGAGAGAGTTCAGATATTATGTTTTCCTTGGGGGAATTAAAAATGAGTTTACCATACCTCATCATCCATACTCTACACCATTTACTCACTTCTTCACACAAGTACTATGTCCATAAAAAAACCTCATTTTTACCACTCCTTTCATTATTTTCACCACAACCAAAGCCTCTAATCCTTGTTCATGAGTTTAACATGAATTATCGGAGTTTTTGGATGTATTGTGATGCGGGAGCATCAACCAAAGGGAAATTATTGTAAATAATAGACATAGGGTCATGCATCAGTTTCCTAAATTCCAAGTTAATTAGATATTCTCAAATAAAACTAGGAGAGCTTTTAGGCATAAAGGAGTGGATATGGACTTTAAGAGATAAGGATAGCTTTTCTATCTTAGAATAGGAAAAAGACAGAATAAAGATAAAAAGATGCTTTTGCCATATGTATGCATTGCATGAGCTTTAGTTGAGTCTCAGTGATTTTTAGATCATGTTAAGTTAATAAATTAAGGAGCTCAAAGGCATTAGAGGGGTGTGAGGAGTGAGTGTGAGAAGTAAGGAAGTCTTCGGGCAGTTTGTAAAAGGGCCATCGATTGTATATCTGGCCATGAGTGGAAAGCTCTTGTAATTGTCTGTTTAATGTGAATATGTTTATGTGGAAGTCGAATTTTATGGATATGTTGGTGCTTAACAAATGCTAAGGTAGGGCTCTGTACATGATGGCAGAATTCGGTGCTATATAAGTGACTGCTGATGTATTAAATGGTTTTCAGTGCGAATTTGTTATGTCCCATATTTGGATATCGACATATGTTCTGTATTGAATCTTTGCTGGCCGTCGTATGCATGTAATGCTGGTGATGTTAATATTAACAGTGTTATGTTATAAGAGAAGCGCAGTTATAATGGTAAATTGTTTGAGACTATCGGCGCCTGAACTTGAATCCCCAGCTCACCGTTGTGTGCATGTTATATTATCTGCGCATGTTTAATAGCCGGCTGCGTTTCGGTGCTCAGATGCCTGTCATCTATTAGTGTGAAGTTCTGTAAGGCGAGAACGATTGAATTTAATTTGTAATACATATCTGATGTCGTTCTAGAATTAAAGGAACGGTTCGATATCAGTTGCAGTATATATATAGAACGCCAGACCCGTGCGGAGGTGGACCGAAAGCGGCATAGGGACGGAGGTATGTATGCGAGACAGTGGTAAGTCTGCGCATGTATCCATACGAGCCTGTGTAAGGGCCAGTATATAACCCGCAACAACATTAAACTTTGAAGTGAACGCATCAAAGTTAAGCATAACCATTCCGATTGGGAGCGTCAGAGATTGATATATATATATATATATATATATATATATATATAGCCAGGTGTTACGGAAATAGAAGGCGTGGATGTATATGTATGATAGCCTGTTTATTATGTTGCAATTGATCATTGTCCGTGCATCGATTATGAGTTGCTGGCAGTATAATTAGCGATCACAGGCCGCAGGTATCATGATAGTTGTTGTTCAGTTAATCTCCATATATATACACCTCGATTCTGCCTTGAAACGCATGCATTATTGCGTTATTGAGAAATGAACTCTGGCCCATAAGAAGGTAAGGCACACTCCTTGATTGAATACTGTCTATACACTAGGAAATTGCTTATGGAATATGCCAAGCATGGACTCTATTTTTTACGTGTACACCTGGAGCGTGTTGAGGTGCATATTTTATGTGCACAGTTGTAGAGGATCCTAGTAGAAGTGGCCTGGGAGAGGCCTGGGCTGCATCAGGTGGTATCAGAGCTAGAATGCTCAGCTGAAGATATTTGTTTTTTTTTAGAACTGAAGTGTGTTGAATGGTTTTTAAATCTGATATGCAAACTACACAAGTGAACAGGATTGCAAAAGAGGAAGGAGGACAAGATCATGTAAGATCTTAAGAGGTGAGATTATTTTTCTGATTTGAAATTTGTGAATTGAAGTTTATGGTTGCAGAGAAGTGGCAGTGAACCTGAAGAATCCAATAAGGAATTGGATAAAGAGGACAACTGAAGTGTTCTCAGAAGAGAGAGAAGGAGATTGTAGAAGCCTAGAGGCAGCAAAGTTGTTGCTCAAGAGAAGGTTCCAGACAAAGGACCGTGCTTACCAAAAGACTAAGTGAGGAGAGCTTAGTGAGGTAAGATTGCAGCCAGGAGGACTAGCTGTTGCAGAGGCTTGTTGCAAAGGTGAATCAACAGAGGTTGAAGAAAGTTGCAGATGAGAGAAGCCTGAAAGAGCAGTAGAGGATGCTCGAAAGGTTCCAGCAGAGGACCAATGATTACCAAAAGACCAGATCCGGAGGGAAGGATTGGTGAGGTAAGTGGCAGCAAGAGAGGTTGCTGTGGTAGAGGCTTCATGCAACTCATAGGTGAGGAACTCATGGCGAAGGAGAAGATGACTACTGATAGTCATAGCATAGGTTCAGGAAAAAGCCACGGTAGAGGACATAAGAAAGAGGATGGCAAGAAGATGAGTCCAGAGGAAGTTGAAATGGAAGAATACATTTGTGAACCAGAACAAGGAGAATTTCTGGGAGATAGTGATGATGAAGGCTTGAAGACTGAAACTTCAAGTAAGACCAAAGAGTCACATATTTTTAAATCTGACAATTTGTGGATGTTTGCAGGTGAAAGACAAAGAAATGGGATGACTGTAGGAGTTCGAGAAAGAGAGATTGCAGTAATGAAGGTACAATTGTAGGTATTGGAAGAATGGCTACAAGAGCAGAAAGATCAAAATAGAAAATGGACCTTTCCACTGAAAGGAAAGAGAGTGATTTGGCGACAGTTGGAGAGAAGGTTGAAGCAAATTATGATTGCCTTGTTGAAAAAGGGACTTAGAGTTCTTGCGCCAGAGTTGGAGTTTGAAATTCCCGCATGCAAATATATTAAGAGAAAAATGTTGAAGGAAGCAGTCAAGACTGAAAAGTCTCATGAATTAAAAACTAATGAGTTGCGCATGTTTGCAGATACAGAACAGGAAGATAAACAAACTTTAGAGTTTGTGCAAGAAGAGTTGAACCTGAAAGCTGTTCAGATTGATAATGAGTTAGCAAGATCTCAGAAGCAGATGGAGAAGGAGTCTAATCAGGATGTTGAGGCAGAAAGAGAAGGACCAGCTGATAATTGGTCAAAAACTAGTGGAGGTATAGAAAATCATGTGAAATTTCCAAGGTCTACCCCTAATGAAGTTGTTGAATTGTATAGGAAACTAGATCTCCAGAGAAGAGAGTTGGAGAGACAGAGGACTTATTGGATGGAGAAACAAGGGAAGGGACTCTTTATGAATGACAATCATAAAGCTGAAGATAGTAAGAAGGAAGGACTAGCTAACAGTCTCATGGTGAAGGCAAATCAGCATACTGATGTGCTGATTGGGATGAAACAGCATATTGAGATACTGAAAGAGGAATGTAAGGCACTGATGCCTTGTGATTTTTGTTTTAACATGTGTTTTGAGAATGCAGGAAATGTCGCTGGTGCTGAGAAACATTTGACTCAGCTGAACAGTCAATTAAAGGGGAAAGAAGTTCTCTGTTCCAGAAGACAAGAGAGGGTGGATGATCGGGTGGCAGTCAGAACAGAGACCAGCATAGAAGCAAGAAATCAGCAGCCTGAACATTTATTGGACAAGGAAATTGAATTAATCAGAAGAATCATGCTGAAAGTGTCTCAGAAAAAGACAGCAGCAAAGAAGAGAAGTAGCAAAAGCAGCAAGGGGAAGACAACAGAAGATTGCAAGAGTACAGCTAGTGGAGCAAAACAACATAAAGTGTGGAGACCTGGAGAAGAACAGACAAAAGCAGCGGCAAGTGCAAAGTTACAACACAAGATATGGGATCCAGACAAACATGGAGCTGAACACATGATCAGGAGATCATGAAATTTTTCTACCTTGGGAGTATGATGCGGGAGCATCAACCAAAGGGAAATTATTGTAAATAATAGACATAGGGTCATGCATCAATTTCCTAAATTCCAAGTTAATTAGATATTCTCAAATAAAACTAGGAGAGATTTTAGGCATAAAGGAGTGGATATGGACTTTAAGAGATAAGGATAGCTTTTCTATCTTAGAATAGGAAAAAGACAGAATAAAGATAAAAAGATGCTTTTGCCATATGTATGCATTGCATGAGCTTTAGTTGAGTCTCAGTGATTTTTAGATCATGTTAAGTTAATAAATTAAGGAGCTCAAAGGCATTAGAGGGGTGTGGGGAGTGAGTGTGAGAAGTAAGGAAGTCTTCGGGCAGTTTGTAAAAGGGCCATCGATTGTATATCTGGCCATGAGTGGAAAGCTCTTGTAATTGTCTGTTTAATGTGAATATGTTTATGTGGAAGTCGAATTGTATGGATATGTTGGTGCTTAACAAATGCTAAGGTAGGGCTCTGTACATGATGGCAGAATTCGGTGCTATATAAGTGACTGCTGATGTATTGAATGGTTTTCAGTGCGAATTTGTTATGTCCCATATTTGGATATCGACATATGTTCTGTATTGAATCTTTGTTGGCCGTCGTATGCATGTAATGCTGGGGATGTTAATATTAACAGTGTTATGTTATAAGAGAAGCACAGTTATAATGGTAAATTGTTTGAGACTGTCGGCGCTTGAAACTTGAATCCCCAGCTCACCGTTGTGTGCATGTTATATTATCTGCGCATGTTTAATAGCCGGCTACGTTTCGGTGCTCAGATGCCTGTCATCTATTAGTGTAAAGTTCTGTAAGGCAAGAACGATTGAATTTAATTTGTAATACATATCTGATGTCGTTCTAGAATTAAAGGAACAGTTCGATATCAGTTGCAGTATATATATAGAACGCCAGACCCGTGCGGAGGTGGACCAAAAGCGGGATAGGGACGGAGGTATGTATGCGAGACAGTGGTAAGTCTGCGCATGTATCCATACGAGCCTGTGTAAGGGCCAGTATATAACCCGCAGCAACATTAAACTTTGAAGTGAACGCATCAAAGTTAAGCATAACCATTCCGATTGGGAGCGTCGGAGATTGATATATATATATATATATATATATATATATATATATATATATATATATATATATAGCCAGGTGTTACGGAAATAGAAGGCGTGGATGTATATGTATGATAGCCGGTTTATTATGTTGCAATTGATCGCTGTCCGTGCATCGATTATGAGTTGCTGGCAGTATAATTAGTGATCACAGGCCACAGGTATCATGATAGTTGCTGTTCAGTTAATCTCCATATATATACACCTCGATTCTGCCTTGAAGCGCATGCGTTATTGCGTTATTGACAGTTGAACTCTGGCCCATAAGAAGGTAAGGCGCACTCCTTGATTGAATACTGTCTATACACTAGGAAATTGCTTATGGAATATGCCAAGCATGGACTCTATTTTTTACGTGTACACCTGGAGCGTGTTGAGGTGCATATTTTATGTGCACAGTTGTAGAGGATCCTGGTAGAAGTGGCCTGGGAGAGGCCTGGGCTGCATCATATTGTATGAAGTTTATTGTGATCATAAGAGGGTCTATGTGATTAGTACAGGAAATAACCCACTCCTGTAGCAATATGCACAAACCCTCCAAGACCACAGTCAAAAGCACTTTGAAGGACCAGAATGAAGGATTGGCCATCGTGAAGCATTGATGGATAATCTCCTTGATCTTCAGAAGCCACAAAACTTCTGGAAGGGTATTACATGGTCACTCCTAATATCCAACAACAACCTTTTATCCATGGTGGCATCTATATTTTGATCACATGAATCATGGAACTTCAATCAGTAATAAAAATATTTCATCCAATGAAAAACCATTAATGAAAGAGATATTTTGTACCTCAAAGGAAATTCCAACAACTTCACCAATGTTCCAACAACCTAATGAAAGCATCAACAAGTCAATCATCAACTTAAAAACTCACATCATGAGCATCTTAGCAGTAGTATTTTAGCGAGGGATGTGAAGCAAGAGAAACAACAACAAGCAAAAAACCTAGAATACCTCCAAAGTTAAGGCTATCAGCAACAAGACCTCCAACAGATTACCACATGTAGCTTCAGGATAGTAAAAGGTAGCGTCCTCATATACAACCACATCCTACACAAGAAAAATAGGCATCGTAAGGCACAACTATGCAACTTTTTAACCTCACCCTTTGAAACGATTCTAGCTTGAGAAAACATTAAAAGTGTGAGAAGGAAAGCTCTTTTATATTCAAATTTAATAACAAGTAGCCTTGATCTCATTTATAAATTCATTTGACTTTTACCCAAAAGACACCCACATGTGTGGGAGATAAATGAGATAAAATTGAAAAAATACTTAAGGAAGTTGGATGTTATCATGGAGTACAAAAAGTACTTGGGGGTTAGCTAAATTAGCTAAAAAAACATACAGTCTATTTTTCATCCAATGAAAAAAGAGAAAATTTTTGAAAAATAATAATAATAATAATAACAACAAAAAATAAATAAAAACGTGGACCCACCACCTCTTGGATTTCAAATATTAGTTGCTACTGGATTCAGGTTCTGTGTTATAGGATCAGAACATGACGTTATAGGATTAGAACAAACTGTTATAGGATTAAGAGAGTCTGCTACAGGAAGGAAAATTTCACCCAGAACAACCACTAGATTCTTGGGAAGCATAGAAATATTCAAAGGAAATGGAAAGGTTGAAAATAAATATGGTACAGGAGAAAACAAAGTTGTTATATGAAGGAACAGAGCTGCTACAGGAAAGAACAAAATTGCTACATGAAAATCACAGGTTTCTACAAGAAGCTTGACAATGGAAAAAATTTCCCTCAAACACTAATAACGAGGAAATAATCATGAGAGAAAGGGAAAGTGCATATCTTCCTTTTCTACCCATGGAAAAGAAGGCTTTGAAACTCTTTAATTTGTCAAAAGTACATCCTCTAGTAAATTTTTGATAAAAGTTGGGAATAAAAAAATGAAGTATGGGTGTTTATCTAAGCATGATTATAAGGGAAATTGATTTTTTTTTAGTTGAGCATGATATATGCTCTATTTCAAACAATCTAAACAAATTTTTCATTCTACCCTTGTCTTAAAAAAAGCCTAAGTGTAGAGAAAACTCCAAAACGTATTGAAGCAAAAGGAAAATTAATTGTTTCATACTGATAGATGTTTATTGAAGCCATTGAAGGAGGACATAAGAAAAGAATAAGTTGAGATTTATAGGGGAGAAATCAAAGAAACGATCAGAAGAAAGGACAGGGAAAAGAGCCAAAATAAAAGTTGAGCCAAAGCAAAAGGAAGAAATTAAAGAGCATGTAGGGTTCCATTCAGCAGAGGAAGCTACGTCCACATTAGTGTGGGACATTGGAAAAGTAATCTAAGTCATAAGAGAAGAACACCAAGGCAAGAATATGGGTTGGTTTCTCAAAGGATGAGTAACAATTTTAGTAGGGGGTATGATGGGCATCCAACTTAGAAACAAATTTAGGCCCATCTAACCTTTCTTAGGCACATAAAGTTTATATTAAATGTCTCCTTCTACACTTAATAATTCTTTTTAGCTTTAATATGTTCTTAGGAAGGCTTATAAGTAATTTCATATTATGCGTCTAATATTATTTTTTTTGCAAAATATTAAGAGAATGTTGAGTAAATTATGATATAGATAGTATATGGACTTGCTCCCTATTACAGGGTGGACCAAGATTAGATAATAAATGAAAAATATATAATGAAATTATTGAAAATTTATGGAGCTCCACTGATTGAGAAAATCTAGGAATGTATTTTTTGTCATTTAATGAAGGTTCCTAGTGTTGGGAACCAGATCCAATTTTAGAGGGATTTTGGAGGGGAATTTTGCCTCCTTTCAAGGGGGATGCTTCCCCATCTATTCGTATAAGTAACAATTCAAATTTTCCTCCAGAGGCATTTAATTATTAGTATTTTTGTGTATATTTTTATTTATTTAGAAGCTCCACTTTTATTTCTAGTAGGGGTATACTTGGATTGGTTTACTAGTTCACAAATCTAGAATTTCTGGAAGTCTCTTGTAGCAAAATAGTAGTAATTTTATGTTTTTTTTAGCACATTTTAACAAGGCAATTTTTATTTGATTACACTTCGTTTGATTCCTAAAAATATTCAGTTTAATAACAAAATTTACCCCGTGGAATTTTCACTTGATTAGGTTAGGAATTTGGTAGGTTAACTAGGTCACTAATTCTTGAATTTCTAGCTTTTGTAGTAATATTGTGTTGTTTTTTAGCACATGATAAAAAGGGTATTTTTGAGTGATTTTCCTTGTATTGGATTCCTAGAAATTGTACTCAATATAAAAATTTACCCCATCTCATTTACATTCGATTTGCTCGGTCATTAGTGAGATAACATATAGGACAAACTAGCTTGCAGACTAGTTATTTAGTCTTTTCAAGTATAAAAATAATAATCTTTTGTGGTGTCTAGGAGCTAATGTGGATTTTCAGGGTTAGAATTTTTATTTAAACTACTTATTCTACCACCAACTCTTTTTTCTACCTCAATAACTCCTCCAAAACATTGTTCATCGAGAGTACATTTATGGTTTGTTGAAGGCCACAATGTGCATTTTTCCTTGTGCAAGATGGGCCCCTGAAGGTTACTAAGCTCGGAAATGAAAACATACAACCTTATTCTATCATAAAATACCCTTTCCCACCTTTATTTCACCTTTTCCACCCTCAGAATTCTCACAAACCCAATCATGTAGCAAAATAAGGAAACCTTATAGCATCCTATAGCAATCGTATAGCAGTCTTGTAGCATCGTGCAACATTGTCTAAACTTGACAATATTTTCTTTAAGAACTTGATTTTTATATCTTATGATTGAATAATGACCTCCAAACTTTGAATCCATGGTTGGGGATGACCAGGGAGCACTTTAGACCCATCCTTCCTTCACTGTAAGTAGAAAACAACAATTAAATTAGTAGATAGATTTCCACATTTGCATCACAAGGATCATTCTCTTATGCAATGTGTAACGCCTCTATCACCAATGGTAAATTATCTTGAAATTAGTGATAAGAAGAGAAAGTATTCAATGCAAGTAGATTAGACCTATTTTTTTAAGTTATGTTTTGAGATTTTCCAGTCGTACGCTTTAGATAAAGTTTCCTTTTTCCAATAATTTTTCACATTTTGCAAGTAGAGTAATGATTTACATTCCATAAGTAGAATCTTGATTTGCATCTACAAGTAGCCTAACATGTTTCATTTATGAAATAAGTACAATCTTTAACCTTCCTGCAATTGTAGCTAGTTAGTATTTAAAGTTGATTCATGCTCTTTACTTTATGCAACTAGAATAGATTTTATTTCCTTGTCTTTTATAGGTTAGGGTTTTCATTTCAAGCATTTCCATTTATGAAATTCATGATATTCATTCCATTATATTAGATCAACGAAAAAATGATACATTTCATACTGCATATATAGTTTCGATACCTCTTATGTTTGTATGAACCCTGGGGGTATAATTTAAGTTGGTAGCCCTGGGAGTTGCACATTCTTGTTGCAATATTGGGCCTCATCAAAACACAAAACAAAGAATAAGGAAAACCTCTAACGACAACGATAGGAGGTAGAAATCGGAGGGCCAGGTAGCTATGGTTCCAACCACCCCACCCCGCCCTCACATTTTCAAACCCTATTTGTGCACAAAGGCATTTCAATCCAAAACATTCCAATCTCCAAGCATAATCCTGACAACCATATTGTCTAGACACACATACACTATCCACAATACCATGACCCAATCGAGTGAGTATCATTACTAGTAATGTATTTCCTTATCCTATTTTCTAGATATGTTTACATATACAAATATTGAGCAATTGAATTTTTGTGTGTATACGTTCAAGCTTGAGGATATGCCAGATACCAAAAAGGTGAGCATTGTGTTCAAGAAATTGGTGGAGAGTGGCTTCTCCTTCAAATTTGGCGTTGATGAAACCTACCATGATTCTATGGAATATGGAAAGACCAAGGGATTGCTTAATTAATTAGGGAGGACCATTAAATAAAAGGGATGTTTGATGAGTGATGGTAATAAAAGCATGGCGTGGTTGGGGTATGTGATGGTTTCGTTATTTATAATTGTTTTCACATACAAAAGGAAGAATATTTGACTTTGTATCACTCTTTTTAAAAAGGTCAAATTCATAGACCAATTTGAAGAGCTAAAATACAACTAGGAAATCTTATTGAGTTGTGTGAAGTTTTGTGTTGAACCAGAATTCGGATCGTGAGTCGATGAAATAATGAGAATATCGTATTTAAAATGAAAATTATTTTTTTAAATAAAAATATAATTTTTTTATTTTATAAAATATAGTTTTAAGTATATAAATAAATTTGGCATCTACACATGTTTTAAGAAAATTTTCCATAATTACTTTTATATCTCTCATAATTTTATTTTATTTTTATTTTTTATTATAATGTATAATTATATTTTTTACACATAATTTTATTATATTTTTATTATAATATATATATGTATATTTTTTCACATAATATGTGAAAAATGAAAAGTACCAAAAGCACCTCTCTCATGATTTATTGTGAAAATCTCATCTCTCATAATTTTATTTAATTTTAGCCACACATATATAATTATATTTATTTTCACGGCACGTGTGAATGTGAAAAGAACATCTTTCATAATTTTGTTTTATTATCACAAACACATATAATTATATATTTTTTATTTTAAAAGCATATGTGAATGTTGGAAGCACATCTTTTATAATTTTATTTTATTTGCACAACACATTTGAATATGAAAAGAAACACATAAATTGTGGATTCACTTATTATTTTCTTTACCTTTTATGATGTCTATGAGCATATATCGACCATATTTATTAATAAAAAATAAATCCCCAAAACACAACTCACAATTTTTATAAATAAAACATATAAATTGACATAAAATCTTATCCCTTCATAAAAATGTTACAAATCTTATCTACCTATTTATTAAATAATCAAAATTATTGAAACCCAATTCTAATAAACAAATTTTATTTTTATGATTGCAAAGAAGAGAGAGAATTGTATTTAGTTCATTATAGTTTTATTGACTTAATAAATCAAGAAGGTTGGAAGGTTGGTAGTGTGATAAAGACTTTGAAAATTAGAATGGATGCGAGTAAGGGATAGGAAATCAAAGAGAAAGTGCTTCTCATCTTCAACCCTCTCAGTATTGCAAAGGTGACAAACTCTTTGATCCCAAGGTGTCTTGAGAATATACCAACTCCCAATTTGAGTTTGGAGTTCATTAGAAATAGTTCTAATCTTGGCAATGGTCATTTTCTTCTTGTCACTTCTTAAGATAGAAATATAATTCCAGTTTTTTAAATTGGGGTTAATCGCCTCCTTATTATACATTAACTTCCTTTCCCCTCTAACTCCTTATCCTCCCACAACTTATCGTTAAATTTGGAAGTAATAATATTTTTAATATTGTATTTATTTTTCAAGTTGATCTCCTCCTTGACACCCCAATGGTTTGGCCAATTCTGGCCATCCTTATGCTAGCCTCGCTTGAGCATGAGATGGGGTTTTGGCATGAGTTAGAAGCAATTTTAAGATACCTCTTGGCTTCCATGTTGTATAGCTTCTTATACATGAGATACCTAATCATAACTATGCTTTCAATGGGAAAAAGGCTACCTTCAATCAAGAGCATATGTTAGGGAGTATTTCCATTAATCTTCAAGTTGTAGGATATAATGTTTTAATGTATCATTTCAATCTTTCTCCATGATTCTATAGATATATTGCAACCCCAAACCTCACATTCATATAAGATAACATGGGTGATGAGAGTCTCAAACAAGAAATTTGTTTTTTACTCCATGCCCAATTTGTTTTATACTTACAGTTGTTTTCAAGCCCATAATAAGCTTTTCAGCCTCCTATTATCCTTTCCTCAATGTTGTAATTGTAATTGAGTTGATGATGAATGTCAATTCCCAAATATTTGTATGAAAAAACATTCTCGAGATAGTTATTATCATAAATAAAATTATCATAGTATATCTTTCTGAATTTAATTATCACGACTTTAATCTTGTCGGTATTAATAGTCATACCCATCTTGGAGAAGTAATCTTGGAGGATTTTGAACTGGTTGTTGAGATTGTTATGGATCCTAGCTAAAAGAATGGTATCATCAACATAAAGGGGAAAAATAATCACCATACCAATGAGCTTGCCTCCATCACATCTTGCAACTTCCAAACACTCTTCTAACTTATCAATGTAAATGTCAAAAAGTGTAGGGATATGAGACATCCTTGCTTAACTCTAATATTACATGTAATTTCTTTTGACTAACCCTTAGTGGCCTTAATCTTGGAAATGACATTCATGTATAGCCTATTCATAACAACCCTCAACTCGAGAGGAACGATTGTAATGAATGTTTGACATTACTATTATTATTATTATAAATATATATTAATGATATAAAATACATAAAAAAATATTTGGCCATTTTTTTTAAATATTTGATCTAATATATTATTTTTTTATTCAAAACTATTTGAATAATATATTGTTTTTTATTATTATACATTCATGAATATTCATAAATATTAATGAAGAAAATGGTAACAATGATATATCCATGATATTGAAATTTAAATGAAAAGAATATATATATATATATATGTGTGTGTGTGTGTGTGTGTGTGTGTGTATATGTATATATATATGTGTATATATATGTATATATATATATATATATATATATATATATATATATATATATATATATATATATATATATATCTATAGATAGATAGATAGATAGATTTCAAAACTAATTATTTAATTACATATTATTAATAATAAATTATACATTTAGAGATGGCCATATGGCTCTCCTCTGGTGTGGCATGTAGGGTTGAGCCCAAACTGGCCGCTTCTCCGTTCTCCTTTCAAATTCTACAAATGAAATGGAATACAACCCTCATGGATCTCAAATCTTCAATCCCCTCCTTGTCAGTGACGGTTGAATCGATATGGCTCACAATGCTTCCTAATTTGTCGGTCGAAAAAATCATTTCAATGCATGTGTCGACGAAGCTTTTATCCTCCTTCTAACCTTCCTATGAGATTCCTTCATCAGCCTCTAGGCCTTGCGTCACCTTGAATTTCGACATAGTCCTCACTGTCTTCAATATCTAGCTTAGAACCATTCTCTGTGCTAGCATCTAGTGATTTGTTAGCTATCCCTCCCTTTGGCAAGGAGGGCTCTTGTTTAGTGAAGTCACTTGTATATTTTTGTGACATTGTGAAGCTCGATTCTTGCCCTTTGGGGCTACCTCCTTCCTTTATTAATTCATTTTCAACCTCTTCCTTTCGATCCCTCTCTTTTACGATTCCAGGTTTTGAAGCTCCCTTGATTGACATTGTAATTGTGGCTAATTATCTTTGCGAGCCAAAAAAAAAATTCAAAAGTTGGATTGATCTTCAGGTTCAACGGTTTGTGGCCAAAGCTTATAGATCTTAACTTTTGGATCTACGAGAATCGTAAGTATCTATTATCCGATGCTTTGAACATCTATCCTCTTGCACAAGGTTTTTTTATTATTGTATTATAGAAAATTGAAGACAGATATTTAATTTTGGGTCGAGTCCCTTGGTTCTAGGGCAGCGTAGGGTTCTTTGTGTAGCATTAGATTCCCACCTTAGACCCCCTCTCAACTTCAATATCAACTTCTCTAGTTTGGGTAAGTATCCTCAATCTTCCTTTGTATTTATGGAATCATGCTACTTTGACTCCAACTGCTAATGATTTAGGAAAATTCTAATTCCAAAGAGTTGATACAAAACTCTATCTAAAGTGCACATGTGCGGAAATGGATTCCAGCAAAAGGTTTAAAAACTGAAATCAAGTAAATGGATCATGTATGTATATATATATATATATATATATATATATATATATATATATATATATGTATGTATATGTATATGGATGCTAAAACTAGATTACGAAAATATTTCTTTTCGTTGCAAAGCTTGCTATGAGACACACAATTCTCTTAAATCTTGTCCCAAAGATGGTGTTATCTCTTAGAGGAAATCTGGCTGCGGGAAAACATTTAAGGTAACCTCTAACCTCTTTGAAGTTGTGTTGTACTATGAAACAAACCCCCATTTATAAAGAACAATATCTAAGGTTAGGGTTATAAATGGGGACCCTTTTAAATTTTTAGGCTTAGGATAATATTACCTAACTCTAAAATAATACCTAGCAAAACCTTGGAAAATGAACTAAGGATGAAATCCACATCACAAATCGAAAATCACACTTTTCCGTATGACTATCTTAAAACACCTTTAAAAAGTTGTGATCTGCTATTAGGTCTCCCGCTACGATAACCCAATAACAGCTCCTTGTCATTTAGAAATCACATTTCACACTTCGCAGCGTTCGCAAGAAATTTAACCATGCCATTAGAATGTTTGTGAATGATTTGCAAAATGCGATATTGTGATATCCACAATCGCATTTCGCTTGATGCATCTGGTAGAGCTATGTTATATCCTTTTAAAGGTCGCGATGCGCAATTAAGAGCGGTACAACGTGTGGAATAATTACATTTTAAATACCAAAACAAACAAGTTGACAGGTTAATAAATATTTAGCGGCACAAGGAAGGATAATAATTTTCCAGGTTATGGGTAGTTACAATCAAGTATCTCATTAAACCTTTCTCACGATCCAAAGTCATTTTAGAGAATCTTTCAGCCTCAATTACCTGATATCGTCTGCGCTAATATATCTTGTCTATTTCAGGCAAGCGATAAAATACATGTCACTAAGAAAGGTGATGCAGAAATAGAGCAAACAGACCATTATTGAATCTGAGTTTACAGAGATCGCTCGTATCTTCGCTGATACATTTTGTGATGCTTTTGGAGGGGCAACAGCTTGGGAAGTGATTTACAATAGGCTGAAGGACGAGCATCCTAAAATCATTGTTACGGGAGCAGCAATTGACTCAACCAGGCCTTCAGGACTTCAATGCATAGATGCTTCCTGTTCTTTCCTTCATAGGATAGGAGCATGAGCAAAAAACCTCCCATACACAGATATTATCAAGTGGGTGATTGAAAACCTTATCATTGAAGCTAGGCAATTCAAGAATTCAAGGATGGAGCTCATAGGGTCATTCAGAGCAGAGGACTTAAGGAAGATGTACCATATACCTGACCCATAGGATATCTATGACAGCACATTTGTGGCTAACTTCGCAAAGAAGAATCAAGACCCCTTCAAGCTAATTTAGGGTTGGAGAGTGTTTGACAACAAATTCAAATATGAAAAATCGGGTATGTATTTTATAGCCTCTTTGGCAAACCCCTACAACTATGCAACAACCATGTTATGTATATTGTATGGGCTACGCAATAATGCTAAGTTTTCAATAGAATGGATTCCTCTGATTGATGCCTGTGTTAATTCTCATATCATGAATTGACCTTCCATCCTATCTGACAACCTAGCCACCACCATTACCGAATATCAACAGAAGAAAGCCTCCTCTTATCAACAGAAGAAAGCCTCATCTTCAGATAACCTCCCTCCCTTCCATTTCAGTGCCTACATTATGGATTCTATTTGTTTTTGCATGACATTTCCAATCATGGTTTGGAAATGGACCTTACAAGAACCTTACCAAATCCATCTCAGTCATAAACAAATATGGGAATCTTATTACATAACTCACTTCCATAAGATATTTCATGTTGTTGTGTTGCCCCTACATCAAATAATTTTCAATAAGAAAGCCCCTAAGTTTTCCCAAGAAGCCGTTGTAGACCTACTTACTGTTGGCAAGTATTTCATTGAAGAATGGTTCACCTACATTAGGGTTCTTGGTAGCACAACCGATCCACACATCTTTCCTTTATATGTTTCTGATAAGTTGTTAGCAAGAGAGGTTGCCTACTAGACTGTGGGAAGGGGCCTGACTAAAGTTCTCAAAGACGGCAAGAAGTCATTATGGCCCACTTTCCCTGTCAAATGTGGTTCTTTTGCATTAGCAAATTTTGTTCATGCTACTAAGGAATCAACAAATACAAAAGCCCTTAGGCTTCATACGTTTCCTACGAGGAAATTTGATCCAAACAAAGTGGCATATAATGTCACTACTGGAGTAAAACTCAAGCCATACAACTATGAAGATAATTATTTTAAGGATTTGTTACAATCTGACATATCCTTCGAACAAGAATTCGAATGAGAAAAGGCGAATCTGAAACCTGAATATTTTCAAAGATTTCAGGAATTCAAAGATGAGAAGCTCCAGGTGATCCCAATGCATCTATTAAAGCCCAAGGATAAGCCTACACCAAGTGTCATTGTTAGTGGAGGTCCTAGCTCTTAATTAGAATCTGAGGTAAACACTGAGAAGACACTAGACACAAGGAAACCCCAAGACACAGAAAACATAGTTGATTCCAGTAGGAAGCCAATTGAGAAACAAATGATGTGCACCCCGACTATAGAGATCAGTTCAGAGGCCAAAGGCAGTAGCTTGGAGCAGGAGTGGGATCAGTTTAATCAGAAATTTCAAGGTACTCCGAAAGTCACAAATACCCAAGAAATAAAGGAATGTAAAACTCTTTTGCATGTTCATAAGGATACAGAGCCCAACCCTATCAGCGAATAGTCCACGTCTATGGAGGAACAAGCAACAACATCCTGACATACTGAAATTATCGCTACTCTGCCCATATCAGAAATTGTTTTGAAAGTAACTGAAGTAGCTCCACTTAATGTGTTCTATAGCCCTATCTACAAGGTTGTAGTTAGAAGGCAGAGAAAAAGGATAACGATGGACACACCCGAATTCTCACCTGCAAATGAGCTGATGGACATTGTTTGGAAGGACATTCCTTTCAATCCAACCGAGAACTTGACTAGACTATCACAATTCACAGGAACATACGCATTGGCCACTATGGATAAGGCTACTGAGGTCTCTACTTTACAAAGGGATAAAGAGGAGAGGATTGTGCAGCTCGAACAAGAGCTCGAGACACAGAAATCAAGTGTAAACAGGCAGGTGGCTAAGCAACTCACACAATTGCAGCAAGACATGGAGGTCCTGAAAATAAGCCATGAAGCCAATATATCGGCCAAAAACATGCAACTCCAAGAAATGCAGAAATCCATGGAAAGATACAAGGATGTTCCCACTACTGAGGAGTTTATTAAAGAGGCCCTAGAATTAAATTCCCTTCTGGTGAAACAGCAGGAGTATTTTTGCCAGAAGATGTCACACATTACTCCCTATCTTACTATTGGTGACCAAATGAAATATAAGGCAATCAACTAGAGAACAAAGTTTAATGATTTAAACACCAGAATCTCTGATTTCATCGAATGGCAGGAAACAGAAGATGGAAGGAAATCCAATCTACTTGAGATTGAGGAAACTCATAAAGACATTCTCTTCACAGATTGGGATGCGAGAATCAAACAGGCCGAGCTAGCAGTCGCAAGGGAAGCTAGGGTATCAAAGAATATCATTAAGGCAGTGAATCACATCTTGTTCACCACCAATCTCATTAAAGAAGGCAATACGAAAGAAATGCCTGATTTAAATGCTCTGTATAAAGGCTGGCAAGAAAAGGTGGGGAGTCAAAGAGAGGAAATTTCAAAAATAACCATGACCAATTGGGAGTCGTATTAGCAGTATCTTGTTAAGCCCCACAACCAGATTATGACTCTCAACTGTTCCCTTCATACGACTCAACGAATGCTACTATCGCTCACGAATGCGATCTTCACAGGACAGCTCAGGACACATTTCAGGACACCTCCTCAAATTCAACCGATGACCGATATTTGTGATTTAAAGGACAAGCTGGCAGACAACAAGTCATCCTCTTAGTTCTGCTTATTAAGCCTCTGTTTATTTTTGGAGTTAGTTACCTAGTTAGGAGGAAGGTTATTTGAAACCTCCTCAAATTTTGTATAATCTGTTTTTGCACATTAGTTAAGAGTAGTATTTATACCCTTCTCATCCATTTAGATAAGGGTCCAGAATTTTATCAAAAAAAATTGCAAAGAATGCACTATTGTAAGTTTGTGAATGCTTTGGTGAAATTATGGAACATGATCGTTTCTTTTAGATATCAGACTACTTTCCTTTGTTGATGCACTTTTGTATACTTGGGAGACAATTTGATTTGAAGAAAGAAATTGGTCTGTCATTTGTCAAATGAGCAATACTTCACACATATGGTACTATTATCATGTATTCTTGATTCTGTTTACATTTAATTAGTGGAAAAACTTTACTTTCATGAATTATATGTGAGATTTATTGTTTATGTTAAAGCGTTAATTGCACTTTTGTATGATGCCTAGCTGAAATTATGATTTTCATATATAACTCATCATATATGCAAGATACTTTATAAATTCCTTTGACTAACTATTTAGTCAAAGGAATTATATTTTACGTTATCATCTCTGTTTAGTTGTGTTCAATCTTTATTATCACATGTTAAACATATATCTTTGTAGATTGCATACCACACAGGAATACCCAGGTTTATATTAGAATAAGTTAGTTAGAGAAATTGCATTATAGAATAGGTCACTTAGATTATCATTATTCTATTGCAAACACTCATGAACTACCCACTCTTATTTTAAAACCCATACTGGGAAACTGGTCAAATTATCCCAAGTTAGAGCCACCACTTTAAATGGAAAAGGAGTTGTCTTAAGGTCCAGACTGGGTGGTTATCCCCCATGTTTCGGCAGCAGAATTCTGAGGAGGGCATTCAACTGCGAATGGCATATAAACCTAAATATCATTCGAAAAGCATTCATAAGAGTCAAAACCCCTCCACCATTTCTACACCTTCTGAAACTCGTTCAAAATCTCTTGATCGGAAGTCTGAAGTTGTAGAAACATCTCCCTCATCTCCTGAAGTAGTAAGGCGACCATCCTCTCCATATTAGACTCCCGAGTCTCTCGAAGTTCATTATTTGTTACAGAAATTGGAACATATATCCATTTCTGTCGAGAAACTAGAGAGACCCGAAGTGTCTGAAGAAAGTGTTACCTCCTTATTACAAAAAATTGGTGTATGGACTAGAATGAAAAGTGAAAGACTTGGGGTTACCCCTTTCGAGTTCCCCACTCCTCCATGACGTAGGAAAGTCACTTCATCAACATCTAAATCATATACCAATGAGATCACATCACCTTTCCATCCATTTACTTTCCCATCCACTTCTACTCAATCCACGACTTCTCAAATATCCACTTCTCCAATTAGTACTACAATTAACAGTACTAATCCAATAGTAAGTTCTTCCCCGTCTATACCTACTTCTGGACCAAACATCCCATCTTCTCAATTCCCAACTCAAGTTATGGCCAATCAACCTTGGACAGATCTTGGTGCTGTCTTAGTTGCAAATCCAAAAAAATGGTTGCCTAAGTATAATCCTCACAATGCTCTCCCCGCCGAAGAACATCTAAATAATTTTATGTTAGCCATGAATCTCAATGGGGTTGCACATGAAGATGTTGTAATCAGAATGTTTCCTTATACTTTCCAAGGATCTACTAGGTCTTGGTATTTTTTCCTCCCATCGTGTTCAATTAGAGACTGGGATACTTTTCAGGAAGTATTTATTGCAAAATTTAGTGATGATAGGACCATAACATCCTTGATGAATGATCTTTCCAATTTTAAAGATAATCCAGATGAAAAGATCAAATATTTCAACTCCAGATTTAACAAATTGTTAAATAAAATCCCAGCTGCCTCTAAACCTGCTATAGATGTACAAATAGAATTGTATATATCATCTCTTCCTTCTAATATTGTGATTTTTGTAGATAGAGCCAATAAGGTTATCCTTGTAGAAAATATGAAAGAAGCCCTGTCTGTAGAAAGAAGAACCATAGCTTTGGAAAAGAGATCACAAACAGATGAAAGGAAGTCCATGAAAGTAACATTTAAGGATGACTCTAAGAAGAAAGCTTCAAAGGACCCTTTCAATCTTGAAGGCCTTCAGAAAGTGTTAAAAATAATGTTTAACGAAATGGTCGGCACGATCCTCTTCTCCCAAGAAACCTTTTCGATCATTCAAAAGGAACCCTTCTTCTGCATCACAACCCCAAAACACCATTTCAAATGATGAGTCTGACCAAGAAGTAGAAGAAGATTCACCAAACGAAGAGGAAGTTGAAACAGAAGAATAAATTGAACTAAAACGGGATGTGGGATTTCATCCTCCCAAATGAAGAAGAGGCACAAGCAATGCTAGTGACTACAAGAAGTAAAAAATATCCTGACATGTCTATCACAAATCAAAAGCAAAAAGCTGCTACTCCTGTAGAGGAGAAAACAATAGCTAATAAATCTAAGACTAACAAAATTGATCCTATTCCTTCAGATTCCCCAAATGCCTAAAAAACATTGGTAATCTCAGATACGGTCGAATACAATATATTGGAAGACATGAAAAAGACTAGAGCTAACATCTCGTTGCATGAGCTCACTAAACTCAAACAAAAATAGAAGATTATATTAAGAGAGTTGAAAGTAGTTCTAGTATCTCCTCTACCATCTACTATAGTTACTCAAGTTTCCTACAATATGGGAAAAGCTCCCTCATCCTCAAATGAAGTAGATCCTTCAGATCTAGTTCTAATTGGTGATAGGTCTATTTCTCATGTTCCTCCATTTTTGCTCACTTATGAAATTTTCAACAGGAATTTTCACAACTGCCTTGTTGATTCAGGAGCCTCCTCAAATATAATTCCAAGAGTTGTGTGTACCAAATTGAACATTACACCTCAAAAATCTACAATGCACATAGTTTAGTTAGATAGGACAAAAGTAGAGGTTCTTGGAGAAATAAAATCAGTTTCATTTAGGCTTTCCTCTAATCCAAAAGTTTCACAAATAATTGATATTTTGGTGGTTGATATCCCTGAATTTTATGGTTTAATTCTCAGTAGGGATTGGTCTGAAAAGTTGCATGGTTATTTCACAACTGATTGGTCTCACATGTGGTTGCCACACAACGGTAAACCAAACCAAATCAGGGTAGACCAAGAGAAATTCATGAAATATACAGCCACTGACCTCGAGGGAAGAAACGAACCTATTTCCTTCACTAATAATATCATTGGAAATTACTCAGCCGAGTCCTCTTTAGGATCCTTTAATGCTCAGAGGTCTCCCTTTTTAGATGAAGTTGTAGTTTCTCAAATTGAAATTTTTTCACTAACAAATACTTCCAAATGTCTAAATTTAGTAGATAAATTTTATAATAGCTCTCTGTTCTGGACTCTCTATTTTGATGGTTCTAAATCAGAAGACGGCGCAAGTGCAGGATGCATTTTGGTCAAACCCCAAGGAGAGAAAATCATGCTAGTCTGCAGACTTGAATTCCAGTGCACTAATAATATCGTTGAATATGAAGGACTGATCCAAGGACTGTATAAATCCATCGGTCTTAATGTAAAATACCTGCAAGTCTATGGTGAATCTGAAATAATTGTGAAACAGGTGAGAAATAAAATCCATTATGTCTCTAGGCACCTTAAACACTATCAATCTTTAGCTCAGAAATGGACTTCTCGCTTTTCTGCCTTCAACATATCTTCAGTCCCTAGACTGCAAAACGCAAGTGCTGACTTACTTGCTAATGTGGCATCTAGGCTTATACCCTCAGAAGACTTTAGTCCAAACAGATTTTCAATAGAGTTAATATTTAGGCCATCTATTCCCGACAATGTAACAAATTGGAGAGTATTCAACAATGATGCGGATATAGTTAATTTCCTTACATCAGAAGGATCGTATGAAGAACAGATCATAGATGAACATGAGCATGATCTAGAAATCAAACATAATCATGATCAAAACCCAATCCCAAAGTCTGTGGTTAAGATGGAATATCTTTATGATCTAAAGGATAGATTCAAGAAAATTACTAACTCCAAAACTCAAAGTTCTACTCTGAGATTTGAAGTAGTAAACCTAGGGTCAAATGAAAAACCTCAAAATGTCAACCTAGGTCTTGGCCTATCATCTGAAGAAAGAATATCATTCATTAGGTTATTGAAAACATATAAAGGCATCTTTGCTTGGGATTATGCAGATCTCAAGACCTATGATACCTCTATAATTCAACATACCATACCCATGACTTCGAATGAAAAGCCAGTTCAACAGAAACTTCACAAAATTAGCCCAAACCTTCATAGTCAAATAAAATCCAAATTGAACAAGCTTCTGAAGGCCAAAACAATCTTCCCTTTTAGACATTCTAAGTGGGTATCGAATATGGTACCTGTAAGAAAAAAGAACGGTGATATTAGGATTTGTATTGATTTTAGAAACCTGAATAAAGCTTGTGAAAAAGATGATTTTCCATTGCCTACTATGGAACAGATATTGCAATCAGTTGTAGGTTTCAAATTAATGTCTTTTCTAGATGGATTCTAAGGATATAATCAAATTCTTGTGCATCCAGATGACAGATTAAAAACAACATTCAGGACCAAGTGGGGAACACATGCCTATCAGAAGATGCCTTTCGGACTCATTAATGTTGGTGCCACATTTGAACGTGCTATTGACATTGCCTTCAGATGTCTAATCAATAAATCAGTTGTTATTTACTTGGATGATATCACAATCTATTCTAAGGATAGGAACAATCATTTAAGTGGCCTCAAGCACATTTTCGAAAGATGCAAGAAGTATGGCATTTCCTTAAATCCCAAAAAATCTTATTTTGCTTTACCAGATGGAAAACTCTTTGGGTTTATAGTATCCAAGAAAGGAATTTACATTGATCCTGATAGAGTCCAAGAGATTGAAAATGTTCCCCTCCCACACAACAAAAAAACCATGCAATCATTCTTGGGCCAAATAAAATTTATAATAAGATTTGTCCCAAATTTTTCACAAACTGTCCTACTCCTTCAAGCAATGATAAGAAAAAACACAGTTTTCAGATGGAATAAGGATGAAAGAGAGTCACTTGAGTTGATTAAAAAATCCATTATTAATGCTCCCTCATTGACAACCCCTGACTTTCTCAAACCTTTTGTATTATATACTCTTTCATCTGATACATCATATGTAGCATTTTTGACACAGCTCAACAATGAAAATATTGAGGCACACATCTTCTTTTTCAGTTCTAACTTGCAAGGCGCCAAATTAAATTATTCCACTATCAAGAAACCAGCATTTGTTTTTTTTTAAACTTTGAAACACTTCAGACATTTTCTTCTTAAAACCCATATAAAGATAGTTGTACCCTACCTTGCAGTAAGACAATTATTGATCCAAAGAGAAGTAGGGGAGAAAAGAGCTAATTGGGTAACTGCACTCCAAGAATATGATGTAGAAATCTGGCCAGCTAAAATTGTCAGGGGCCAAGGTTTTTGTAGGATGTTAATAGGAGCTTCCCAGTTACCACCAGAAGAAGATCAAGGTAATGAAGTACAAATATCAGAGGTAAGCCTCAATGATACGCAATCACAATATGCTGATTTGAAATTTTATCTAAAAAACGGATATGCTCCTATGCATCTTAATTATAAAACAAAGTGAGTTTTAAGATGGAAATCAAAATAGTATGAGCTAGTCAATGATGTATCGTTTAGGAAAAATTATGATTCAGTATTGCTAAGATTCCTAGAGAAGCCTGAAGCCGAAAAGGTCATGCAGGAATTACATGATGGAACAGTTGGAGGACATTTTGGAGGAAATACCATTGCTCACAAAATCCTACATGCAAAATATTATTTCCCAACAATATTTAAATATGCACATGAATATGCAAGGAAGTGCAAAACTTTTCAAACCATAGCCAGAAGAAAAAGAAAACTAGCATTCCCTTTACAACCGGTTAACATCCAACAACCATTCGAACAATGGGGATTAGACATAATTGGTGAGATTGTTCCTAACTCTTCCAAACAGCATAGGTACATCCTTACAGCTACTGATTTCTTTACAAAGTCGGTAGAAGTTGTCCCATTAAAGATAGCTAATACATAAAACATCACGAAATTCATTGATCAGTACATAATTACCAGGTTTGGCTTACCCTCATCTTTAAAGTTTGAAAATGCATCTTAATTTTCTGGAAATACAATGGTAGAATTTGCTCTTAAGAGAGGTTTCAATTTGAAATATTCAGCCAATTATTATCCTCAAGGTAAAGGATTAGCAGAATCAACAAACAAGAACCTCATCAAAATTATCAAAAGGACTATTGATCAAAATCACAGGAATTGGCACAAAGCATTAACATTTGCTCTATGGGAAGACATGATTACTCAGAAAGCCTCTATTGGTTCTTCTCCTTTTGCTTTAGTTTATGGAAAAGAAGTTGTTCTTCCCACAAATGTAGCAATCTGTTGTGCTCACCAACAACCCCCCTCTTTGTTTGATATTAGTAATAACATCAAGCAAAGGGGGACCCTTAACCAAAAATCCAAAAAAATATTTTGTTTAAAAAATCTTTTGTATTAACTCACTAAGAGCTATATCGCGTCGCAAAGGTAGAGAGAAGCGTTTTCCCAAAGCGCATAAATACACTGAAAAAGAGCGACGCAAGAACCCATCGCATCGCATGCATTAAAAGCGCTCAAAAAGGGAAAACCTAAGGAATCGCCGACGGCCGATATGCGACGTCGCACGTCGCAATGTCGCATAAGCAGCACAGAGTGATAAAGCAAAAATCTTGCGATCTTGTGATCTGCGATCATACAAAACTGCGATCTGCGATATTGGCAATTTGCGATAACACTTAATGACGTCGCAGTCCTCGATACTGTGATTCCAATCGCAGAAAGGACTCATCGCAAGAATTCTCCGACATAAACGGTAAACCCGAGATTGAGCACGCACCTTAAGGGAAATTAATGATCGCATGCTTGAGTATCCAAGAATGATTGTATCGCGTTTTTCGAAGAGTCAAATCATGATGAGTGTCAGAATTACGCATTCATTAGAACTTAATGCTTTCATGTCAATCTTTTCGTCATTTCTCTTCTTCTTTGCGTAAACTGCAAGACATGTAACTGATATAAATCTATATGCAGGAAACATCTAAGGAAAAGAGGAAAGCGCCAATGGGGTAACAGAGAGAAGATGCCTCCGCAAATGGATGCCGCATGCAGCAGGACCGCGGATTCCAGAGTATCACCCAACAGGCACTGATGAAAATAGAATATCTAAGACTCAGAGTCAAAGGCACACAAAAGCAGCGTGTTTGCAAAAGATCTTGAAGCTCAGACTGGGTAAAGCAAAAAGAGAAACGCAAAAGAAGGAGGACGCTCCAGAAAAGCCTGGAACAAAGAACGGAAGAAATTCTCGATACAGGGGATTGTCCATACAACGCGACTCCTAACTCATTGAGTCATTCGCACGACCGGAAACCGAAATAGCAACAGCAAAATCAGTTCGAAAGGAACCTGGGTTGTACTAAGTATATGCACAGCGAATACACCCAGCTAGAGAAAGGTTTTCGAAAATATCTTCTAGTCTGTCAGAAAGAGGTGCCAGCTCTTGTTATTTCTAATTTTCAAGCTCGAACAAAAGGAAAGGAGAACCAGCTGACTCTTTCACGGCGAACAGCGCATTGCTTACAGCACTAAGGAGCAGATACAGAAATGGTTAGAAATTAGATTTGATTTTTAGAAATAAATTTTCTTTTAGTAAAAGGGCGGTCATTTGAAGTCGTTCCCTAAATTTGTGTAATTAAGATTAATTAGTTAGTAGTATTTAACCCTTCTCATGGCATTTGGAGAAGGGTCCGGAAATTTGTCAAAAAACTTGTCCTCAGAACATGCACTTTTGCACCCTCGGAGGGGGTTTTTGATGAATGGATGGATCGAGATTTATTTATGTTTGCATTTTAATGTCTGCTACTGATGTTGCACTTTTGTACTCTTAGTAGATGTTAGAAGTAAGTAGAGATAAATCGTTATTACTTGAAGTTTGTGAGTAAAATCAGTCATAAATGGTACTTTTATCTCTTGATTAATTTCTGCTCATATTCTTAGAGTGATATACAGTTGATTTGTTTATATGTTAATGTATGAATGTCTGGATTACCATTTGGCACTTTTGTACGGTGGAATCATTTGTTTATGCTTAACATATGAATAACTGATTATGCGATATGTTGTTCACAACTGTTTTACCTAACTTCTTATGCAGAACGGTTCACCTTAAATTGATTTGTATTCTTATGATAGCTGAATGATCTTTATTACCATTTGTTGTATGAAATCTTTTTAGATCGCATAATGAAAGAATTATTACCCGGGTTAGTATAGATTAGATGTGTTGTTTTTGTTAGATTACAGTAGCATAGAGTCAGTTTATAGTCTAGAATTAAATTAGTTTAAAATTACCTTTAGATTAGTGTCTTCAAAATCTACACACACACACACATCTTTTAGATTGGGAAGCTAGTCCCATCATCCCCAGTCGGACCCGCTACACCAAACGGGCACGGAGCCGCCAACCAGGTTCCCGACCGGGTGGGTATCCCCCTTGTTGTTGACCCGATTTCGGGGCCCTCAACATAATTGGCGCTAGAAGGAGGGCACGAGCTATGAATGGCACATAAATCAAAATCTAAATACCATTCTGAGAGCAAATCACCCTCACCAACTCCCCCGACTTCTCCGGTACGATTAAACTCGGAGCTAGAAGTCGCTTGGGCATCCACCGCTGCTACACACTCTAATATATCAGACCAACTTATCATTGATCCCCCTGAACTTCAAACTTTAATTCGTAAACTCCAGGGATTCTCTATTTTTACTCAGAGGTCTGATAAATCTAAAGGCAGCGTGACTTCGCAGTACAATCCTGCTCATCCCCTGACCAGATTGAAGAGTGAAAAGTTTGGCATCCAGCCAACTGAAATCCCTCTCCCCACTAGGAAAATAGCAAGGAAAGCACTTCCAGAGTCTGACAGAGAGACTCTTTCATCTACCTCATCCATTTCAACTCCCTCACCGCGAAGTCAGCCACCCACATCTTCACCCCAGATCACTCACCCATCTTCCGCAACCCTTCCTCCGCGATCATCGAAAATCATAATATCTCCATCTTCTCAGCATCAGGGATCATCTTCTGCACTTCCATTGACTAGCAGCTCAACGATGGCCCAGTCTCCATGGAACAATCCTGGGGCAGTTTTAATGCCTCCACCCCTGAGCCCTATACCGACCCATCCTGAGAAATGGCTGCCTAAATTCAATCCAGAAGCAGGCATGCTAGCCGAAAAACATATCAATAATTTCATGCTTTCTGTTAATCTCAACGGAGTTACTAACGAAGACGCTATTGTCCGGCTTTTCCCTTATACAATGCAAGGAATAGCCGGGTCGTGGTACTTTTCGTTACCTTCCAGATCCATCACAAGCTGGGACATTTTTCAAAGTCAGTTCCTCACCAAGTTTGGTGATGACAGATCCACAGTGACATTGATCAATGACCTATCTAATCTTAAGGCTGAGGCTAGAGAACCCATTAAATATTTTAACTTACGGTTCAATAAGATCCTCAACAAAATCCCCGCTGCTTCACAACCCAGCGAGGAAGTAAGATGTGAATGGTACATCACGGCCTTACCATCTAACTTGGCTATCTTCGTAGATAGGGAAAGCAAGACAACCTTAGTTGAAAACTTAACAGAGGTGTTAGCAGTTGAAAAACGCGTAGTAGCCCTTGAAAAGAGATCTGCAATTGAAGAACGTAAATCTAAGAAGATCTCTTTCCAAGAAGACACCAAGAAGAAGAAAACGAAAGATCCTTTCGATATGGAAGGATTACAAAAAGTATTAAAGGCCATGTCCAATGAGATGATTGATATAAGAAAACAAGTAGCAGAAACGTCTTCAAGAAATCCTTTCAGAACTTTTAAAAGAAACCCTCCCATGGAGACGAAGCCACCCAACGCTGTCTCAAACGTTGAATCTGAAGAAGAAGAAGAAGAGAATACCATCGAAGCACAGACCGACGATGAAGAAGTGGTGGAACTACAAGGAATGTGGGATTTCATCCTCCCACAAGAAGAGGATCAAGAAGCATTTCCGGTTAGCACGAGAAGCAAAAATCAACTTGATCCTCCCCAAACTACCCCTAAACAGAAGGGCGCAAGCCCTGCAGCAAAAGATAAGGTCGCAACAAAAAAGACAACTGCTAAAGCGACCTAGTTTAGCCCAGTCCAATCTGATCAAGCACCTCCTCAAGAACACTGATAGTGTCGGATGAAATGGAGTATAACATCATTGATGACATGAAGAAGACTAGGGCTAACATCACTCTTTATGAATTGAGTAAATTGAAACACCAGCAGAAAATAATGATGAAAGAATTACATGTTGTGCCTACTACATCTTTACCTACAGTTGTAGCTTCCCACAATCTGGGAAGGCCTCCAACCAACGTGATCAATAAGATTGATCCAAATGACATCGCCTTGATTGGAGGAAGATCAAGATCTCATACTCCTCCTTTTCTTCTCACATATGAAATCTTCAATAAAAACGTGCACAATTGCTTGGTCGATTTTGGTGCTTCAACGAATATTTTACCCAGGTCAATATGTGCCAAATTGAATGTGCAACCTCAAAAATCCGCAGTACGTATAGTTCAACTTGATCGATCCCAAGTCGAAGTGATTGGTGAACTTAATCAGGTGACCATAAGATTGTCGTCTAACCCAAAAGTGTGTCAGGTTATCGACATTCTAGTAGCTGATATCCCTGAGTTCTATGGTTTGATTCTTAGCAGGGATTGGTCGGAGAAACTCCACGGATATTTCTCAACTGACTGGTCGCACATGTGGTTACCATACAATGGTAAACCAAATCAGATAAAGGTTGAACGAGAGTTGCACCGAAAATTCATAGTGACAGAACTGGAAGGAGAAAATGAAGCCATAACATACAATAGCAGCATTGTAGGCAATTACGCAGTAGATTCTTTCCTCGGCAATTTCAATGCTCATATTTCACCTTACTTAGAGAATTCAGTTTTATCCCAAGTTGAAAATTTCTCCCAAACTGATGACTCAAAATGTTTTAGTTTTTTAGATAATTCTGTAAATACATCTTTATTTTGGAAATTATATTTTGACAGGTCTAAATCCAATGAGGGAGCAGGAGCAGGATGCGTTCTGATTAGCCCGGACGGGAACAAGATTATGCTCACATGCAGACTTGAGTTCGATTGCACGAACAACACAGCGAAGTACAAAGCCTTGGTTCAAGGCCTATATAAAGCAATCAGATTGAACGTTAAGTATCTTCAAGTCTTTGGAGATTCTGAGATCGTCGTAAAACAGGTACGTAACACCATACATTGCCTGTCAAGTCATTTAAAGCACTATCAATCGTTAGTTCAAGATCTCACTACACATTTCATAGCATTCAACATCTCGTCAATTCCAAGAATTCAAAACGCGAGCGCAGACCTATTAGCTAACGTAGCCTCTAGACTTATTCCTTCCGAAGATTTTAGTCCTGATAGGTTTTCAATAGAATTACTCTTTAGACCATCCATCCGTGACAACATCACCAATTGGAGAGTATTCAACGACGATCCTGACATCGTAAATTTCCTTACTTCTGAAGGATCCTACTCAAACCAGATAATCGACGAAGACTGTCATGATCACCAAATACAACAAAGTAGCACTGACAATGCTATACCGAAATCAGTGGTCAAGTTAGAAGATTTATATGATTTGAAAAGTCGATTTAAAAGGTCCGCCAATGCTAAACTTTACAGTTCTACCCTAAACTATGAATTAGTAAACCTAGGGACCAATCAGAAGCCACAAAACGTTAACCTAGGCCACGGCCTAGCCCCTGAAGAGAAATCAGCATATATCCGTCTTCTGAGACAGTACAAAAACGTTTTTGCCTGGAATTACGATGAGCTGAAGACTTACAACACTTCTATGATTCAGCACACTATCCCTATGATTGACAATGAAAAACCTGTCCAGCGGAAGCTCAGAAAAATACACCCTAACTTAGAAAATCATATAAAAACTGAGCTTAATAAGTTGTTGAGAGCCAGAATAATTTTCCCCATCAGGCATTCCAAATGGGTATCCAATATGGTACCCGTTAGGAAGAAAAACGGAGACATTAGAATCTGTATCGATTTCTGAAATCTCAACAAAGCCTGTCAGAAAGATAACTTTCCCCTCCCACCTATGGAACAAATATTACAGGCAGTAGCAGGCTCAGAATTAATGTCTTTCCTGGATGGATTTTCAAGATACAATCAAGTACTGGTGCGTCCCGATGATCAGTTAAAGACTACGTTCCGAACCAAATGGGGCACTTATGCATATCGGAAGATGCCATTTGATCTGATCAATGCCGGAGCTACCTTTCAGAGAGCCATGGACATCGCGTTTAAAGGGTTAGTCAATAAATCGGTAGTGATTTACCTGGACGATATAACAGTGTACTCCAAGAACCGAAGCGACCACCTCAAAGATTTGAAACAAATATTTCAAAGATGTTTAAGGTATGGGATTTCGCTCAACCCAAAGAAATATTTCTTTGCATTAAGCGAAGGGAAATTGCTCGGATTCATAGTGTTGAAATCTGGTATTCACATAGAACCTGACAGAATCAAAGAAATTTTTGAGATATCCATGCCCCATAACAAGAAAGCCATGCAATCCTTCCTTGGACAGATCAATTTTGTCAAAAGATCTGTCCCGGATTTTTCACGTATTATTTCTCCCTTACAAAATATGATAAAAAAGAATTCAAATTTCAAATGGGGTCTAGATGAGCACGAAGCATTCAACTTAATCAAACAAGCTATCATCAACACTCCATCTTAGCAACCCCAAATTTTTCAGAACCTTTTATCTTATACACATTTTCCTCAGAGAAATCTTATGCTGCGATTTTAACTCAAGCGAATCAAGAAAAGGCAGAAGCTCCAATCGCATTCTTTAGCTCGAACTTACAAGGTGCTGAACTTAATTACTCAGACGTAGAGAAACAGGCATATGCCGTTTTCAAAGCGATCAAATATTTCAGACCTTTCTTGCTAAAAGCCCATACCAAAGTCATAGTACTGTTCCCAGCGGTAAGAAACCTCCTGATACAGAAGGACGTGGGCGAAAAGAGAGCGAATTGGATCACCACCTTACAAGAGTACGATCTTGAGATCAAGCCAGCACACATCGTGAGAGGTCAAGGCTTCTGCAAGATGTTAGCTGGAGCATCGCAAATTCCTGAGAACTCGTCTGAAGAGGTACACACGTATGAGGTAAGCCTAAACGACGCAGAATCATTATATGTTGACACCATTTATTTTCTTAAGAACGGGTATGCTCCATTTCACCTAGATCACACCAAGAAGAGAGCCCTGAGATTGAAAGCTAAACAACACCAGCTCATAAATGATGTTCTATTTAAAAGAAATTACGATTATGTGCTTCTTAGATGTCTTGAGAAAACTGAAGCCGAAAAGGTTTTGCAGGAACTTCACAATGGACCAGCAGGTGGACACTATGCTGGAGAAGCCACCGCACATAAGAAATGCCAAGTCTGCCAAACTGCTGCAGGGAAACAAAAGAAGTCATCCATGCCACTGCAGCCGGTTAACATTGAGCAAACCGTTCAGTCAATGGGGCCTAGACATAATAGGTGAGATCGTTCCTCACTCTTCTAAACAGCATAGGTATATCCTCACGGCAACTGACTATTTTACCAAATGGGTAGAAGCAGTTCCTCTCAAGACAGCTAATTCTGAAAACATTATTGAATTCATAGATCAGTTTATCATCACTAGGTTTGGATTGCCAACGGCCTTAATGTTTGATAATGTATCATATTTTTCTAGAAATGCAATGACTGAGTTTGCGCTCAAAAGAGGGTTCAAACTGAAGTATTCTGCCAACTACTATCCGCAAGGTAACGGGTTGGCCGAATCAACAAACAAGAACCTAATCAGGATTATTAAAAAGACAGTCGACCAAAACCAAAAGAATTGGCACAAAGCGCTGGTAAATGCCTTATGGGCAGATAGAATTACAAAGAAAGCTTCTATCGGCACTTCTCCCTTTGATTTAGTTTATGGGAGAGAAGTGGTTCTTCTGACTCACCTAGTCATTCCCTCTTTGTCTTTAGTGCAATATATCGATGAAGTATCTACTTCCTCTTTACGATTAAGACAAATGGAAATAATCAAACTAGAAGAGCAAAGAGAACAAGCTAGGAAAACCCATGCTCATCACCAAGCGCTAATAAAATCTTCTTTTGACTCAAGCATCATGACCAGAAAAAACTTTCAGATGGGTGATTTAGTTTTAAAATGGGATAAGGCTCATGAAGAAAAGGGCAAACATACGAAATTCCAGAAGCTGTGGCTTGGTCCTTTTCAGATTGTAGAGGTCATAGGCCCATCGACTTTTGTGTTGCAGGATTTAACAGGCAGGAGAGATTCTCTGCCTGTGAATGGACAAATTCTCAAAATGTATTTTCCATAGAAGAGAATTCTTCTAATTTTTGTAGGATAGATTTAATTTTTAGTTTTTATTTTGTTTTGTTTTTCTCTTTTTATGAATAAAACCGGTTGTAAATGATCATTTAAAAAGGATTCATGAAAGAGCACGCCAATTCTCTATCAGATTTTGATTTCGCTTGTACAAATAGCAAAATTTTTGAAAATTTGAATTTTATTATTGACAAATAGAGTTAACTTCACCTTGATTACGATGCTAGTTTCAACCTCTAAAAAACTTTGACAAAAGCAACCTTCGGTAAAGAATTGTTTTGTATCAGCACAATGAAAGGTATCATCAATAATAAAATAAGTATTCTCTGCAAAACTGTTGTTTTCAAAAACTCTATTATTGTCGTCCAGAGCTTTCTTAAGGAAAAACAATGACTTCCTCCCTGCTAAAAGGAAATTGCAGCATTCAGAGAAACAATCCAAGGAAAACACTATATCTCAAAGAATAAGAGGTCTCATCACAAGCCGGCTTATCATGATCACAGATATTATAACTTGCTGACTTTGCCAATACTTTCTATCAAAACAGGGCAACGACTTAAGATTGTTGCAATCAAAAGACAAGAGGTCTCATCACGAGCTGGCTTGTTCAGCAAAAGTGTAAATCAAGTGAATGACTGTGTCATAATTTGGCCACCAAACCAAGACATTGTTCTTTAGAGAATTAAAAAAGGAAAAGTGTGTCAAAAAAGGATTTTTTCTCTGGAATGTTGCGAGTAACCTCAAGCAGGAAAAAGGATCATTGTTGGATAACATGGTAACCCTGTCGAGGCTATGGACGCTTGCGGGCAGCAGAGGCTCTACCTACGACAAATGAGCATACTTTTAAGCCAGTACGCAGAGAAGACCTTATTTTATCTTTAATCAAGACCAAGTAATGTCTGGTGCGAATGCAAGAAAAAGCCTGAGGAAGCAAGCAATTGGGATATAAAAAAGGTTGAGACAAAGTATCGTTGACGAGGTGAGGGGTAATCTACTCTATCTGTCCATAACAAAATTTAGACATATAAAAATTTTGTTGTTTCGGAAGTGAACGGTCAATAGAAAAGCAGAGATAACTGGTTCTTCACAGTGAATCGCCATTGTTGTGGTCACCAAAAACCCCCCTCTTTGTTTGATATTAGTAATAACATCAAGCAAAGGGGGAACCTTAACCAAAAATCCAAAAAAATATTTTGTTTAAAAAATCTTTTGTATTAACTCCCTAAGAGCTATATCGCGTCGCAAAGGTAGAGAGAAGCGTTTTCCCAAAGCACATAAATACACTGAAAAAGAGCGACGCGAGAACCCATCGCATCGCATGCATTAAAAGCTCTCAAAAAGGGAAAACCTAAGGAATCGCCGACGGCCGATATGCGACGTCGCACGTCGCAATGTCGCATAAGCAGCACAGAGTGATAAAGCGAAAATCTTGCGATCTGCGATCTGCGATCATACAAAACTGCGATCTGCGATATTGACAATTTGCGATAACACTTAATGACGTCGCAGTCCTCGATACTGTGATTCCAATCACAGAAAGGACTCATCGCAAGAATTCTCCAACATAAACGGTAAACCCGAGATTGAGCATGCACCTTAAGGGAAATTAATGATCGCATGCTTGAGTATCCAAGAATGATTGTATCGCGTTTTTCGAAGAGTCAAATCATGATGAGTGTCAGAATTACGCATTCATTAGAACTTAATGCTTTCATGTCAATCTTTTCGTCATTTCTCTTCTTCTTTGCGTAAACTGCAAGACATGTAACTGATATAAATCTATATGCAGGAAACATCTAAGGAAAAGAGGAAAGCGCCAATGGGGTAACAGAGAGAAGATGCCTCCGCAAATGGATGCCGCATGCAGCAGGACCGCGGATTCCAGAGTATCACCCAATAGGCGCTGATGAAAATAGACTATCTAAGACTCAGAGTCAAAGGCACACAAAAGCAGCGTGTTTGCAAAAGATCTTGAAGCTCAGACTGGGTAAAGCAAAAAGAGAAACGCAAAAGAAGGAGGACGCTCCAGAAAAGCCTGGAACAAAGAACGGAAGAAATTCTCGATACAGGGGATTGTCCATACAACGCGACTCCTAACTCATTGAGTCATTCGCACGACCGGAAACTGAAATAGCAACAGCAAAATCAGTTCGAAAGGAACCTGGGTTGTACTAAGTATACGCACAGCGAATACACCCAGCTAGAGAAAGGTTTTCGAAAATATCTTCTAGTCTGTCAGAAAGAGGTGCCAGCTCTTGTTATTTCTAATTTTCAAGCTCGAACAAAAGGAAAGGAGAACCAGCCGACTCTTTCACGGCGAACAGCGCATTGCTTACAGCACTAAGGAGCAGATACATAAATGGTTAGAAATTAGATTTGATTTTTAGAAATAAATTTGCTTTTAGTAAAAGAGCGGTCATTTGAAGCCGTTCCCTAAATTTGTGTAATTAAGATTAATTAGTTAGTAGTGTTTAACCCTTCTCATGGCATTTGGAGAAGGGTCCGGAAATTTTTCAAAAAACTTGTCCTCAGAACATGCACTTTTGCACCCTCGGAGGGGGTTTTTGATGAATGGATGGATCGAGATTTATTTATGTTTGCATTTTAATGTCTGCTACTGATGTTGCACTTTTGTACTCTTAGTAGATGTTAGAAGTAAGTAGAGATAAATCGTTATTACTTGAAGTTTGTGAGTAAAATCAGTCATAAATGCTACTTTTATCTCTTGATTAATTTCTGCTCATATTCTTAGAGTGATATACAGCTGATTTGTTTATATGTTAATGTATGAATGTCTGGATTACCATTTGGCACTTTTGTACGGTGGAATCATTTGTTTATGCTTAACATATGAATAACTGATTATGCGATATGCTGTTCACAACTGTTTTGCCTAACTTCTTATGCAGAATGGTTCATCTTAAATTGATTTATATTCTTATGATAGTTGAATGATCTTTATTACCAGTTGTTGTATGAAATCTTTTTAGATCGCATAATGAAAGAATTATTACCCGGGTTAGTATAGATTAGATGTGCTGTTTTTGTTAGATTACAGTAGCATAGAGTCAGTTTAGAGTCTAGAATTAAATTAGTTTAAAATTACCTTTAGATTAGTGTCTTCAAAATCTACACACACACACACACATCTTTTAGATTGGGAAGCTGGTCCCATCATCCCCAGTCGGACCTGCTACACCAAACGGGCACGGAGCCGCCAACCAGGTTCCCGACCGGGTGGGTATCCCCCTTGTTGTTGACCCAATTTCGGGGCCCTCAACACAATCCCATCTCTTGCCCTAGTACAATTCATCGATGAAAACCCTTCATCTTCTCTCCAAGCTAGAAAATTTCAAATTCTCAAGCTTGAAGAAGAAAGAGAAAACGCTAAAGCAACCCACTTCCATCATCAAAAAATAGTCAAAGCTTATTTTGACACAACTTCTTCCAGTCAAAAAACTCTTGAAGTAGGTGACTTGGTTCTGAAATGGGACAAAGCACATGAGGAAAAAGGTAGACATACCAAATTCCAAAGACTATGGCTTGGCCCTTTTCAAATCATTGAAAAAATTGGACAATCAACGTTTCTTTTACAAGACTTGTCAGGTAAGAAGGATTCTTTGCCCGTTAATGGGAAAATTTTGAAAAAAATACTTTTCCTAGGAGATAACCTCTTCCAATTTGTAACATATTTATTTTTAGCAAAATAATGGTTAACTAGTATTTATTTTTGGATTTTCAAAATAAAATATTTGATAACATTTTTGTTTTTTCACTTTCATAAGAAAGTAAGAGTTAAAAGGAATAATTAGGACATTTGAGTACTAAAGTAAACTTGATTTCTTTGGAAAAACTTGATCTTGCTTAAAACATTTATTTTACGAACAAACTCTTATCTTTATAGAATATGAAGGTTTTGTTATCAATCAAGAAAAGAATATTTAACCTAGTTTTATAGACATTTTTGTGCCTTACAGCTCTAAGCATGAAATGTCCATAAACCAAGGGATCCTAAGTCCCTAAAAGTGTTGTTCCGACCCCTAAAGGAACAAGGTCAACAAATTACAGCTTCTCCTAGAAGTTCTCCACCAGAAACTGCTCAGAATCAGTCAAATCGGGATCATTTCAGCTGCTCCACTGGCTAGCTGCGTTGCATAGCACCCAAATACACTAGCTAGGTGCGTTGCAACACACCTAAATGCACTACCAGGGTGCGTTGAGCGGGAAATGACAAATGGTAGTGTCATTCCGCGAGGTGGAGAGACAATGGAAGCTTCCAGAATCTTCCCCAATGGCACTTGCCTCACTGAATTCGACCAAGGAAGAGTAAGAGGCTCTCAGTCTCCAAGTGGAAGCAAGAACTGACAGAGAGAAGACACTAGTCAAGGCATAAGCTGACTCATCTTCATTGCATACATCTATATATGGATCCCTCATCCCAGAGATCCAGAGGCTGGAATTTTGTACATTGCAAAGAATTGTTGTTGGTTTTGAGATAGATATCAGAGTATTGGGTGATTTATGCTTTGTTGGAGGTGAAGAGGGGCTTCTTTGTTGGGAGGTTCATGCTGGATCAGGAATCATCGGTTGTAACTCCTCCTCGATCTTCTTGTTATATCAATAAAACTATTTGAGTTTCTCCTACATGCTTGTGTATCATTGATGTTTGTTACATTTGTATGTTTAGCTTAAATCTGATCCTAAGCTTTTTATGAATATAAACCTATGTCTTTGTATAGTTTCCTTCTTCTGTGATCTTGCAGGTACTTGGTGAAGCTGGGCAAGTAAGGGAGCAGGTAGCTGGAAGCTGTCAAAGAGGAGAGAGATTGGATCAAAGGACTAGCGCAAGACACAGGTTGGTTCATCCTATTCCTCTTTGTTTATGGTTCATAAAGAAGAATACAAAAGTAGTTTTCTCTGTTTGTTTCTAAGGTCACTGTCACACCTTAGTGGGATAGGGTCGTTCTGAATAGACACTTTTCCCGTTAAAATGGCGACTCCGCTGGGGATCGTGTCTAGTTAGTTTGTTTTTGTTTCTCTTGTTGTTTGTTTCATAAACTTAGAAGTAGCAATCGAACTGCATTTGCCATTAACAAATGCAAAGTAGAAATCTGCTACTTCAATCCATTCACTGGATCTGTTTATGATTTGAACAGCTGATTCACAAATGATCTGATTGCCCTTTGTGATAGCTCTTCGACCTTCTTTAAATCTACCCTCTGATTGTGCATTACCGATTTCTTTTACTTGGCCAAAAACCATAGATTAAACTGTAAACCATGACCCAGAACCCGGATAGAATTCTCGTTTCTGCCCCAGCGCAGGCTCTGTGAAGAGGTTCTGCATTTCAACGCACTTCCAGAGAGGGCTACCTGCACTGTCAGATTTCTCATCTTAGGCAAAAGCGATGGCGAACCAAGCGCTTTCCAAGCAGTAGAGGAAAGGATACTCACAGAAGCCACCTCATCTATGATGGTACCAGCCATGACCATTCTATATATTTGAACGATAATTCGGAATGGTACACTTGCTGGTAAACGGGGTCTGCCTAGTTGATTCCAGTCGAAGGAGACAACTAGGTTGCTTGGAGGTGGGACCGAGTAGACGGTCGGGTATGGCTCTGACGAACTTCCTTCCTGCGGTAAAGGAATGGGTAGATTGCCCCCATGTTCGTCGAAGTCTGTGTTGATGAAGAGAATTTGGACGGTGTCATCCTTGTTCTCTTCAGTGACTGTATCATCCGAAGATAAAACCTCTGAAGGCAAGACCGGGTCAACTGCCACCTCGACCTTTTGACTTTTGTCTGGTATGGATCCAGATGGTTTATCTTCAATGATAGGCACTTCAACCGACCACTTGAGCGGGCCAGCTAGATTCTCAACTAGCGACGGACTCGGCAAGAGTTTTTTATATCCAGGAGGAAGTTGTAACGGTGAAACCGGACGATCATCCAAAACTCTTTTAGCTTCGTCTAAGAAGGGACAACGGTGGAGGGCATGATTGCCTTCGCACAGTTTACAAGGAAATCTAGCTTTCCCTTTTTGTCTTGGGGCTTCACTTTCACTAGTTGACGGTGTGCTTTCAACATGATCACCAGAGGTTGATGACACCGGATTGTGCAAACGAGGAGACCAGTCCCTTAGTATCCGGGGGATACAAGGACAATCTCTGTGAAAGTGGTCTCCTTTGCAAATGACACATGGCGATTTAGGCCTGGTCAGTGCAGTGTGTGGATTTTCGTTAGACGACACTCGTTTCCCCCCATTTGCCTTTGGCTCCTTCTTCTTCTTCTCTTTCTTCTTCTTTTCCTTCTTCTCCTTAGGAACATGGCTTTTAGCTTTGCGAGCCCCATCAAGCGAAGAGGAAGGAGGAGAGGAAGAATTAGAGGAAGTATAAGGTTGGTGGGCAACTCTGGACTCGTCTAATTGCTGATTTGATTGTTCAGGAATAGTGGTGTTCTGAACGACATTGGTTGAGAAGAGCCATACCGGCAAACCAATTGTCAGTCCTAGAAGCGACAATGTGGCCATATGGGGTGCACCAACATCTCCCCAAGAGGAGAAGGGACTAGGATTTCCACCAAGGGGAATTCCTTGGTTGGTAGACTCCATTTTCTCAACCTAAGATCAAAGTAGGAAAGGGGTAATGAATATTCCGTTTAAAATAAATTTTTAGACGCTTTGACACAACTTGTTTTTTCAGTTTTTAAGAGTCGAGAACAAAAGATGACTCTAGTCTCCTTCAATTTTTAATGAGCCTGAAGTGACAAGTGCTCAGATGGACCTTTTCCGTTAAGGAGTCTGAAAAGGAACAAATGGCGGCTCCACTGGGGATCGTGTCTAGTTAGTTTGTTTGTGTTTCTCTTGTTGTTTGTTTCATAAACTTAGAAGTAGCAATCGAACTGCATTTGCCATTAACAAATGCAAAGTAGACATCTGCTACTTCAATCCATTCACTGGATCTGTTTATGATTTGAACAACTAATTCATAAATGATCTGATTGCCCTTTGTGATAGCTCTTAGACCTTCTTTAAATCTACCCTCTGATTGTGCATTATTGATTGCTTTTACGCGGCCAAAAACCATAGATTAAACTACAAACCGTGACCCAGAACCCGGATAGAATTCTTGTTTCTGCCCCAGCGCAGGCTCTGTGAAGAGGTTTTGCATTTCAACGAACTTCCTGAGAGGGCTACCTGCGCTGCAATGCAGTTTCTCTGTGTAACAGGTGTGCTGATCAGCCTAGCCTTGTGCAACTGAGGTTCTTTGCTTCATTTTTTCAGTTTTATCTCTGATTTTTGCAGCCTGTGATCAGTTTATGTGTCTGTTTAAAAACCCCTTTTCCTTGTCGTAATTCCGCCTCCTTTGTACAAAAAGACTGTAGATGTTTTTGTGTGTTTGTTACGTCATTTACAGTTTTCCATTGCAAAAGTAGAATAGTCATACTGTCGTCCTTTGATTTAGATCTGTCGCAAGTGTCGATTTTGATCTTAGGAGAAATTTTATTTGCTGTTAACAGTCGATTATGATTTTACTTTTGCCTTTGGTTTGAATTTGTGACTTTCTAGTGTCGAAACGAGTATTTATTTCAAAATCATAAAGTGTCGTAATCATCTCTACCTTTTGATTTCGAAAAGAAGCTTGTTTGTGTTTGTCACTTGAAAGCAAATTCAAATTTGTACATCAACTTTCTTTTTAGGCATCAATATTAAGAAAGTGAAAAACAAATACATGCACATGTGCATTTGCATATTGACAATCTGTTTGGCTTGATCTAGGAAAGTGCATTTACAGTGTGCTCTTTGCTCTTTGTGAAAAGATTGTGTCTTTCTTTTCCCCTTGTAGCTAGGATTTTCATTGCTGAAAAGAGATAAAAGTTTGCTTATCATCTTTAGATTGCATTTTAGGAATTACATCTACATCTCGTGGTGAACCCAAAAGGCAAACTTCATAAGAAAGATCAACTTAAAATAAATTCAATGAATCTAACAACGCTTTGGAACTTAACGCACAACATTTAGAGGTCTAGGCTAGAGACGGATTCCGACGTCGTAAAGCCTGGTAACTGTTGTCCTCACTGATGGTTGGGTGATTCCTCCACTTTGAGACGATAAGTGCCAGTACGGACTTGTGCTCCCACGTACCGTCGAGTATATATTGGGAGACCCCTATAGGCTTAAATCCTTTATTCATAGGAAGCCGTGTCTGCCGCCCTATCGATCGCAATGTACTGAACACAGCATTCGGGAAGATTGACTGCCTGTACCGTAAAAAGTATTCTGCAGTTTTGCGATTGGTTTGGTACTCCCTCTACCTAGATCTCCAGAGCAATCCCTTTCGTTCCTTTTCAGACTCCTTAACGGAAAAGGTCCATCTGAGCACTTGTCACTTCAGGCTCATTAAAAATCGAAGGAGACTAGAGTCATCTTTTGTTTTTTCTCGACTCTTAAAAACTGAAAAAACAAGTTGTGTCAAAGCGTCTAAAAATTTATTTTAAATGGAATATTCATTACCCCTTTCTTACGTTGATCTTAGGTTGAGAAAATGGAGTCTACCAACCAAGGAATTCCCCTTGGTGGAAATCCTAGTCCCTTCTCCTCTTGGGGAGATGTTGGTGCACCCCATATGGCCACATTGTCGCTTCCAGGACTAACAATTGGTTTTCCGGTATGGCTCTTCTCAACCAATGTCGTTCAGAACACCACTATTCCTGAACAATCGAATCAGCAATTAGACGAGTCCAGAGTTTCCCACCAACCTTCTACTTCCTCTAATTCTTCCTCTCCTCCTTCCTCTTCGCTTGATCGGGCTGGCAAAGCTAAAAGCCATGTTCCTAAGGAGAAGAAGGAAAAGAAGAAGAAAGAGAAGAAGAAGAAGGAGCCAAAGGCGAATGGGGGGAAACGAGTGTCGTCTAACGAAAATCCACACACTGCACTGACCAGGCCTAAATCGCCATGTGTCATTTGCAAAGGAGACCACTTTCACAGAGATTGTCCTTGCATCCCCCGGATACTAAGGGACTGGTCTCCTCGTTTGCACAATCCGGTTTCATCAACCTCTGGTGATCATGTTGAAAGCACACCGTCAACTAGTGAAAGTGAAGCCCCAGCACAAAAATGGAAAGCTAGATTTCCTTGTAAACTGTGCGAAGGCAATCATGCCCTCCACCGTTGTCCCTTCTTAGACGAAGCTAAAAGAGTTTTGGATGATCGTCCGGTTTCACCGTTACGACTTCCTCCTGGATATAAAAAACTCTTGCCGAGTTCGTCGCTAGTTGAGAATCTAGCTGGCCCGCTCAAGTGGTCGGCTGAAGCGCCTATCATTGAAGATAAATCATCTGGACCCATACCAGACGAAAGTCAAAAGGTCGAGGCGGCAGTTGACCCAGTCTTGCCTTCAGAGGTTTTATCTTTGGATGATACAGTCACTGAAGAGAACAAGGATGACACCGTCCAAATTCTCTTCATCAACACAGACTCCGACGAACATGGGGGTAATCTACCCATTCCTTTACCGCAGGAAGGAAGTTCGTCAGAGCCATACCCAGCCGTCTACTCGGTCCCACCTCCAAGCTACCTAGTTGTCTCCTTCGACTGGAATCAACTAGGCAGACCCCGTTTACCAGCAAGTGTACCATTCCGAATTATCGTTCAAATATATAGAATGGTCATGGCTGGTACCATCATAGATGAGGGAGCTTCTGTGAGTATCCTTTCCTCTACTGCTTGGAAAGCGCTTGGTTCGCCATCGCTTTTGCCTAAGATGAGAAATCTGACAGGCTTTGATAAAGGAACCAGTCGACCTTTAGGGATCCTTCCCGATGTGCCCATAACATTGAGAGGGAAGACAGTTCGCATGAACGTAATGGTAGTTCAAGGACCCTTGGATTATAACCTACTCCTTGGACGAGACTATATTTATTGCATGGGAGCCATCGTCTCCTCACTCTTTAGAGTAATGTGTTTTCCGCACGAAGGAAGAGTGGTCAAGCTCGTGGACCAGCTTTCATTTCTCAGATCACGCATAGCAAATAGTCATATACCGTCCCTAAATGGCCTTTTCACGCAAGAAATGTCTCAATCCCCAGTCCGTCCTCCCGATGAGCGCGAGTAATTCGGAGGGATATGACTGAAACCCAGGGGGCATGCATCTTGGTCTGCTTCGACAGGAAAACTTCGGGTATAGGGTAGGTTTCCGTGGGAGAATATGACTAGTCTGTACCCCGTCCGTGATTGGAAGAGGGGTTATTCTAGAATAAGATTCTCTTGTCAAAGTTATGTGAGTTGGCGGGCATCGTCGCTCACCTTTGTTTATCTCGGTAGACATCGCCGAAGAAATGTTTCATTCGCAATTCGAATAAGACAATCTTTGGTAACCTATAAGAGGTAGGCCTCTCCCGATAGAACAAATGTTTTGTCTGCAAATTGAGGGGTGACCTCGAAACTCTGTTTTATACCTGGGGGCATGCAAACCTTTTGGAGTGCAAGCGAAGAGCGACTATTTATTTTTTTTAAATTTTTAGGACCTCTAACCCTTTAAACTCGTAGGATTGGTCGTCTCCTAACTTGCATAAAGAAAGGATGTGGGGCAAAAATCTAAAAGTTGCCATTTTTATATCAGACATTCTTATCATACGACTGGATTAATCGAGCGGTTTTAGCGCATAGTTCAAGCTCGTTAAAAAATAAACATAAGACATGAGCAAATGTTTCCACCCACGTTTAAGCTCGTTAAAAAATAAACTATTCCCCAGTAAATAACCACCGTGAATGTAGTACTTCAGCCATTAAAGCCTTGGTCGTGTTTGCACCGTCACCTCCACTTTTTCATTGGCCGAATATTCACCTCCACTTGATTGTTTACCCATTTTGAGGAACAGCTACGAAGAGTGATTTCACTAGCCATCCTTGTGACACTGCCGTGATTGGAAAATTCCAAACCTTACCTGGAATCAGCTGCTACCCATTTTATCACTCATTCCTCAAAAGACGAGTCTTCTTTAAGCTCTTTTCAACTGACTCGTAAAATATGAAAAGATTGTCGAGTTTTGGCCTTCCATCTCGTTAAAGCGATGGGAAGTGTTATCCCTCCTCTAGATTTTAATCTTTTTGGACCTGAGGGATTATTGCACAAAACGATCGAGCGCTTGTTTTGTTCGGCTCGTTAAAACTATCGAAAATTCATCCCTTCTGTATTGTTTTATACTTTTTCGGACTTAAGGGATTAGATGACGAAAAAGGAATTTTGGAGTTACCTTTACGTACCTTTTCAGACTCTCTAAAAATGAAAAGGACCGAGTTATCTTTGTCGTTAAACTCGTTAAAAATATTAATAGCGACAAACTTGTCTTTAGACGAGAACGAGTTTCACTATCGCTAGGCTTGTTAAAACATAGCGATGGGTTTGCCCGAAGGGCAAATTATAGAACAAGCATATGTTATCCTCCTCAAGCTTGACAAAAATAAAGAGGTACTGGTCAGCAATGACTGGGGAAAATTTGGAAGAAAACTCAAAGAATCTTTATTGGTAGCAAGTCGCTCTTGAACATGACACTTCCACTCCGTGTCCGAGTCGGGTTGGTTTGTTTCATTCACCGGTCACATCACCATGGTCACGCCATACCATCCACATCTGGGGTAAATGCTACCAATCCATCACATAAGTGTCGCCGACATGTTCAAGAGAAGTCATCCAGAGAAGTCACCTGTGTCCCATCCACTACCATACATTATACTTCATTCTTTCATGACCGCCATCCTGAACCATATATCATCAGATTGTTTTCACCTCCATCAAAAATCATTTGCTTCGTTCCGTGTCATTGATGTGGGATTCATTAAGGCCCTCCTTTGACGGATCGCTTCTTGTCGACATCAGCTCGTTATCCAAGAAGTTGATCTAGGAACACCCCATTCAGTACTTTGAAGCTTGCATGCCTCAATGGCAAGTTTCTCACTTCCGGCGACAGGTATACATCAATGACCTTCGACCGAAAGATTTTGCGTGGTGTTCGACGCCAAGTCCTTTATTCACACCACGTGAATTTTACTGCAATACCTTGAGGGTCATCATCATTATCGGTGATTCCTCTCGCGTTTGTTAACAGTTTACATCATTGACTGGTAATCAAGCAATGTCTTTCCATGTTTGACTTCAAAACATTTCTCACATGGATCGACTTGTACTTCGAGTGAAGATCGGACGAGATTGAAGACCCCAGATCTAGTTTCATCCATCCGGGCTACGATATATATTCAGGGAAATAAAGACATTAAATGTACAGCATTGCAGCACAGATAATCGTCCTACCAAAAGGATGATGGCTCTATCAGAATCATCAACACTCAGACGATTGTCTGTCCTATGTACATAAAAATGAATTTATAAACCTGAGCATGGGGATTCCCACCTCAGCTAGATCATGAAAAAAAGTATGAAGATAATGTATTCTATTGTATCTTATTACAGGTCTCCTCCCAGCATTGAAAGAACTTCGGATCCTCCTAATAAAGCATTTCACCCGATAAACGGCTTCATACTTTAGGGGGCAACTGTTATAGACATTTTTGTGCCTTACAGCTCTAAGCATGAAATGTCCATAAACCAAGGGATCCTAAGTCCCTAAAATTTTTGTTCCGACCCCTAAAGGAACAAGGTCAACAAATTACAGCTTCTCCCAGAAGTTCTCCACCAGAAACTGCTCAGAATCAGTCAAATCAGGATCATTTCAGCTGCTCCACTGGCTAGCTGCGTTGCATAGCACCCAAATACACTAGCTAGGTGCGTTGCAACGCACCTAAATGCACTACCAGGGTGCGTTGAGCGGGAAATGACAAATGGCAGTGTCATTCCGCGAGGTGGAGAGACAATGGAAGCTTCCAGAATCTTCCCCAATGACACTTGCCTCACTGAATTCGACCAAGGATGAGTAAGAGGCTCTCAGTCTCCAAGTGGAAGCAAGAACTGACAGAGAGAAGACACTAGTCAAGGAATAAGCTGACTCATCTTCCTTGCATACATCTATATATGGATCCCTCATCCCAGAGATCCAGAGGCTAGAATTTTGTACATTGCAAAGAATTGTTGTTGGTTTTGAGATAGATATCAGAGTATTGGGTGATTTATGCTTTGTTGGAGGTGAAGAGGGGCTTCTTTGCTGGGAGGTTGATGCTGGATCAGGAATCATTGGTTGTAACTCCTCCTGGATCTTCTTGTTATATCAATAAAACTATTTGAGTTTCTCCTACATGCTTGTGTATCATTGATGTTTGTTACATTTGTATGTTTAGCTTAAATCTGATCCTAAGCTTTTTATGAATATAAAACCATGTCTTTGTATAGTTTCCTTCTTCTGTGATCTTGCAGGTACTTGGTGAAGGTGGGCAAGTAAGGGAGCAGGTAACTGGAAGCTGTCAAAGAGGAGAGAGATTGGATCAAAGGACTAGCGCAAGACACAGGTTGGTTCATCCTATTCCTCTTTGTTTATGGTTCATAAAGAAGAATACAAAAGTAGTTTTCTCTGTTTGTTTCTAAGGTCACTGTCACACCTTAGTGGGATAGGGTCGTTATGAATAGACACTTTCCCGTTAACACCTAGTAAGCACTTTCTATAAATCAGTATCTTAAAAACTCTATCATTATCACCCAAAACTCTCAAAAGAGCCAATGATCCACGCCATCTGTTAAAATTTTCCTTTTTCAGTGTAATTCTAAAATATATAAACGTAAAAGATAAAAAGTCTCATTACGAGCTTGTTTACCATGTTCATAAGGAAGTGATTAAAACTGATATTACCAATACTGCATATCAAACAGGGTAATAGCTAATGATCTCCTCGATTAGAAGACAAGGGGTCTCATCAAGATCCAGCTTTTTCAATTTAAGTTACAACTAGTGAATGGAATTGTCATTAGTAGGTTACCATGCCTAGACAATGTCTTTTAAGAAATAAAAAAAGAAAAAGATTACATTCAAAAAGGAAAAAAGGGACAAGGTCCAAGTGAGATTCAATCCAAGTGAACATCATTTTGAAATTTGAAAATTCATACATATGGGATAATGAATCATTGTTGGTTAAAATATAACCCTGTCGAGGCTATGAATGCGTGTTGGTAGCAGAGGCTCTATCTGTGATAAATGAGCAAACACCAAAAAACTAGTATGCAGAAGACACCTGCTATATTACCTTAAACCTTATTATTGGCTGATGCGAACGTTTATACTTCTATCATTACAAGGGTAAAGTAATTAAGTAAATAAGTTGAGCAAGTAATGATGATTCCAAAGAAATGTTCTTTACCTTATAACTCATGTAATAATTATTCTTATAACTCTAATTACTTTGAAAGTTTTTAGAAATTTCATAAAACTACTCAGAGATGACTGGTTGTCTCAAGTGAATCGCAAATTGTTGTACTATAAAACAACCCCCCCATTTATAAAGAACAATAGCTAAGGTTAGGGTTATAAATGTGGACCCTTTTAAATTTTTAGGCTTAGGATAATAATACCTAACTCTAAGAAAATACCTAGCAAAATGAACTAAGGATGAAATCCACATCGCAAATCGCACTTTTCCATATGACTATCTTAAAACACCTTTAAAAAGTTGTGATCTGCAATTAGGTCTCCTGCTGCGATAACCTGATAATAGCACCTTGTCATTTAGAAATCACATTTTTCACTTCGTAGAGTTCGCAAGAAACTTAACCATGCCATTAGAATGTCCGTCAGCAATTTACGAAATGCGATATTGTGATATCCGCAATCGCATTTTGCCTGATGCATCTAGTAGCGCTACACTATATCCTTTTAAAGACCACGATTTACAAGTAAGAGCAGTAAACCATGTGGAATAATTATGTTTTAAATAAAAAAACAAACGAGTTGATAGGTTAATAAATATTTAGTGGCCCGAGGAAGGATAATCATTTTCCAGGTTATGGGTAGTTACAATCGAGTATCTAATTAAACCTTTCTCATGATCCAAAGTCATTTCAGAGAAGATTTCAGTCTTAATTACCTGATATCATCTGCGCTAATATATCTTGTTTATTTCAGGCAAGCGACAAAATACATATCACTAAGAAAAGTGATGCAGAAACAGAGAAAACAAACCATTTTTGAATCTGAGTTTACATAGATGGCTCCTATCTTCGTTGATACAGCTTGTGATGATGCCAGAGGTGCAACATCTTGGGAAGTGATTTACAATAGTTTGGAGGACGAGCATCCTAAAATCACTGTTACGAGAGCAACAACTGACTCAACGAGGCCTCCAGGACTTCAATGTAGAGATGCTTCATGTTCTTTCCTTCATAGGATAGGAGCAAGGGCTAAAATCCTCCCATACACAGATATGATCAGGTGGGTGATTGAAAACCTTATCATTGAAGATAGGCAGTTCAAGAATTCAAGGATGGAGCTCATAGGGTCATTCAGAGTAGAGGACTTGAAGAAGATGTACCACATACCTGACCCACAGGATATCTATGACATCACATTTGTGGTTGACTTCGAAAAGAAGAACCCAGACCCCTTCAAGCTAATTCAAGGTTGGAGAGTGTTTGACAACAAATTCAAATATGGCAAATCGGGTATGTATGCTATAGCCTCTTTGGAAAACCCCTACAACTATGCAATAGTCATGTTATGTAGATTATATGGGCTACCCAATAATACTAAGTTTTCAATAGAATGGATTCCTCTGATTTATGCCTGTGTTAATTCCCATATCATGAATTGGCCTTCCATCCTATTTAACAACCTAGCCACCACCATTACCGAATATCGACAGAAGAAAGCCTCCTCTTCAGATAACCTCCCTCCCTTCTATTTTAGTGCCTACATTATGGATGTTATCTGTTTTTGCACGACATTTACAACCATGGGTTGGAAATGGACCTTACAAGATCCTTACCCAATCCATCTTAGTCATAATAAAATATGGGAATCACATTACATACCTCACTTCTATAATATATTTCATGTTCTTGTGTTGCCCCTACATGAAATAATTTTCAATAAGAAAGCCCCTAGGTTTTCCCAAGAAGCCGCAGTAGACCTTCTTACTGTCAGCAAGTATTTCATTGAACAATGGTTCACCTACATTAGGGTCTTTGGTAGCACAGCCAATCCACATGTCCTTCCTTTATATGTTTCTGATAAGTTATTAGCAAGAGAGATTGCCTACCAGAGTGTGGGAAGGGGCCTGACTAAAGTTCTCAAAAACGGAAAGAAGTCATTATGGCCCACTTTCCTTATCAAATGTGGTTCTTTTGATTTAGAGAATTTTGTTCATGCTACTAAGGAATCAACACATATGGAAGCCCTCAGGCTTCATACATTGCCTAAGATGAAATTTGGTCCAAGCAAAGTGGCATATAAGGTCACTACTAGAGTAAAATTCAAGGCATACAACCATGAAGATAATTATTTTGAGGATTTGTTACAGTTGGCTGTATCCTTCAAACAAGCATTCGAATGGGAAAAAAGGCAAATCTAAAACCTTAAGATTTTCAAAGATTTCGGGAATTCAGAGATGAGGGGCTCCAGGTGATCCCAATGCATCTATTAAAGCCTGTGGATAAGTCTATACCAAGTTTCACTGTTGATAGTGGAGGTCCTAACTCTCAAGTAGACTCTCAGGTAAACACTGAGAAGACATCAGACACAAGGAAACCCCAAGACACAAACAACACAGTTGTGTCCAGCAGGAAGTCAACTGAGAAACAAGTGATGAGAACCCCGACTACAGAGATCAGTTCAGAGGCCAAAGGCAGTGGTTTGGAGCAGGAGTGGGATCAACTTAATCAGAAATTGTGAGGTACTCCCAAAGCCACAAACACCGAAGAAATAGAGGAATGTAAAACTCCTCTGCAGGTTCATAAGGATACAAAGCCCAAGCCTATAGGTGAACAATCCACGCCTATGGAGGAACAAGCGACAAAGTCTCGACATACTGAAATTATCCCTGCTCTGCCCACATTAGAAATTGTTCTGAAAGTAACTGAAATACCTCCACTTGATGTGTTCTATAGCCCTCTCCACAAGGTTGTAGTTAGAAGGTAGAGAAAAAGGAGAAGGGTGGATACACCTGAATTCCCACCTAGAAACGAGACGATGGGCATTGTTTGGAAGGACATTCCTTTCAATCCAGTTGAGAACTTGACTAGACTATCACAATTCACGAGAGCATACGCATCGGCCAGTATGGACAAGGTTATTGAGGTCTCTAATTTACTAAGGGACAAAGAGGATAGGATTGGGCTGCTCGAACAAGAGCTCGAGATAGAGAAAACAAGCGCAAACAAGCAGGTGGCCGAGCAACTCAAACAGTTGTAGCAAGACATGGAGGTCCTAAAAATAAGCCATGAAGTCGATATATCAACCAAAAACATGCAACTCCAAGAAATGCAACAATCCATGGAAAGATACAAGGATGTTCCCACTACTAAGGAGTTTATTAAAGAGGCCCTGAAATTAAATTCCCTTCTTGTGAAACAGCAGGAGTATTTCTGCCAGAAGATGTCACACCTTACTCCCTATTTGACTACTAGCAACCATCTGAAAAATAAGGCAATTGACCAGAGAATGGAGTTTAATGATTTAAACACCAGAATCTCTGAGTTCATCGAATGGTAGGAACCAAAATATGGAAGGAATGCCAATCTACCCGAGATTGAGGAAACTCATAAAGACATTCTCTTCACAGATTGGGATGCGAGAATCGAACAGGCTGAGCTCGTAGTCGCAAGGGCAGCCAGGGTATCAAATAATATCATTAACGTTGTGAATCACATCCTGTTCGCCACCAATATCATTAAAGAAGGCAATACGAAAGAAATTCCCAATTTAAATTCTCTCTATAAAGATTGGCAAGAAGAGGCGGGGAGTCAAAGAGAGGAAATTACAAAATTAACCATGACCAACTGGGAGCCGTATTGGTAGTATCTTGTTAAGCCCCACAGACAGATTATGACTCTCAACTATTCCCTTCATACGACTCAACGAATTATGCTACCACTCACTAATGCGATCTTCACAGGACATCTCATGACACATTTCGGGGCACCTCCTCAGATTCTATCGATATTTGTGATTTAAAGGACAAGATGGCAGACAACAAGTCGTCCTCTTAGTTCTATGTATTAAGCCTCTATTTATTTTTGGATTTAGTTACCTAGTTAGGAGGAAGGTTGTTTGAAACCTCCTCAAATTTTGTATAATCTATTTTTGCACACTAGTTAAGAATAGTATTTATACCTTCTCATCCATTTAGAGAAGGGTCCAGAATTTTATCAAAAATGTTTGCAAAGAATGCACTATTGTAAGTTTGTGAATGCTTTGGTGAAATTATGGAACATGATCGTTTCTTTTAGATATCAGACTACTTTCCTTTGTTGATGCACTTTTGTATTCTTGGGAGACAATTTGATTTGAAGAAAGAAGTTGGTCTATGTCATTTGTCAAATGAGCAGGACTTCACATATATGGTACTATTATTGTGTATGCTTGATTATGTTTACATTTAATTAGTGGAAAAACTTTACTTTCATCAATTATATGTGAGATTTATTGTTTTTGTTAAAGCGTTAATTGCACTTTTGTATGATGCCTAGCTGAAATTGTGATTTTGATATATAATTCATCATATATACAATATATTTTATAAATTCCTTTGACTAACTATTTAGTCAAAGGAATTATCTTTTACATTATCATCTCTGTTTAGTTGTGTTCAATCTTTATTATCACATGTTAAACAAATATATTTGTACATCGCATACCACACAGGAATACTCAGGTTTATATTAGAATAAGTTAGTTAGAGCAATTACATTATAGAATAGGTCACTTAGATTATCATTATTCTATTGCAAAAACTCATGAACCACCCACTATCATTTTAAAACCCACACTAGGAAACTGGTCCCATTATCCCCATTCGGAGCCACCACTTTAAACGGCAAATGAGTTGTCTTAAGGTCAGGACCAGGTTGTTATCCCCCATGTTTCGGCAGCAGTATTCTGAGGCCGCAATAGGTTGAAAGCTGGCCCTTCAACCTCGAGAGGAATCTCTCCCTAAAAACTCAACTACTCTAGGTCATTGTAGTAACATGTCATTGTAGTAACATGTTCTGAAATTGAGTTTTGTGGCTAGATTTATCTAAAAATAGAATTTGGTTGGGATATGTGAAAATTACTACCATTATGCATGGAGTCTCTGATACAAAGACACTAGCTACAGGCCATACAAATCATTCTAAGAGAGGCAAGATAGTTGCAAGTTTCTTAGAATAATAATTAATGAGATATGGTAAGAAACAATAGAAGTAAACATCAAAAGACAGAGCAACTGAGAGAGGTTTTCATGTAGTGAGGTTTCCTCTAAAAGGTAACAACTAGGAAGAAAAAACTAATAATACCATTCGTAAACCCCATTGATGGTGGGCAGGCACCAATTGTGACCATTACACAATCTATAAATAAGATATTCCTCTTGTGCCCAGCAAAGTCGAAAATTCAGAAAAAGAGTTAAAACTCTCAGCAGCAAGTCAAGTTCAGAGAAGAAGTAATTTTAAGGGTTCTGAAATCTCAACAAAATACGAAAATCTAAATTCTTCCCAAAGTGTCTCCCAGCCAATTTCTCTTGAGGAAAATGACTCTAATGGTGTGCATTAAATGATGGACTTGGGTAATTCCCTGAAGATGTTCCCCAAAAAATTAAGTGTGGTAAACCCTCTCCTTGGGCGGATCAAATGAATATGGATTAGCCTTCACTAGTTTCAAAGAAGGAAGATCCTAACAAAGATCAATCAAAGGGAATTGATAAGGTGAAAACTCTAGGAAATATGGGATGGACCAATGTTGGGAAAAAAAATAAAAGTTACTCTCCATGGATAATGAGAAGCTAGTCCAAGAGAAAATGAATCTAAGATGCAAATGTTACACAAATGCATATGGATTTTGGGGGTTTTATGGAAAGTTTTTAGTTGGCATAGGAACAAAATTTATGTATTATGGGGTTCTCATGTAAGGTTTCAATATGATTCTCTGCGATCTATCCTAAAACTTCAATGTTTCATGGTCGTTATTGTTCACAAAATAATTGTATTAGTTTGGGTCGGATCCCAATTTTTTAAATATAATCTCAATATATGTTTCTATAAAAAAAAGTAATAATAAATTTTTTGTAAGTTTGGCCTTTCTGTTATCTGCAACTGCTAAAATTTACATATTGATAGTTAAAAACTATATTGGTATCACAGCGACCGGGTTTTTTAACCATGAAAATCATACCAAAACAAATGTGCCAAAAAATACATATGGAAGACAATTATAAACATTGAGGCCAAAGATGCCAAAAAAGCGATAAAACAAGTAGAGTTCCATTGATCACTATCAGTCATTAGAATTAATAGAAGCTATATTATATGGAATTGCTCTTAGAGGAGGAGGAGGGAGGTAAATGCACTTTAAATGTTGCTCTAGATGAGTAAGCCATATTTCCAATCTATCTAAATTCACCATAATTTGTGTTTTCCCGTGCCACACCACCACCATGAATTCTCTTAAGTGACACTGGAAATATTGAAGCAAAGTGAGATTCGTTGCTAAGGCTCCATGGTCCTTGAGATGGTTCCACTCAGCTTCTCCAATATGTGCTTTCAAGGAGTGTCTCCCTGTGGTCAGCACAGTGTGAGGGTCTGCCACTTTTTTTTGTGACAACCAACGAGAAGCACCAAAACCAGGAGCACATACACTCCCCATTTTTAATTTAACCATGGGCTTCTTGTCCTGGCCATGACCTAGACCAAGGGAACCAAAGTTGATGCAGTGTGTGAGTGTATAATGTGACACCTTTGCCTTAGTTGGTTCATAATTTATAGCTAACATCCAAAGAAAATACTAGAACATCCATTCAAAAGTGTCGATGAGTGTTTAAAGGGAACAACCTTCTTCAAGAGAAACTAAACCACCCTACCACCCATTTACCACCTTGAAAACATATTAAGTAGGCATGTAAGCAAACCAAGAGGTCATGTAGAACAAAAATTTGAGTAAAAAACACATGAAACAGAACGAAGCCACCAAGTCTCACCTTCAAAGTAGTGCATACCTTTCCGTAGGAACGCCTTCAGGGGGAGAGGTATGATAATTTCTCTTGATAAAGCCCCACCTCCCTAGGTAGAGACATTGAAGAGACACCCTATAGTAAAATAGGAAGGTATCTGGATAGAAAACCTGTATAGGACACAATGCCTACCAATCAGGGATACAAAACAGGAAGTAGACTAAAATGTGAGAGACAGAATAAGGAGGAAGGAGAAATAACACACTCAACACCTAGAATTCCACTCTGCAAGCAAAAAAACCACTACAATGGATGTCACTACTTTTAGCCCTGGCCTGTAGGGAAAAAAACTATAGAGAAAGGACCCCCGAAAACACCAAGTGTTAAATAATTTGTACCGCAACAAGATGACCATGCCTTTGAACCCATGATAGAGTAGAATGAAAGGAAAACATGTGAGATGCCAAATTATAGAAAGAAAACATTCTTCAAGGATGAGACCACGAGTGTCATTAATGTAGGAATAAATCACGTTGTCGCACAGCTCTTTGAAACCCTTTCCCACCACACCAAATACAAAGAGAAATATAGAACCAAACGATATATAAAAGACTCCACCCATAATCAATCCTGACCCAACCAGGTTACCTGAAGTGTCTGGCAGATGCCATAAATATTGCATAAGAGTCGATTAAAAATCCACACACCTCGTTGTTACTACCAACAATTCACCCTCATATGAACATGCTCGGGAGGTTGTGCGAGAATGCCAATAGCACCATGAGAGACATGTCGCATTCCACCATGCACGACTACCACAATAGTTTACCATATCAAAACCCCACCACCTGAATGGCTTCCTGCAGATCACCTACCCCAGAGTAAATACTCACCACCAAAAACTTGCCATCACGCACGAGCAGGCATGTCTACAACTTGCCACACTTCCCTCTTAATAATCCAGTGCATGGGGAGGTGCAAGAGTGTCTAGCCCCTCCTTCGTTGGCCTCGAGATCGCCACCCAAATTTAATAAATTAATAGATATCATTTTTTTTGTAAGCTTGGCAACATTGTATCTTCAACATGTATAATATGTCACCCCAATTGGGGCATGGAATTGAATCAATGAGTTGATTTCAAGGAGTGTCTTAACAGAACGCTCGATCATTGTCTTTCCAAGACCCCATGGACAATAAATATCAATTTGAAATTATATACATATATGTAAGTATTTAATTGTATTTTCTTTAATAAATGTGAAATACTAACCAAAAAAATATTCCAAATCTCAAAAATAACATAAATACGTTATTGATACTAGTTGCAGAATAATTAATCCTATAAAATATTTGTTTAAATAAAAAATAAAAAATAAAAACATAGTATTACATAATTTATTATTTAGAAGGTTTAAAAACATTTTTTAATTATTAAAAAATAAAAATATATGATAATTTTAAGTTAAAAATATTGAATCAATGGAATTGTGAACTTTAAAATGATTAACTGTGTTTGTCTTACTCATGTAATAGATGAAAATATAATTTTATTAATAAATTTAATATTCCTTATGTTAATTGGAATTTATATTTTCTCAAGATATAATCTTACAATTTGAGAGATCATTGTTTAGACTGAGATTTGTCATAGAATGCTACTTGGGAAACCAAAATTGATTATAACTAACAAAAGAATAAGTTTAACAAAATACCAATACCCCTTATTTATAAGTACATAACTATTAAAATAATATACTCTACTGAAAGAAAAAAGCATAAGCCAAGAGGTTGAATAAAATATCAAGTGCCTAATGAAGTGATTGTGGTTGAATCTTATGCGCTTCTACCTACTAGGGGTGGTGGCTTCAAGCCACGTTGAAGATGACCTCCTATGTGGGTAAAACATACATCCAAATTGACGAGACAAGAACACTAATGGCATTGAACTTGTTGAATATTGTTTAGGAATGATATGATATTATTTTAGCCCTCCTGTTTCTCCTTCAAAACCCTTCCCAAGAGTTTCTTCATTTTCAAGTGAAGTGTAATCTCGTATTGGATTTCTAGAGGAATGGAGGAATTGAATATGGACACAATATTCTAACTTTGGGATTGATCCTATAACCATCCTTAAGGGTCGTTGCCACCAGTTCCCTGATGGAAATGCATCTGATGGTGAGGCATGGCAATCTGAGATACAAAATGATATATTAAAAGTGACCAACAATAAATAAAGAAACTAATGAATCTGGATTGAATGATTCTTAATAGAATTGACTAAAGTTTAATATTCATGTACCAAGCAATTATATAGTGTAATCTAGCTAGATATAATAAGGGATAAACAAAGGGAGATGAACTTTGAGTAGGGACCAACAACTAAGAATCCATTGACATCAATTATTCTACACACCACCAAGGAATTCTATAGATTATGAACCAAATTCCACCATACAAAGAATAGAAAACTCAGAGAGATAAAATAGATGTAGAAATTATACATTGAATAGATTATCATGGAATGGCCAACGCATTGGGATTAGAGATTATTCAAGCCGAAGAAAAGTCTTTTCCAATCACCTCCCTCCCTTGTTCTAGTATTTTTTGTCACCACTGCCAATATCCCATATTTCTTCACCTTGGATATTGTTTCCTTACCTCTTACATGAATGGTCACCAAAATGAGCATGTAAAGTAGGTCAGGTTCCTAGAAGCCCAAATTATCATGCAATGGAATTCTTTGATAAACAACACTATGGGAAAGGATTTTCCCATGTACGAAATATAATCCAGAATGAATGTCGTAGAGAACAGGACTGTGACATGTGGGTATGGACTCCACAAAGCTAGTGTCAATGGGGGAGATCCCACCTATGACGAGGGAATGTTGTAGGGGCTGGAAAAATTCCTAGAGTTGAGGTTACCCAATCAATAGCTCACAATCACATGGCAACTTTTCATCTAAAAGCGAAGGGATTGAATATTGATTAACATGTGTGGATGCATGTGGTGGGATATCCATGCTATCACTCTCTCTTAAATGTGATTGAAGGCTACAAGGTGGTCGATTCTCCTCCTCCACTAACATACCTTCGATCACCTGAATCAGAAATATTAATTAATTTAATTTTAAATAATTAATAATATAATAATATATTTACATATAAGAAAAAATAAATAATATGGTAAAATTTAAATTAACATAGGAAAATCATATATATATATATATATATATAACTAGAATATAAATTTACATTTACCATAATTAGATAAATTAGAATAGTGATACATAGCTTTAATGGTGAGTTCTCCTTACTTTGACAAGAATTACACCCAAAGAATATTGATCATCAATTAAAATAAATTAACATACAAAAAATATGATTTGATTTAGTTAATTTGAAGGCAGTGATGGGTAGATTACTAGTGGGAAATTACTACCATTAAACATATCCTAATAAATCTCCATAGAGTGGACACTATCTATGAAATTATATCTAATATCTAGGTAATTGAAGAATGGGTTCAGAGGTTAAATGTAATTGTTGAAGGAAGAGAAAATATTTGGAGTTTATATGAATAGAGATTGAATTAGGTTGTAGGTATCAATGATGAGAATTAAACAAGCGTCCTCAATGCAATCTAGCCATTAGAGAATAGTTGTTTCATTGCGTATATGTGATTCAAATAAATTACAAACACATGTGTTTGAGGTTTTGACTATTTCATTGTTATCTTTACGTTATTATTTTAGTTTATATTTTGTACTTCTTCCCATAAACATATTGGTTAAAATAAAATCACGAACACTAAAAAAACTCAACATAAAGGAAAAAATATTTAATTTAGTTAATTTGAAGGGAAAGATGGTAGAGTGTTATTGGGAAATTAATGTCATTTAATCTATCGTAATTAATCATTAAGGAATTAATACACCACCTATCAAAGTTATATCTCATGCCTGAGTAATGGAAGAATGGGATCATAGGTTAATCATTGTTGGAGGACGAGAAATTATTTGAAGGAGTTTATTTAAATAGAAATTCAGTTAAGTTAGATGTATGAATTATGAGAACTAAACAATTTTCCTCGATGCAATTTCGATATGGGAGAGAATAGTTGTTTCGTTGTGTGTATATGGTGTTGAGGTAAATTAAAAACATGTGTGTTTGAGAGTTTCAATATTTCATTGTCGTTGTCATTTTATGTTATCTATTTAGTCAATATCGTTCTCCTCTTCAAATTAGTATATATTTCTTGTACTTAATCAAATAAAACTGAGTGTAGCTTCATTCTATGTTTACATCCTTTTGTGTGGTTACACAAAATCTTAAGGGAATGAATAAAAAATTTAAATATTGGAAATTGTAACTAGAGATGGTTAAAAATAATATCTTGAAGCATTTATGTTTATTTTGATGTGTGGTAGGAATTAACCTAGTGATGTAATGGGGGCATAGGGGTCCAACAGAATTAATGATAGGATAGGTATGGTGGGATTTGGTTTGTTATATTAATATCTATTTGGTAAAATACAATAGTTATTAATATAAGAGCTACTAATGGTTAGGAATAAGGTTTTTCATATAGTTATAAAAGATGGATTCATCCTTATGGCTCATGTCAACAACTATGATTGTATTCACTACAAAGAGAACACTTAATATTAGAGAAATTTATGGAACTTCTTTGAAATATTTCTCCCTTCTCTATTTATAGTAGAGCTAGGAAATTACAAGTTTTCATGTCAATGCTCCCAAATCGTTATGACACATTAGTGTGCTCATAAAGATAATGCACTAGTGTTGATCTAATAATGCACACCAATGATTGTTATTATTATAAAATCATAAAATATCAATTTAATATTAAAAATATATATATCAAATTATAAAATTTCAATTTTGTATTAAAAAAATGCATATCAATACTCCACACTAAATAAAACAACTTGTGCAGATATGAAGAATACAGTATACCATATTAAAGTACCTGATAATACAATAAAAAATTGAATATCTAAAAGCCAATTTTTTTTTCCAAACAGCTTAAGAAATCTAGAACTTTTTCAATCAACTTAAAAAACCTAATCTTCATATATCATATTCAATATTTAAGTATTAAAAAATGAATTTTTTAAACATAAAAAAATATAACTGATGTGCTATGAATATTAGCATGGACCAATGTATTATGATATACATAATCCACCGCACATTAAAATACTTCACTTACTAAAACGTATATTGGTGTGCATGGACCAATGTATTATGATATACATAATCCACCGCACATTAAAATACTTCACTTACTAAAACGTATATTGGTGTGCTCCAGTAAAACACATTAGTACCTCTTCTTATATGGAGCACCATATGACAGTAAAATAAAAATTGCATATTGATACATAATGATACTATTGAACCCACAGTGTTAGGATAAAAAAAAAATCACCTAAATTTCATTATCACATTTTCTTTTATACTTCCAGCCACTCACACAAGCATCAATGACCACTTTTTTTGCAATGTTTTATATTGGTTCTCCAATTATTGTCCAATTTAATTAATTTTTTAATTTTCAAAAATAGTGCACATTTCGATTTTTCCCATGCGGTAACCATGCTTCCTTAGGAAGAAAGAGACCAAAGTAAATTGTTTCTTACCTCTTTATTTTCAAATTCATTATATTAAAATCTACAATTTACCTTAAATTTGAATATCTTTTTACAATTTTTTATTCTTTTTTAAATTACAGAGGCTGTGCACACTGCACTCGATAATGTCTAATAAGAATTTATTGGAAGTCCTAGAAGTACTTATAAAAGAATTCCACATGAATTGTGCATGAACGTAACCGCCTAGTTTTAACTTCTATCTTGACTATCTTTAGTTATTTATACAATCATACTTATCTCTTTTAGGAAATTCCAAGTGGATCTACTCCCTTACGAGGGAATAAATTGGGTTTCAATATTTAGGGTAGACTACATCTGTCCTACATATTCTAACTTTTAAGAACAATGATTACACTAAAAACTTATTATTTCTATTCATTTCCATAAATTTTTCTTTTATAAGTTATTTTAGTTCTCATATTGTGGACCTTCTTTCACAAAGAAAAAGTCTAGATGTTCATTTTTACTAGTTCACTTATTACAATTGGACTTATTCCTCTAGCATTATGTCCATTATGATAGGTTATCTAACTATGGTTTCCTTTTCCAATAAATTGAAATATGTAATGTATTAGGATGATGTCTTTTTTTTTTAAATTAAATAGATGTTGTGATTTTATAAAAAGATTCTCATCACTATTGAATAGTGATTTAAGCACAGAAAAATATATTAAATTTAGAGGACCAATATTTTCAACATAGATTTTTATTTATATCATAAGTGTTCACCTTTTTTGAATTTAATATTAATATCTCTTTGAATGACGTTGTTATTGATGTCAACAATAATCTTTGAAAGCTTATAATATATGTTCCGGATTGCATTAGATGGAAGCTCCAATGGATAAGAATCTTTGGAAGGAAAATAAGGAAGTAAGTCCATGTTGTGTGGTCATGATACCCCACATTTGATGAGGAAATTAAATGCGAATAATAGCGAATTGAGAAATAATACCATCATAGGATGATTATTAGAGGAAGTTTTAGCCTTAAGGTGCCCATAAAATTTTCATGTAATTTCCATGTCATACTATGTAAACCAATCAAAATCCTTTAAATTTAAAAATATGTACATGTAAATGCTTTTGAGGGAAAAGAAGAAAAACTAGTCTTTTTAATTATATTTTTAGCTTATCTCCTTATAGGTTTACTCAAATTCCATGTACAAACGCTCAGTGGATGCAGAATAAAATTCTATATCCAGCAAGCACTCATTATGCACACTTTTGAGAAGGCCCACATTGATAAAAATTGAAGATAAATTAAAAAATCTTGTTGAACTTTTTTAAATTATCTTAAATTTTTATCAATGTGGATCTTTTTAAAAGTATGCATAATGGGTATTTCTTGGATGTGGAATTTAATTTTGCATCCAAGGAGTGTCTGCACTTGGAATTGGAGGAAACCTATAAGGAGATAAGTCAAAAATAGAATTAAAAGAAGTGGTTTTCCTCTTTCGATCCATAATTCATCACTCTCGTTTTATTATTTTAACTATTATTTTAATATCTTCCCTTACAAGACCACTTTTAGGATGAAATTTCCTCTAATGAGTATTTTTCATGCCATTTCAAATGGTAAGCGACTCCCTTCATAACTCTTCTCTATTAAAAAGATATGATCCTTCAATGTTGAAGCCCTGAACTTTGGTCAAGGTGAACCCAAATGGATTGAAAAAGTAGCTCTGAGATTGTTCAAAGTTTGGTATTAAAAATTTGTGATGTTAGTAATATTATGGGCCATAATTGTTTGACCTAGTCAAACCTCCAAAAGAGGATTTCCTTCATTATGAAATTGGTTTATCAATATGCATGAGGTCAGCTATATGGTAACTTATATGGACCTTGGCTCAATTATTAATGGCCATGTGACAAGGTTTCAACAAAGATCATATTGGTGTGGAAAATCCCCATTGATTCGAATAGAGGTCATGTTGTGGACTACTCCTTAAATAAAATAAAATAAATATAATAAAAATATGGAAAACATGCTTAAAGGTATGATCCAAGTCAGCCTCAATTAACAAGCATGAAATAACCTATATTCAACCCACTTGTTCAAGTGTATATATGGTCATCGTGGGGCTTACCAGAAGCATGAACTAAAAAATTCAAAATCAAAATAATATAATTTTTATTCAGAATTGACTCTGAGATCTTTGCATGCTGATAAAATTAATTTCTCTTTTTCATAGGTGTCATGGAGGAATGACTATGATCTTGCAAATTTATTTCATTGTTCGGTTCTACTTAATGAATTATTAGTTTCGAGCGAGCGAAGGACTGAGAAAGAAATTTCAATATTTATAATTGGAGCGATGTTAAACATTGAATTCGTGAGATGGGTTTTGTATGAAATGAATAGTCAGTGTGATTCTCTAATTGCAAGGTGTATCTAGATGAAATGGCATTAGTCTTTCTATCATTTAAACAAAATTTGTGGGAAAGCATGATCGATTTCAGTTCTAGTACAAGTCTGAGGTTATCTGTACTAGAACTTCATTTGAGGGCGTAGATTTGAAAAACCTTAGTTATTGCACAGTAAAGTTGTTTGATATGATATATTTCATTGAAAATATCTTGCTCGATTCTCTTAATAGAATTTTGATTACAAAATTTCATTCTAGCAAAATTTTCATTAAATTCATAGTTAAATTTCGACTTCACTTTAGTTGAGTTTGGACGAGGTCAATATCTGAATTATATTATTTTAGCATAGGTCAAACCTTATCTAGTTATATGTGGTAGAAGGATTATGGTTAATTGGCTACAATAGTGTTATATTTTGTTGATGATTATGTGCAAGATGTATTAACAAATGAAGTGAATTTTAAATTATTGCATAACATTGAGCTATATGGACATATACACAAAGTCACCAATGACCAACATAAATTTTGGTGTAAGTAAATAGTTCAATTTGTCACATAATGTGTTTTTTAAAGTAATAACATGTTGGAGCTTTTCCTAAACCACGAACTAAGCCACGTAGGCACAATGTGGGTTGACACAACAGAATTCCATGTCACCAGACCGTGTTTTTATAGTGTTGAGTTGGAATGATTCCTGTCATTGGCAAGCTAAAAAATATGTGAATTGGAAATGTCAAGGGTCATTGGTATATACATGAGAAATTTGGATCTTGGATGTTGAATCGTTGTGGATTGGGTCTTATTCAAAGGAAATTAATCAATATCACAAAAATCAATATATAAGAAATATCTGGGAAAGTAATGAGTAACGCAGTTGTTGAGGTATATACATGCCATGTTGTCATAGGTTCAAACTAAATGAAAAGTTTGAGAACAATGTTTATTTTTATTTACTCCTAATTTGTTACACTTTTAACAGTTGTTGGTGGCTAGTGTTGGAATCTATAAATTCATTTGGATGGTGCCTGAAAATGTATAAATTGTAGAATATTTAATTTGGCATATGGTTTATCATGGTTATTTTCTATTTCTGGACTCATTATTCACCCAAAATGATATTCAAAATAACAAGTAAGGTCAGAGCATAGACAGAGACTTTGTTGAATCTCACTTGCATAGGGTCAATATGAATATCTAGAATTTGAGGAAATAGAGAGGGCGTGTATGATTTTGTGTGTCCTAAGGAAAAAGTTGAGACAACTTAATGCTTGGTAGAGGACACACTTACGACACATTGTATTATGGGTAAGGGAAAAAGTTAGTAGTGACAATGGTAGCATTGGGAACAATTTTGTGACAAGTGTTATTTGATAGAAAAAATGAATAATGGATAGAAACATGCATAGTTCATTGACCTTTGAATAGTGATCATAGTGTAGAGGTTGAGAAATGTGACCAATATGATCTATTTTATTCATTTTTCTTTATTTTTATGTTGTTTGAGTGGTGGAAGGAAAATATTACAATCTCCTTTATGTTGGAGCTTGAGAACACTTCAGGGTGGCAAGGCGCTGGTAGCACAAGTTGAAGCTTGCAAGGTGTTGGAGCGTCCTAATAAACAGAATTATTTTCTAATAGAGTAATGGGAAGTTGAATCTTACCTTTAGTTGGAGTTTGCAAGGTGTTGGAGCATCCTCTCAATTCGAGCTAATAAGACTTGGGGGTTGGATCGTCCTTCCAGTTGGTGCTGGTAAATCATGGTGCTTGTATATCATTTCAATTGGAGTTCATAAATCATGGGGTGGGAGCCCCCTTCTAGTTTTTGTTGGAGAATCTTGGAATTTGGAGATTCTTATTGATGTAATCTGTAAGACTTTTATTGAAAGTGTTTGGTGGTTTTTCTCCTGTAATGATTTCCACCTAAAAATATCTTGCGTATTGTCATTGATGTTGTGGGTTGTAGATTTGTGTTGTTAAATTTTTATTGTTTACATGATATGATTAAAATTGTTAAAAAGTTTCCAATATTGATTCACAGCGCCCCCCCCCCCCCCCCCCCCCCCCGCCCCTCGCACCCGAGTATTTTTTAATATTCCAAAAATTGTAATCAAATCTAGTTCCTTCGTATGCATCTTAACAAATGGAAGGTAGATCTCAAAAGATCAGAGATGGGAAAGTCAAGGAAACTTGCATCTCAATGATCAAAGGAAGTCTCCTGTATTACACCAAGTTGAGAACCTATTTGAACTGGTGAAGAGAAACATATTGGTTTAGTTCCTCTTTTCGATGAATCATTCTTTGAATTCTAGGAAGGTAGAATGGAAGCTTATTTGGGATCTCTTGATATGATGTATGACATTTGGTTATTCTAGAAGCACATATTTAGATGAATCAATGAGGTACAACATAAAATAAATGAATGCATTCTAAGTGTTTTCCATATTTTGTGAAATAAAATGTAGGTCATTACTCATTAGCTAGATATCTTTGGGAGAATATTCAAAATTTCTACTTAAAGAAGCATGCATGTTAAGATGAAGATGTTGATGACACTCGGAGAAAAAAATCCTAGCAATGTTGAAGAAGTAGAAGCGTAAGTGAACATGGAGAGAGAATTGATCAGTTCCTTAAGGGACCTTAACAAAAAAAGGAAGAAAAATCAAATACTTGACGTTGAAGTTATTTAAAAGAGAAATGAACTTCATGCAACTCACGGGGGCTTCACTTGGGGAGAAATACTATACCACGTGGGTTCATATTGGGGGATATATATTGAGGGGAAAACGACATAAAATATTGGGGGATATATAGTAATCCAGGAGGATCTCGTCAGATCAATTGCACAAGTCATTGTCAGTATTCAGTGTCGTTGTCAACATTCAATTCGGTGTCACTCAGTTTCGACAGTGTTGATTATGGTTCAGGTTGTTCAGGTGATGTTAATGGTGTTCAATTGATGTGGTGTTGTACCTGGTTGTTGACATGTGGTTATCGTCAGTTCTGCCATGATTTGGTCATCGACATATGTTTGTCATCCACCTTGCAGGATTTGGTGTCGATATGGGTTTATCGTCGAGTAAGGTTTGGTTGTCGTCATGGTGTTAATGACTAAATGTCATATTGTGACAAAGATGTTTGTAATAAGTGGAACTAAACCTAAGCTAGGTGGAAAGAACTTTTGTAGTGGCCCTAAGCCTAACCTAAGACCTAGCACTAAAGCTATGACGAAACATGTTTAAAAACATAATGCTAAACCCATTACCTAAGTCCTAAACACCATTGGACATGTTACATTACATTCTATGTCTTAAAATACCTACACACCTATGTTCTAACATATCAAACATATCACATTGCAAACTATGTGTTAAAACTAACACATAAACCCTAAACATATGCTCTTTACCCTCTCGACCTATTCAAACTACAAACAAAACATTAAAACCACATAACAGTCCCTAACCGCCAACCCATAACTGCATCGACATTGTTGTCCATGTGAACAAGTGGGATGTGAGAGCCAACTACAGTTAGTTAACCACAGGCCTTCACTGCAGTGGAACCGGTCATGTGAACAGAGGAACTGAAAAGTTAATTTAACCGCAATAGATAGCCACATTGGGACCGCGAAAGGTTACGGGTTCATGTGACCAAATGTGTATAAACCATCAGAGGTAGCATTGACCATTCTAGAGTTAACCATCAAGCCTTAACCGCATCGGAGTCAGTTGATATGTGAACAGGTTACACCGGAACCATCGAAGCACCTTCAGTAGAGACTGTCGGGGCAAGCACAGAGGTGGCAGTCTGTGGTTGGTCCCATGTAACCATCAGCCTTCTTTGTGTAGTTAACCTGACCACTAGAGGGTTTTTTATAACCAAAGTGTATTTTGGGTTTTTTGTTATGGTTTTGTGCTATTTTAATACAAAGACCATGTAACCTCTTCATTAGGTGTCATTGTATGACTAGACCGAGACCAAACCACCCCTAGATTGCAGCCTATTCATTCCTAAACTCAGCCTAAGGAGTTCGAATGCACCTGGTGGATGTTAAAAAGGCAATTTTGGTTCATTGAAGGGATATTGGAGATTTTGGTTTTTGTATGCAGATTCTGGAGGTTAGAGAATATTTTTTTTCAGTGTAACAGGAGCATCCGGAGTCAGAATTGGGAACCGTGATAGGTGTTGGAAAGCTAGTTCAGAGAGCTATTCGTTGACAGTGACCAAAAGTTCTTGTGTGCATATTTATTTTGGTCAAATATCTGTGTAATTGACCTCTTATGTTTGAATCCTAATAAAGCGGTCGCCCATCTTGAAAGCAGACCCAAAGACGTATTCCATCAGGGACGAACTCCGTAATAAATTTTGTTGTCTGGTTTTGCTATGTTTCTACTATTTTCACCTCTTTTATGCATCTTACTTATGTTTAATCATCTGTTGTAAAGTCTTTCTTCTCAAGCAGTTCTCTCGATTTCCGCACTTTCAGCTAACATTCAATTCATTAATGGCTAATCAATTCTACATCAGTTTTAACTTATGATCATTTCAGATCATATAATTTGGTATCATATCAGGTTGCATTTGTAGAATTTACAATTGAATGTTAACCATGTCAAAGTCGCAATGAGGAGAAGGAATTCTTGAGCATATCGATCTAGAGTTTGGAAAGCGACGATTCGTTCATAAGTCGACCATGACAAGATCTGATGCAGGTGAAAACACTGAAACTAAGATGATTGATGAACAATTTTAGCAAGCATTCTTGACTATGCAGCAGTGGGAGAACTATATGAAGATAAGAAGGCGAGAGATGCAGCTTCTTCTTCAAATACATAGAAGAAGGACAAAGGTAAAGGCAAGGCTGATAAACCACCTTCACCTCCATCATATCCATCATCATGATCATCATCTTCTTCTTCCAGTATAGAATCTGAAATAGAAAAGAAACCTAAGAAAACATCTCTTTTGAAACTTGATGTAAAATTTGAGTTACCTATTTATTATGATGAAATGAATCCTGAAAAGTTAGATAAATGGATTAAGAAGTTAGAAGTGTATTGTCGTATTTAGAACATTTCTGATGATAAAACGAAAATTCAATTAGCTGCACTTAGAATGGGGGGAAAAACTTTAATCTGGTGGGAAAGTAAAATTCAGATAGATGTAAATCGGAAAGGAAAAGTCATCTCTTCATGGTATAATTTTTTAAAAGCTATTAGGAAAAAAATTTATCCTTTAGGATACATGCAACAAGTTGTTATTGATTGGCAGTATTTGAGGCAAGGTAAAGGGCAGAGTGTTCAGGAGTTCATAAAGAAAGCATTGGTGCTTGGTATTTCATTGGATACACATGAAACTTTGTTAAAATACATCAGCAGTTTACATTCATATTTGTAGCATACTTTATTGATGTTTAATCTTGATGATTTTGATGAAGTGCGTGTTCAGGCCATACATATTGAATCATATGGCAGACCATTCAAGTTTTCATCACAGTCATCCAAAGAGTTGGAAATCAAATATTCCAATGACAGTAAGGGGAAGAACAATTCGAAGAGAAAGAAATCAGTGATAGCTCAAAAGGAAAGACCTACTTTTTCTCATTGCCAGATAATCAATCATGATGAATCTAAGTGTTGGAAACTTCATCTAGAACTTAAGCCCAAAATTTTCCTTCAGGAGAAGGATGGAAAGAAGGAAATTGTAGCAGTCCAGCAAGATCTAGGTTCAGATTCAAGTGATGAAGGGAGGATAATTGTGATGGTTATGACAAGTAAAACTTCTGACACTTGTTCAAGTTCGAAAACTATTGCATCTTCATCAAACATAAATCTTGCAAATGAGGATACAAGAGTTGAATTGTTTAACATAGGGATAACTTCTAAGCATACAAAGACAGATACAATGTTTGACAGTGGATCACATGCGAATTTAATATCTAAACATTTAGTTAAAAGTTTGGGTTTAGAAACACTGAATCATCCAAGACCTTACCCATTAGGATGTTTAAATCAATCAACTTAGATAAAATTCACCAAACAATGTCGATTAAGATTTTCCATTACATCTAATTACATTGATGAAGTGGAATTACATGTGGTTCTAGTAGACATATGTGGAGTTGTCTTAGGAAGTCCTTATATTTATGATCGTGATGCAGTAGTTTATAGGAGAGAACATAAATATCACCTTAAGAAAGATAGGGTTGAATTATTTTTCAGGGCACATCAAAGTAAAAGTAGTTGAATTTAGTTGTTGCTAATCAGATGAAGCGATTAACAAGTTCAAATAAGAGATTTTTAATCATGTGTGTAAAGGAACAACATAACAATCAACATGATGCTTGTCTAAGTTATGAGACTCAACTTAAAGATAGTTTGATCATAGAGATACAAACTATTCCAGTTCTATGTAAAACCAAACATCTTACTCATAAGTAGGGAATACAACACGAACTACAGTTTGTGCCTAAAGCTCCTCTTCCTAATGACAAAATGAATCAATTCAGTTCAAGTTTGGAAATTAATAGTTACAGGGATACAGGTCAGTATTGGGGAAAGTCAGTGTTAAATTCTCTTATATTGTGTCACCATTCATGTTTCAAACAGTTTGGAAACCTCTTTTCAAGTGGAGAGGAAACCTATTTGTTTTCATGTCAAAGCCTTTTCGAAAGCAGTGTCAAAGTATTTAAGGGAAACTTATGCATCACAGGAAAGTGTCAATCAATGGAAACATCATTTCATGAATAAGGAAAAAATGATTCAAACAAATCAACAACTAATTCAATACTCTCAAAGACAAACTAAGTTGCAACAATTTTCACCTTATAGTTTGATGGGTTTATGGCAGCAAGTTCACTTAGTAATCAGGAAGCATGAAAGTATATTAAGTCAAGTAGTTGGTTTGATGTCAAAAACATATTTGATTGTCTTTGTTATTTCGCAAAATATATTGTTACTACATGTTGATGGTATTGAACAATATCCTGTAGAGAATGTTTTCAAAGATGATTATGAATCACTAACTCATGGTTCTTCATGGAAAGAAATCAATTGCCATGTTCATAACAGGCTCTTTGACCATCCTCGCAAGTTGTTCATACTGTAGATGGATGGAACAGGTCGCCGACTCAAAATTTGCTAGGGTCAGCATCATCAGGATCATCACTTGCAGGTGATTGATCGAATGTATTGGTACATCATCAGGACAAGGTGGAAAGTGAGGGAGCTCTACCTTCATTGACTATCTGTTTAGTCAAATTTTTGTGGTCCAAAAGCTTTCAAGTGGATAGGATTAATCCAGGAGGATCTCGTCAGATCAATTTCACAGGTCATCGTCAGTGTTCAGTGTCATCATCAGCATTTAGTTCAATGTTGCTTAGTTTGGACAGTGTTGATTATGGTTCAGGTTGTTCAGGTGATGTTAATGGTGTTCAGTTGATTTGGTGTTGTCCTGGTAGTTAACATGTGGTTGTCTTCAGTTCCGCTAGGATTTGGTCATCTACATATGTTTTTCGTCTGCCTCGCAGGATTTGGTGTCGATATGGGTTTGTCGTTGAGTATGGTTTGGTTGTCGTCATGGTGTTAATGACTAAATGTCATATTGTGACAAAGATTTTTGTAATAAGTGGAACTAAACCTAAGCTAGGTGGAAAGACATTTTGTACTAGCCCTAAGCCTAACATAATACCTAGTGCTAAAGCTATGGTGAAACATATTTAAAAACCTAACGCTAAACCCATTACCTAAGTCCTAAACACCATTAGACATATTACATTACATTCTATGTGTTAAACTACCTACAAACCTATGTTCTAACCTATCAAACCTATCACATTGCAAACTACGTGTTAAAACTAACACTTAAACCCTAAACCTATGCTCTTTATCCTCTCAGCCTATTCAAATTACAAACAAAACATTAAAAACCACATAACAGTCCCTAACCGCCAACCCATAACTGCAACGGGACTGCTATCCATGTGAATGAGTGGGATGTTAGAGCCAATCGCATTCAGTTAACAGCATGCCTTCACCATAGTGGAACCGATCATGTGAACATAGGAACCACAAAGTTAGTGTAATAGCAAGAGATAGCCACATTGAAACCGTGAAGGGTTACGGGTTGATATGAGTAGATGTGTATAAACTATCAGAGGTAGCATTGACCATTCTGGAGTTAACCGTCGAGCCTTAATCGCGCGGGAGTCAGTTGATATGTGAATAGGTTACACTGGAACTACTGGAGCACTGTCAGTTGAGACCGCTAGGGCAAGTGCAAAGGTGGCAACTTGTGGTTGGTCACATGTAACCGTCAACCTTCTCCACACAATTTACGTGACCACCAGTGGGTTTTTTTAACCAAAGTGTATTTTGGGTTTTTTGTTATTTTTTGGTGGTATTTTAATACAAAGACCATGTAACCTCTTCATTAGGTGTCATTGTATGACTAGACTGAGACCAAACCATCCCCAAATTGCAGTCTATTCATTCCTAAGCTCATCTTAAGGAGTTTGAATGCACCTAGTGGATGTTAAAAAGGTTGTTTTGGTTCATTGAATGGATATTGGAGATTTTGGTTTTTGTATGCAGATTTGGGAGATTAGAGGTTATTTTTGTTTTCAGTGTAACAAGAGTATCCAGAATTGGAATTGGGAACTGTGATAGGCGTTGGAAAGCTGGGTCAGAGAGCTATCCTTTGATAGTTACTAGAAGTGCCTACGTGCACACTCAGTTTGGTCAAATATCTATGTAATCGAACTCTTCTGTTTCAATCCTAATAAAGTGATCTCCCATCTTGAAAGTGGACATGGAGACGTAGTCCATCAAGGATAAACTCCATAATAAATTTTTCTATCTAGTATAGTTGTGATTTTACTATTTTCACTTATGTTATGCATCTTACTTATGTTTAATCAGCTATCGTAAAGTCTTTCTTCTCAAGAAATTCTCTCGATTTCCACACTTTCAGCTAACATTCAATTCATTAATGGCTAATCAATTCTACATCAGCTTTAACTTATGACCATTTTAGATTATAGAGGGGGTAAAGGGTTTTTATATTGGCAGGTATAAAAAATGGAGCTCAAAGTTAATGAAAAAATATAAGGGGGTATAAAAAATGTTAACGAAAAAATGGATACCTATAATATCTAGTGAAAGTGGGGTTTTTTAATTGGGAAGGTGTATTGGGTTTGTATTAATAGGGGGTTAAATAATGTGATTTTTAGAGGTATTTTTTAATATGCCGTGAATGCACATGATATATCATAGGTACATTGAGTGAAGCCCTCGTGATGCAACGATGGAAAAAATAAATAGGCTCAAAAAGGAAAATGAATGGTAAAATGAAATGATGTATGATTTTGACAAATAAAAAGAAGAATTTTCCCTCATAGACTTGAATTTGAGGAATCATGAAAGAGATATAAAATCTTAACAATCTAGCTAAATGAAATTGTTTTGAAGTACAAGGCAGAGGTTACTCAAAAGAAATAAGAGGTTATTTTCTAAATGTTAGATGTCAAAACGAAGAATCATTTCATTAATGTGAAGCATCAAGAAATTGGTCACTTGAAGATGGAGGTAAAATAAGTAGGTGAAGCTCCATGCCATGAAGGAAAAAGTTCCAATTCACCACAAAGAAGGATTGAAGACAATACTTAAAGAAAATTTCTTCAAAGGGTAAGTGAAAGACAAAATAAGATTCAAAGTGTTACTGCTCCAATAATTTATGCTAAGGTTGTTAAGGGCAAAGAAGAACAAAGGATCGATCCTCCTACAAGAAAGAATGTCTTCTGAAGATCATTAAGGAAAGACATTTCATCCATATACACTCATATATTTTATAGATATTTTTTTTTCATGTACTAGATTTGGACATAAGGATATGGATTGCAATGCTTATGACAGGGTTGATCATAAAGGTCATCATTAAAACCCTATAAGGAAGTTTGTAGGAACACAAGACATATATCCAAATGTCTTCATCAATAGAGAATATATGTCAATTATTTTCTCATTCAAGTACCACATTGAATGCTTCAATAATGGACATATAGTTCATGATTACAGAAGCATGATGAAGTCTTCCATAAGGGAAAACATTGATATCATTTAAAAGAAAGTTTGGAGAATAAAACAAAAGCAAGAAGAATAGATCAATGAAGAAATGTCAGAGGTCATGCTCTCAAGAATTGTAAAATCACAAGACCATTTTGGATCTAAAGGTGCAAAGGTTGATGTCAAGGTTCAGAATGATCCTACTACAATGTGGGTTCATATATTAGTTTAAGCAACCTAGCTTGAAGACTTCCAGTATTGTGAATGTTGAAGAGCGGGAGTCTAACTAGCAACATCGATAATTTGAATATCTATCCTTTGAAAGTTTGATTTGTAAAGGAATATTCTTAGTGATTTAATGAAGGTTTGTTGTATTTCTTGTGTCAATTTGGTTGGTTGCTTCATGGTGTAGTTCAATGGTTCATGATTGAATTAAAGCAGGAATATGTAGTGGAATAGTTTGAAGAAGTAGTCAAAGGTAGATTAGTCAGAATTGTGAGCATGAAAGTTGAAAATCAAATCATGGACTGTTTTGTGGCACATAAGACTAAAATCAAGAGGTATTACAAAAGGGCTCATTACCATTGTCATAGAGGAAAATGTTATTTATAGGTGGAATCTACTAGTGGCAAGCCATGAAAGGCATAGCATGTCAAGGGGAGAGAAGAAGTCAAACAAAGAAAGGAATATTGCAGGAAGACATAGAAATTTACTTTGTCGGGGGCAGTTACCCTTTTCCATTGATGTCAAAGTGGGAGTGAATTTAGGAGAGGACGATCATAGGCATGGAGATAGGGGGAGAGATAATCGTACGGAGAGTATGTGTGTTGCCATCAATGACAAAATATGAGATTATTGAATGGTGTTGTCATTGATGTCAACTTGAGTCTTTGAAAGCTCTTAATATATGTCATTAATTGCATTTATATGGATACTCCAATGGAAAAGAAGCCCTGGAAAGGCGAGAGGGAAGGAAACACCTGTAGTGTGGTCATCATACCCTGCATGTCATGAGGAAATTGAATGAGAAGAACATTGAATTGGCAAGAAATACCATCATAGGATGATAGTACTCATCATGATGTTTGTAATGGTAGGTGGCTTGCCTTGTAAATCCTCCCGATTGAGAAGATATGTTCCTTAAAAGTTGAAGCCCTGAATTTTCCTCAAGGTGCACTAAATGAATTGAAAAAGTAGCTCTCTTATTGGTCCAATTTTGGCATTAAAAATTCATGATTTTGATAATATTATCGACATGGGGGATTCACTTAATGTACCTCTAACATATCACATGTGTTCATGAAATACTACACGATATCCCTAATTTGACTACATATTGGAAAATAACTGTAAAAAATCACATTATTTAACCCCCTACCAGTACCAACTCAATGCACCTTCTAAATTTAAAAAACATCTACTTTCATTATATATTTTAGGTGTCCATTTTTTCATTAACATTTTTTATATGCCTTTATAATTTTCCATTAAATTTTAACTCCATTAATTATACCTACCAATATAAAACCCCTTTAACCCTCGGAAAAAGGATTTTCTTCATTATGAAATTGATCTCTTAAGATGCATGAGGTCGGACCTTAGGGTGCTTATATGGACCTTGTCTCAATCATTTATGGTTGAGTCATATGGTTTAAACAAAGATCATATAGATATGGAAAATCCCCATTGACTTGAACAAAGATCATGTGGTCAACTACTCCTTAAATAAATAGATAAATATATGGAAACCCTATTTAAAGGCATCATCCAAGTAGGCCTCAATTCAAACGCATGAAACAAGCTATATAATTCCCACTTGTTCAAGTATATATATGGGAATCCATGGTTTCAGGAGTGGCACGAACTCGAAATTGCAAAATCAAAATAATTTAAGTTCTATTCAGAATCAAGTTTTTTGCTTTGAGCAAGTCGATACAATTATTTTCTCTGTTTCATAGATGTCATGGAGGAATGGTTCTAATCTTGTGAATTTGTTTCATGGTTCTTGTCTCCTTAACGAAGTCTAACTTTCGAACAAGCGAGTAAGAAATACATCGAACATTTCTAATAAGATTGTTTTTAAACACTAAATTGGTGTGATGGGTTTTATATGAAATGAATAGTTAATGTGATTCTCTTATTGCAAGGTGCATCTCAGTGCAATGTCACTGGTATTTTTTTCACATAAATAAAATTTGCAGGAATGAATGTTTGGTTTTGATTCTAGCACAAATATGAGGTTGGCTACATTAGAACCTTTTTTTAGAGTGTGGAATTGAAAAAATTTAGTTGCTATAGAGTAAATTGTTTTGATATGATCTCTTTCATTGAAAATATCTTTCTTGATTCTTTTACTAAAAGTTCAATTGCAAAACTTCATTTTGCAAAAAAAATTGGTTGAATTCTTAGTTACAGTTCGGCTTCACTTTGGTTGAGTTTGGACGAGGAAGATATCTAAGATGCAGTGGTTTAGCAGAGGTTTAATATTATTTGATTATATGTGATAGAAGGATTATGGTTTATAGGCTACAGTAGTGCCATATTTTGTTGATGGTTATGTGCAAGATGTATTAAAAAATGAGCTGGGTTGTAAATTGTTGTGTAGGCTTGAGTTGTATGGACATATACAAAGGATTAACAATGAACCACATCGATTCAAATTTTAATGTAAGCAGACAATTCAATTTGTCACATATTATGATTTGTTTAGGATTGACACTTTGGATATTTTCCTAACCTATGAGTTGAGCCACGTAGGCGCAACGTGGGTTGACACATCTAAATTCCATGTCACTAGATATTCTTGCTATAGTGCTCAGTTGGCATGATTCCTATGGTTGGAAATTCGGATGTTTGATGTTGAATGCTTCTAGATTGGGTCATATTCGAAGCCAATTAATCAATGCAACAAAAAATTATTATGTAAGAAATTTGTGGCAAAGTAATGAGTAATGTAGTTGGTGAGGTATATACATGGAATGTTGTCACATGTTCAAGTTCAACAATAGGTCAAAGTATAATTTGTGTTTTTAATACCGCTAATTTTGCACACTTTAAACAACTTTCGATGACTGGAGCCATAATCCATAAATTCATTTGGAGAGTGGCAAGAAATGTACAAATTGTAAAATGTTTAATTTTGCATACGGTTTATTATGGTTATTTTTCAATTGTGGGATCATTATTCACCCAAATTGACATATGAAAGAAGCATTGAGATCATATTTGGGCACATCACTCCCGACGATCAAATCAATGTAAACAGGGTCTATCAAAATCTAATTTAGTTACCACATGCCCTAGATATGCCACCTCATTAAGTGCTTTCATCCATGAGAGTTTCCTAACTTCAAACCCTGGTGAAGTACTTCCTTGGGTCAACAGTGCACCCCTAGTCAGAGGTAAGTGCTTTGCAGAGCAGGTAGCCCCATTCAAGGCTATGTTGCAGAGAACCTAATCCCACTCAAACCTGCGCTGTGTGAGAATCCTTGAAATGTTCATTGGATCCTGAGTATAGTCCTCCTTTCTAGAGCCTTATAGAAGGAACTGAGCTCCTATCCTATCAAGATGAGATCAACTTAGAATAGCCTTGGATCATCTAATCCTCTATCCTCTCATCCCTTTGAACATGGAAACTAATCATCCAATTATCGAAAACCATTCAATGCCATATTAATGACAAACCACTTGCATTCATCTATAAATTGGCCTCCCATTATAGAGCGAGAAGAGCTTGGATATTATAGAGAAATATTGTTGGTTTAGAGACTTGAAATCATTGTAAAAGTAATGTTATGATGTTGGATTTGATGTTGCTATTGGTGTGATGAGGGCTTGGACTAAGCTGGATGAGTGACACGAGATCGAACCACATTTGGTGTAACGTATCCTTCTATTAATCAATAAAGTTGTTTGTTCCTTTTCCAATACTTTTGTCCATATCTATGATGAATGTATGTTCAAATGTTGTCGATTCCATTTGTTTACAATAAATAGATCATATGCTTTGATTGTTGTTGTCTTATATTTATGTTGGTAGGTACCAATTGAGCGAATTCAATTTGAGCAGGAGTGACGGGAGCATCTCATAGGAGATCAAAGGAAGTGAATGATCACAAGTAGGTTCTTTTTGTTGGGTTGTGTTATATTCTTTCCATGACTAGCCCACGTAGTTAACAGGGGGGTTAGAGGGGGGGCGAAGCCCATCTTCATTGCCCCAATTGTGTAGCGGGGGAGGTCACAGGGGGTTTGAGGTGTACCCGTAACCCCAATTTATGGGATCCGAGGCAATGCCTCGGAGAATTTTGGTTTTGGACCCTATGATAGGTTGGGTGGACCCACCTATGGTTTTGTGCATGATTTTCGCACATGTTTTTGAACGCGACGGTTTTCGATCCATGGTATTGGACGCGATGGTTTTCGGTCCGTGGTATTGGATGCTTCAGCATGTATAAATATGTATTATAACATTGAAAGGAATATAATGAAAAATCAAGCTGGTAGTCCCAGTTTTGGGATCCAAGGGAAATCTCTGTGTATATGTGTTTTATGTGTTATGCCCTCGCCTTGTTTATTTTTTGTTTTTTAGAATTTGTATGCAGGTAATTTCTGTACGGGTTTAAAACCTACATTTGGTATCAGAGAAGTTTTGGCTTCAAGGGGACGCCTTTGTTGCTGAGGGTTTTCACTCGGGCCTGTGGTAGACCCTGTTCAATGGGAGATCTGCGAGATCGATTCTAGTGGTGAAAGAAGATGGTGAGCAGTGGAAAGATAGAGATCGAGAAATTTAATGGTCAGAATTTTGAGTTGTGGAAACTCAAGATGGATGATCTGTTGGTGGGTAAATATTAGTGGATCGCGGTAGATCCGGGTACTAAACCAACAGGAGTGTCTGATGAAGAATGGAAGAAGTTGGATCGGAAGGCAAAGAGCACAAAACGATTGTGTGTCTCAGATTTAGTATTACTAAAAGTATCATGGGAAGCTATGATGAAGGCTTTGTGGGACAAGTTAGGGACTTTGTACCAATCTAAGTCTCTGGTGAATAAATTGTTCCTACAGAAAAAGTTGTATAACCTGAGGATGAAAGATGGAGACCTAGTGACAGAGCATCTAAACGCATTTAATATTGTGGTAAGCCAATTAGCATCTGTTGATATTAAAATTTCAGACGAAGATAAGTGCATCAATTTGTTGTGTCCTCTACCGGATTCATGGGATAGTTTGGTTATTGTAATAGGTAGCAATGCAATTGCCTTGCAGTCTGATGAAATAGTCTCATCCTTGCTGACGGAGGAGATGAGACAGAAAAATATGGAGAGGAAAAATGGTGATGCCTTGTCTGTTCGACGATGGTCCCAGAACAGAAACAAAAATAAGTCATCGAGTGGGAGATCTAAATCTAGAGGGAGTCTAAATCTCCAGGAAAAACTTTAAAGGTGGTGTGCTGGAAATGTGGAAAGGAAGGGCACTACAAAAGGGACTGTAAATCTAAAGCTCCTGACAAAGGAAAGGGATCTGATGATGCTCCTTCTCAGAGGCGAAAACCACCTCAAATGAAGGTGGGGATGTGTACATGGCTTCTTCAAGTACACATGTAGATCATGAGGCATGGTTGAATGACTCAAGTGCATCCTTTCACTTCACTCCCCATAGAGAGTGGTTTTGCGAGTATGAGAAATACGATGGTGGTGATTTCTTCTTAGGGGATGATAGGAAGGCTAGAATTGTTGGTCGTGGAAAAGTAAAGTTGAAGTTGCAAGGTGGAATGATTAGAACACTTCCAGGTGTTCTGCATATTCCTGCATTGGCCAAAAATCTGATTTCTGTAAGCAAGCTAGATGATGCAGGTGTAAAAATAGTGTTCGAGAAGGATACCTGTAAAATGGTTTGGGGAGCACTGGTATTGATGCGGGGAGTTCGAATTGGAACTCTGTACAAGCTGCAAGGTAGCACTATTATTGATGGGTGCAACAGTTCTGTGGTTCCTGAAAGTGGAGTAGAAAATCTAGTGGTCTCTGGAGAGAAGGCCATGTTGTGGCATCAAAGGCTTGGATATATTGGAGAGAAGGGCCTTCGAATACTTCATGGTAAAGGTATGGTAGAAGGTATGAGTAATAGCTCTCTGGATTTTGATTTTTGTGAAAATTGTGTATATGGGAAGCAGAATCGGGTGAGTTTTCCCTCTGGTAGTAAGAGGGTGAAACAAATATTAGAACGTGTGCACAGTGATGTGTTTGGACCTGTGAAGGTTCCATCATTCGGTAAGTCTGTGTACTATGTATCATTTATAGATGACTTCTCAAGGAATACATGGATATATTTCCTTAAGAAGAAATGTGAAGCCTTTGACAAGTTTAAAGAATTTAAGGCTCTCGTGGAAAATCAGACAGAGAAGAAGATAAAGGTGCTGAGGACAGATAATGATGGAGAGTTTTTTAGCAAGGAATTTGAAGAATTTTGTAAGACGTGTTGTATAGCACTATAGAAGACTACTCCATATACACCTCAGCAAAATGGAGTTCCAGAAAGAATGAATAAGACGTTGATGGAAAGGGCAAGAAGCATGCTCAGTGGTGCCGAGTTAGGACAGGAATTCTAGGTGGAGGCGGTGGATACTGCATGTTACCTGGTCAACAGATCACCTTCATCAGCGTTGGAGGATAAGACTCCACAAGAGGTATGGACTGGTAAGAAACCCTCTCTTTCACATCTGAGGGTATTTGGATGTGATGCATATGTACATGTTCCAAAGGAGAAACGAACCAAGTTGGATAGTAAATTTGAAAAGTGCATCTTTATTGGGTATAAGGATGGTTTAAAGGGTTATAAGATTTGGAACCTAGTCACACAGAAGGTTGTGTACAACCAAGATGTGGTGTTCAGAGAAGTAAAAGATGTTATTAAACATGAATTCCAACCAAAGGAACCTGAGAAGATAAGAGTTTGAGCTTAAGGAGGAAGAATCAAACTCTACAGTAGAGGAGGAATCAGAAGATGAAGAGCCACAAACTCCGGGTGTGAGAAGATCAGTTCGAGAAAGAAGGCATCCAGAAAGGTATAGTCCGTCTTCTTTCTGTTAAAATTTGCTTTATTTATTACTGACGATGATCCCAGAACTGTGAAGGAAGCAATAGATTGAGAGGATGGCAAACTTTGGAAAGAGGCCATGGTTGATGAAATAGCATCTTTGCACAAAAATGAGGCTTGGGATCTAGTGCAGTTGACGGCTAGAAGGAAACCCATTGGCAGCAAATGGGTGTTCAAGAAGAAGACAAATGCAGAAGGAAAGGTAGAGAAATACAAAGCTCGGTTGGCAGCAATAGGTTATTCCTAGGTGCCGGCAATTGATTTTGGTGATATTTTTTCCCCTGTTGCCAAGGTAACTTCTATTAGATTACTTTTATCTATTGTTGTTGCTTTTGATTTTGAGGTAGAACAGAGGGACGTGAAGACAACATTTCTTCACGGGGATCTGGAAGAGGAAATATACATGAAGCAACCTGAAGGCTTTGCAGTGAAGGGTAAGAAAGAAATGGTATGCAAGTCAAAGAAGTCTCTGTATGGGTTAAAATAGTCACCAAGGATGTGGTATCAGAAATTTGATACATTTATGCAGGGACTTGGCTTCACCAGAAGGAAAGCAGATCATTATGTATATTTTAAATTAATTGGTGACCATGTTATTTATCTAGTCTTGTATGTGGATGATAAGTTGCTGGTTGGAAATGACAAAGAAGTTATCCAGGATTTGAAGACCCAATTGTCCTCCAAATTTGACATGAAAGATCTTGGTGCTGCAAACTATATTTTGGGCATGGAAATTAAAAGAGATCGGGCAAAGAGGAAGCTCTGGTTAAACCAGAGGAAGTATGTCGAGACAATACTGCAGAGGTTTAATATGCAGGATAGTAAATCGGTGAAGGTTCCTATTCCTGTAGGTGTGAGGCTATCTGCTGAACAGTGTCCCAAGACACAAGAAGAGGAATAGGACATGTCTCGTGTTCCATATGCAAGTGTAGTCGGTAGCTTGATGTATGTAATGGTCTGTACTAGACCAGACATTGCACATGCAGTGGGAGTATTGAGCAGGTTTATGTCAAAACTAGGGAAGGAACACTAGATAGCAGTGAAGCGGGTTTTCAAGTATTTGTATGGCACTATTGATTATGGTTTGTGCTACCAAGGAAGATCAGGATTGGACAGAATGTTGGATATCTGTGGCTTTGTTGATGCAGACTGGGCTGGAGATCTGGATCAGAGAAGATCTACAAGTGGGTATGTGTTTAACCTATTTGGAGGTGCAGTCAGTTGGATGAGTAAGAAGCAATTTGTAGTGGAACTATCAACTACAGAGGTAGAGTACATGGCAACCACTCATGCAAGAAAGGAAGCAATTTGGTTGCAAAGAATGTATTCAAGTATGGGGTTATTACATGGAGCTATAAGGATAGACTGTGACAACCAAAGTGCAATTTTCCTGGCAAAGAACCCCGCATATCATTCAAAGACAAAGCACATTGATGTTCAGTATCACTTTGTGAGGGATATGATAGAAGACAAAAAGGTGTTGCTGGTAAAGGTGAACACTTTGAATAATATTGCAGATGCATTGAAAAAATCTATGAGCTCTAAGAAGTTCTCTTGGTGTAGAGAGACAATGGACATTTCAGGGCTGGAAAAATGACTGAGCTCTCTTGTGGACCCCTGTGGAAAGAAAACAACAAGTGGGAGAATGTTGGGTTGTGTTATGTTCTTTCCATGACTAGCCCATGTAGTTAACAGGGGGGGCAGAGCCCTCCTTTGTTGCACTGATTGTGTAGCAAGGGGAGGTCATAGGGGGTTTGAGGTGTACCTATAACCCCACTTTATGGGGTCCAGGGCAGCGCCCTAGAAAATTTTGGTTTTCGACTCTATGTTAGGTTGGGAAGACCCACCTATGGTTTTGTGCATGATTTTCACACATGTTTTTGGACGCGATGGTTTTCAGTCCATGGTATTGGATGCGATGGTTTTCACTCCATGGTATTGGATGCTTCGGCATGTATAAATATGTATTATAACATTGAAAGGAATATAATGAAAAATCAAGCTGGTAGTCCCAGTTTTGGGATCCAAGGGAAATCTCTATGTATATGTGTTTTATGTGTTATGCTCTCACATTGTTTATTTTCTGTGTTTTAGAGTTCGTATGCAGGTAATTTCTGTACGAGGTTAAAACCTACACTTTTATCTTATCTTTTTATTGTAGGAAAAGGTTAAACAACTTTACTTCAGTTGTTCTAAGTGTAATTACCCACTTAGGGAAGATATACTTATCCATAGGTATAAATTATATATAAAAAATTGGCGACCATACTGGGGAACGACCATCGTTCCTGGTAGTTATCCCTTGTCTTAGCAACACCAGTAGACTTTTCGTGAGTTCATTTACCTAACTGTAGTAATTTTGAAGCCTGTTTGGTCAAAATGTGTGCTTATTTGCGTGCTAATAGTGCTCTCTGGCATCAACACACTGTTTTCCTTGACAAAGTTCTCTGCAGGGTAGCCTTAGCCTAGAGACAGTGCTATGCAATGCACTTTCTCCCACTCAAGGCTGCACTGGTCCCTGTCAAGCCAAAAAACCCATATTTTTGCTTGATTTTTTCAAAATTATTTCACATCTTGTTTGCTGAATGGTCAATGTTTCTTTGTCCCTGAAGTCAAAATAAGTATTTCTTTTCCATGCCCACTTTGGATTTGTTTGTTCAATGTTTCTTTCTATTTTCTTTGTCATTGTCAAATCAATCCCAAAGTTAGCATATATTGGTTAGTCTTTACTTTTCTCAAAAAGATTTGTCGTAAAGTCTTCATTTCTTTGAAAAAAAAACTATAGTAAAGTCTTTGTTTCTTGTGAAAATCATTGATTGATCGTTTATGCAATTAGTTTCTTTATGTTAATATAAACATTAAAGGAATGAAAAGAAAAACATGCATAATGCATTTTGAAGTTTGTGTGTGCTTGTAGGAATGGTATAGGGAAAGTTGCATTAGATGTGCTCTACGCTCTTTGTTTAAATATTCTGATTGCTCTATCCCTTTTAGTTATGGTTTTCATTGTTTAAATCAATTGAAAAGAATGTTTCTCATCTTAGTTGCATTCTAGGAGTTTCAGAAACATCACGCGGTGAAGTTGAAAGGCAAACTTTTAAACAAGATCAACTAAAATTTATCTCAATTAACCGAATGGAGCATTGTAACTTAACACATAACATTTAGAGGTCTAGGATAGAGACGTGTTACGGCATCGTTAAACATAGCATCTTTCGCTATCGGTCTGTGATACATTCCGAGTGTGATACCTAATTCCACGTATGTAAGTATATCGTAGCCCGTCCACATACTTTAGGGTATATCAAGTGGTGTTATAGTATGAAAAGTATAAGGGAATTCTCTCACTATGCGGTTTTGCATTGGACAATGCTAACACAGATTGGGCCTCCACATACTTTCGGGTATATTTGGGAGGACTACATTAGGTTTCTATCCATCCATAGGTAACCGAGTCGGTCGCCTTGTATACTGTGATACACTGAAAGCAACATTCGGGGAGATTACCTGCACGTATGTTAAGTCCTTGGCTCCTCCAAGGTAGTATATTGTAGTTCACAATTACTTGAAAATTCTTTTTCCTAGATTATCCTCTTTTTGTTTATTTCTTTTTATAATAAAATCATCAGCAATTGTGGAAGAAAATCAACCTTTACCCTGTCGTTCATGTAGCACAGCAAGTAAACTGCCTTTACCGCCTGAAGCTAGACCTGGTCGGCAAAAGAGGTCTCCTTTAACTGAGTCCAGTACATCAAAAACTTCTGGTTCTTCATCTGATTTACCAAAGTCACCTATAGCAGTACGTACTATGATTCCAGTTACTCCTACTATTACTAGTTAATTTGCTACTGAAGTGGAACCTTTACAATTACCTGAGGACACTAAAAGTGAACTTAGTGAAATAGTAATTGAAGTTTTCCAACAAGAAGTTGATCCTTGAACAAAAGTCGTTCATCAAGAAATTACTTCTGAAATTGAATTTTTTCAACTGGAAGTTGATCCCGAACCTATCATAGTTCAACAAAAAGTTACTTCTGAAATAGAAGTTGTTCAAGAAATTCATCTTGAACACGTTGTTCTTTTACCAAAACACTTGGATCCCAAATTTGAACAACCAGAAGTTGTTCCTGTCCCGAAAGAGGATCGACCAATTTATCCTCAAACATTTGTAATTGTTGAGACTTATCCTTTATGACAGAGTCAAACACCGGAAATTTATTATGGACCTAACAGTGAAATCCTTCCACCTAGTTTGATTGCTATTAAAGAGGAATTTGAAGAAGAAACTTCACCTAGAACTCCGACTCATTTTGGACTAGGGATTTATATTTATCCTTCATTTCCTCAATTAACTTATACTACTCCTCTTGATCCTGTTTACTTTCAAACTCCTGTAGATTCATTAGGACATTTATTGGGTCATTTGACTATGGCTGAAACAACATCTTAGACTGTATGATTTGTTACAGTTGCTACAACATCTATTGTCGCTACTTCTTTAATGTTTACCACAACACCTGAATCACATCTGTATGGTGGTCCGTCCATCCCACTAAGTTACCAATCATTATTAGGAACTCACTCTGGTGTTTCTTCTAGTCCATGGTCTTCACCCATGTTGTACACAAGAATTTTACATGGTTCTTCACTTACGGATACTGAACAGTTTGATCCATCAAGTCAATAGCAATTTGGTCCATCTAGTTACCATCCAATGTATCCACTTAACACTGGATTACCTCCATATGGAGAAAAATATACCCAATCTACTTATTCTCCATACTCTAGGGTGCCACCATATGGCAGTATACGAGCATCTTTAGGTCCAACTTAATCTAGAATGACTTTTTGTCAATGGAAGCCTCCAATGCATGTTCAACCAAAGCTTTCTGTATCCATCACAACCAATACAACCTATTTCATCCATACCTACTATGCCTGTCATTACAACTTTAGCATAGTCATAAGCTCAGTTGATTGTATCTCAACATTTGCAAGCACATCCGTCAACCTCTTACCCTTAAGTTTTAGGTCTATAGACTCAGTCTTCTCAGCCCATTTTACAACAACCATTTGTGTCTGGAATCCAATAACCTCAGGCCAGTCTACCATTAACTGGGATGACTGAGACTTATACTGGTCCAATTTATCCACAACATGGTCAAACTTCTACTGGTGGGCAATAATCATGGCAGCCACAATACCAACAACAGCAATTCCAATAGTACCAAACTTATCATGGACTTGGTCAACAAGCCTATGTTGGGTTTGGTCAACAACAAGCTTACCCAGGTTCTAGTCAACAAGCCTATGCTGGTTTTGGTCAATGAAAAATTTATCCTGGTTGCCAACAACAACCTTATACTGGATATGCTCAACAAACCTACCACTATCAAGGTTACCAATAGCAGATTCCTTATGCTGGTATACAAAGGCCTATTGCCTAGGAAATTCCATCTTACCCTAGTTACACTCAAGCCAACCTAAACCAACAGTTGTCATTTGTTGCAACACTTGAATTACCATACCAATGATCCCATTCTTTATTCAGCTTGGTGGTCGGTGATTCCACACAAATTTCCTTTTGATATTCCTAAGTTCAATGGAAAACCTGGAGAAGATTTTTCCAATCACGTTATGACTTTTCATTTATGGTGTTCATACAACTCCCTAAATGATGGTTCAGTAAGACTATGTCTTTTCCAACGAACGCTCACTAGTCCTGTTGCAAAGTGGTATATTGAATTACCACGAGCTTCATTTGACAATTTCACAGCCTTAGCACTACATTTTTAACCCATTTCCAGTTACCCATCAGATATGAAACTGGAACGGAACTGTTAACCAACTTTAAACAGATCATTGCTACTCACATTTCTGATCATATTCATGAGTGGTGTCATTATCATCGAATGGTCAAAACTTTTGTTCTTGATTAGATTTTGAGTTGAGTGGTTTATTAAATCCTTGTTGACATCTATCACCGAGGATGTGGCTAAAGGAGGATTTGTTACTAAAGAGCAAGTAATTGCTCATGCTCAATACTTAGACTTGATTTACACCTAGTCTGGCATGCTCTATGATAAGATTCCAAATGCACCTAGAACAACTTTTACTATTCCACCACCTCCATCCAGTAAGGACTCTCATGCCATTTACTGTGTGATAGGTTCTTCAAGCACTCAAACAACAAGTAGATGATCTACTCAAACACTTGCTATTTCAAATCAAACCTCTAATACACTAGATAATACACTTTCTTCCGAAATAAATGTCGCGTCATTGACAAAGGTAAAAATCAAAAGCAACCTGAAAGAAAGAAGAAGGGGAAAACCAAAAAGAAACAAAATTCTCCCCCTCAAGAGAAATCATCTGATTCCTCTTCTCCAACTAGGAAACCTCGTTACCCATGTTTAATTTGTAATGAGGAGCACTTTACATGAGACTACCCTCACCACTTTGAAGTCTCAAAACTTCTTAAGACTTCTAGCACATCCGTTGTGTTGACAGACCCTTTTCCAAACCTAGAGACTCATTTGGTTGCTGCATATCATGCTTCCACTTCACAAGTGCTTATGCTATCCGCCACTAAGCCTAAGTCTGATGTTTTGGTGACTACGCGAAGTAAAGATTACGGTAATCCACCGTCATCATCAAATAACTAGGCTATAGGTCAACCCAATACTTTGACTTCGACTTTGTCTGACTCCATTCCACCACCCATGACACCAGAGTTAACAATAAAACAGCCTAAGGGAGTTGTTCATAAATCTACATTCAACCCTCAAGCTTGAGGAGCAAAAAATTATAACATAGTAGAAGATTTGGCTCAGTCACCTTTTGTTATTTCGACATTTGAGGTGCTTCAAAATTGTCCCTCCCAAAAGCATACTTTATTCTTAGCAATTAGTGGAATTGATCCAACAGATTCCAATCTCATAGTTTTTAACCATGCGGGTTATACGCCACAATTACCCGCATATTTAGCATTCTTGATCCAATTAAATGCTTTGAATCACCTCATTCACCGAACCATTGTTCACGAAGGTGCATCTACTTGTATCATGTCAATGAATTGCTAGAAAATGCTTGGCTCACCGCCTTTGTCACGATCACCTACAACGTTAAAAGCTTTTGATGGATGCACTTATACACCTTGTGGAATTTTAAGTAACCTGTAGATAGAACTAGGGGGAAAAACTGTAAATGTTGAAGTTGAGGTCGTTGACAAACATCTTGACAACAATATTTTACTAGGAAGACCGTGGGTTTATGTTATGGTTTCTGTGGTTTCGACGTACTTTCGTATGATCTCTTTCCCTCATAAAGGCGAAATCACAGTAATTGATCAACTCACCTTCTTTGCCTCTAGTTCAAAGGAAAATAGAAGCATTCCATTAGTTCACGGACCTCCGCTATCTCTTCAAAACATTGGAGTAGGCCTCTTCAAATATTCTTCCCTAATGGGCACCTTTTCACTACCGTCACCATCACAAATGACGGAAGTTGCAAAAGTTGAGACCTGTAACATGATATCTTCCACTTCATCTGACTCATGGAAGATTTCCAATAATTCCAAAGTTGATATGTGTAATGAAACCATGCCGCTAAGCCCAATTGAGCTCGCATAGCAATCAATATTTTTGGCTTGCGTAGAAAATCCAAATCCATCATCACCGATTGTATGGGTTGATTGTTCGTTAGAATATTGTACTTCCTCTGATCCTTTTTCATGTACATTTTCTACTGATGAAGGAATCATCCAATCAATGATGACAGAAGAAGAACCATGGGCAGATTATCATCATAGATCCCATCTTCGAAATCACATAAAATATATTCCAAATGAACTAAATCGCCCTTCAATCATTGATTTCCTTTCAAATTTTGTATTTATAGGCATAGTCGATTCAGAATGAAACTTATCAAATATCGAAGAAATCATTTCTATCGATATTTCGTCCAAACCTGGAATTGTAGAAAACATCCATGTTGGCAAATCTTGTTCTCCATTGGAACTTGAAACTTATCGTGCTCTTTTTCGTGAATTCCGCAATATATTTGCTTGGTCATATGAGGAAATGCCAAGTATTGATTCTAGTATAGTTGAACACGAGATTGAAATGTATCATGATGTCAAGATGGTACAATAGCGCCTCCATATTGTTCATTCAAAGAAGGCAACTACCATAAAAGCAGAAGTTGAAAAACTTTTGTATTCTGGTTTCATATACCTCATTCCTCTTACCGATTAGGTTTCCAATATTGTTCTTGTTATGAAGAAACAAGGAACAATACGAGTGTGTGTTGATTATAGGGATGTTAATCATGCTTGTCCAAAGGACAACTATCCCACTCCCTTTATCGACCAGATAACTGATGAATGTGTCGGATGTAAAATATTTTCATTTATCGATGTCTTTTATGGCTATAATTACATCAATATCTGCCCAAAAGACCAATCTAAAACTGACTTTATTTGTCCCTCTGGAACATTCGCATATAGGAAACTCCCTTTTGATTTGAAAAATGTTGGGGAAACTTTTCAGAGGGAAGTGAATTATGCCTTCCACAACATCAAACACATCATTCAACCCTATCTATATGATCACCTACTCATTCATGGAAAAAGGCTGATCACCTACAACATTTAAGAGCCATCTTTTTACGGTGCTGACACTACAAAATTCAACTCAATCCACATAAATGTGTGTTTTGTGATGGTTATGGTCATTTGCTTGGTTCCGTAGTGTCCAAAGAAGGAATTCGGCTTGACCCCGTGAAGGTTAGGGAAATTCTTGATCTGCCTCCACCTTCTAATTTACTTCAGTTACAGAGACTCCAAGGGAATGCTAACTTTCTAAGGAGATTCATTCCCAACTATGCCAAAATGGATCAAGGATTCAATCATCTTTTGAAAAAGGTAATTTCCTTCCATTGGGACCATGTTGCACAAGCGTCCTTTAATGCTCTCAAAGATACCCTGATCCGAGAGTCATTAATGTATTCCCCTAATAATCAGAATGACTATTTCCTGTATCTCGCCATTGTAGATACAACCGTAGGTATGGTTTTAGTCCAAGAAGAAGATTGGATTTAACATCCAATCTATTATTTGAGTCGTAATCTCAATGATACGAAAGTTAAGTATTCTTACATGAAGAAGCTAGCTTTGGATTCCGTTCAAGATGTACAGAGATTTCGCTATTATATCCTGCTCTGAAAGACCATTGTCATTTCGGATGGCAACACTATGACATACATCTTGTCACGTCAATTGCTAGGGGGAAAGTGTTCAAAATGGATCATCATTTTGCAGGAATTTGATTTGGAATTCATCAAATCCAAGTCAAAGAAATATCTAGTTTTTGCCGAGCTTCTTTGAGACCTTCCCTCTATGGCCATGGAATCAACAATGGAACCATTGATTCCAGACGAGTCTCTGTTTTTTATCTCACCATCTTACCGATGGTATGGTCTATCTCCAAACCCAAACCTTTAGGTCCAATACCTCTCGCTTGCAATAATGACGTATTCGATATCAAGCCAAAGATTATCTAATCATTGGCGACACCCTTTACCATCGTGGTATCAATACGATTTTTCATAGGTGCCTCACACATCAAGAGGTAGAGAAAGTTCTAAATGATTGTCATTCCGGTGCTTGTGGTGGACATTTATCTGGTTATGCTACCACATAGGAAATTCCCTATGCTGGTTACTTCTAGCTACCATATTTAACAATTACATTTCTGTTGTTAGAACTTGTCATGCATGCTAGATTTTTTACCATAAGACTCGATTACCACCTACACCATTTCATCCTATCATCAATGTTGGACCATTTGCAAAATGGGGCATTGATTTCATGACATGTAACCCTCACTCAGTCGGGGCGCAATGGTATATTATTTTCGTCGTTGACTATTTTATAAAATTGGCCATGGCGATGCCTATATTAAACAGCAGTGGTGAGACAACTGCACTTTTTTTCTTCAACCATGTGGTTGCACAGTTTGGTGTACCACAAGATATAGTTACAGATCATGGTTCACATTTTTGCAATCACATGATGACTCAATTAACTGCCAAGTAAGGACCCTCACATGATAGTTATACTCCTTATTATCCACAAGCTAATGGATAACTTGAAGCCATCAACAAATTCCTTAAGTGAATGCTTCAACGAATCATAGGAGTTCACAAACGAAACTAGAATTTGATCATGTACTCAGCTTTGTGGGCTTACCGAACCTCGGTAAGAAAGGCAGCTGGATTCACACCTTTCCAACTGGTGTATGGTCTTGAGGCAATCTTGCTAATACAATGTGAGATTTCATCACTAAAACTCTCAATTGACTTGTTACCTGATGTTAGTGCTTTAATTTGGCTTCAGGCTGAAAAAGACAAAATCCAAGGCAACATCAAACCACTTAGCCTCGTAGCTAGCCCTACGGGGCAGGAGAGGGCTCTCTCCAGGTCTATCTCGGCAAAAGGTCTTCAAAGGGCGGAGATGACCAATAAAGAACACTGATTTTAGGCTAGTAAACTGATTGAGAAGGTTTGATTTCAGATTTTTAGGGTTTTGGTGGAAAACAGGGGGAAAGCAATTTTGGGTGCGGGGATGGGACACAGCTTCTGCAGAGGTCTTTTTGGGGCAAGGTAGGAGATTGTCTTGATGCCTTTGATTTAAGTGAATGGATGGAAATGACCGGTGAGGGGCTAAAGAGAGCAAGAAACCATCGAGAGTTCTCTTTAGACAGAGGAAAACATAGATATTAAGCAAACTTAAAGGCAGAGCATACAAATTATGAATTCTACCTTAACACTTCATTTACTTAATGTGCAGAAAACAAAAGTGGGAAAATGATACACATAATACACTTACAATTACATGAGAGGAGCACACCATCAACACAATAACCACAGGAATCCCAAAAAGTGCTGCAAAACCCTGGTCTTTCCTTTGCCAAAATTGCAAAGATACAAAGTGTAATACAATAAAAGCTTATCCATCAAGAGTCCAACCATGAAAATGACTAAGAAAGTACATAATATAGGCAAGCTAACACACTTCCTTGCCTCTAGGGGTCGAGCTCATCATCCTAGGAGCTCTTTCAACCAATTCTAAACTGCGCACTACAATCTAGGCAGTCAAAACAACTTGCCTCTATAAGCTAGGAAACCAATTCATTCATTAAATTTTTGACTTTTTATGAATGAATCTTCTAGAAGAGATAAATAAGTGTCATGACATCATAAAATTACATCAATTACATCAAGGAGGATGAAAAGTCACTCCAAAAAGTCAAAACTAGTCAAATCTGCGTTTTGCTGAGCTGTAGGTGAAAATCTGGCAAACTTCCCTAATGCGTAGCGCCCCAATCCTGAACGAGTAGCGCGCCTTTGAGCCAACTTTTGAGGCACTTCCTGGCATCCAAATGAGGCAAACGTAGGCTTGTTGGAAAGGTATAGATGTCTACGTTCCATCCCAAGTGGAATTTCTCAATTTGGTGGCCATTTGCTCCTCCAAAATTGCAATCTCCCAAGACTGCTCCCTGTGTGTCCAAAAAGTGGCAGAAAGTCATTTTTTGCATTTTTTTGACCTTCTGAGGGCTCAAAACCCGATGAAATGTCTTGGTAATTGCTGAGCAAGTGTAATTTGTCATGACAAATCCAAAAATGCTGAGTTTTTGAGGAATGGACTTGCCCATCTTCAGGGTAGCGCGCGATGCGCTACGCGTTCAGAGCAAAAACCTGTGTGTAGCACAAAAAAGTCAAAATTCACCAAAATTGCTCAAAATTTCCTGAAATCTGAGCTGGAAGTGCATCATTGAGCACCGTGCTCCTTCAAGGTAGCCTCAGCCAAAATATGAAGGGGATCGGGCCTTTTCCTCCGTTTTAGTGCCTTGGCCAACCGTCCTTTGAGCACCTTCATTCTTGCTTTACACACATGCATTCGAGCCTAATAGTGATTCTTCATGTGCCGGAGCATGTCCTTGTCCCTGTTTGCCTTCGCTATCAACCTCTCTAGATGTGTGTTCACCTGAATGAGCATATAGTTTTTCTCCTTAGGTGTCAAATCACCGGGTCTCTTGCGAGCCAAGTTCCGGTCTTCTCAAATCCTCCGCAACTCATCAAGAGAGTGTTCATCCTCTAATTGCTTGTTGCGCTGCTATAAATAAGTGATTGTCCAATTTGCCATCTCCAATTTTTGCTGCAACAAGTCATTTTCAGCCCTTAACTACTGGATGATCTCCTCTGACTCTAGGCTAGGAGAAATGATATCAAGATCAACAACATCTATGCCTGGAACACCTGATGGCCCCTCATCAATCTTGGGCTGCTTGCCTCTCTCTGGTACCTGTACTGTTGTCGAAAGCGAGGCCCCTTCCACCTGATGTGGAGATAACACTCGCTGTGCTGATGAAGAAGGCGAGACCCCTTCCACCTGATGTGGAGATAATACTCGCCGTGCAGATGCAAATAAGACCCTGTGGCCTCTCTGATATGTAACATAAGGAGGAGTGCTGACATGCTCGGGATCTGGAATATCAAACTGATGTGAAGGCCCTCCCTCATCATGGACAACCTCAGGAGGTGGCTGTGGCACCGTGAACAAGTCACGAGAAATGAAATCCTCCCATGGAATACCCTGTTGTGCCAACTGATGCATGACCACAATCTTGATCAGTGCATAATGATAAATGCTCTTGTGTTGCTGTGCTGGGCTCTTTCTTTGCACCAAGGGCACCATCCTCTCTATATTTCGGCACATGAAAAATGGAATGTTCATCATTCGTACCCGTGTGAAATGCATCAACAAACGGATATGGTACGAATACAAACGTGAAAATCTGCCCTCACAAGTGAAATAGAGAATGATGATCTTCATCATAGGTGCATACTCGTCTCTTAAGAATCTCAAGGGAAAAACACCAGTTAGGTACCTCATATATGCAGGTTTGATATATGGCTCATAATGAAATCTGTTCAACGGCTGGCGCTTGCTCCATTCTTCTCCAATATTGGGTATCCATGTTGCTTGACCAACAATTTCAGGTGACAATGTGAAGTCCACTCCTACAAGATTCACATGCCCATTGTGCAAATGTAGGACAAACAAGCAGGCCAATTCCTTGTGGTGTTGAATTTGGGAGATTCTTTCACAATATTCATAGCATGATAGATATCTGAAACATGACACTGCAAGTGGACAAGTTTGTAGATAAGCCAAAGAGGTGGGTTCCTCCCTGACATGCTGACCACCCTTACCACCCCTGTGATGCCTCCTTGGCACCTCTACCTCTGGTGTTGATTCATGGTCATCACTTTGCTCATAATCTGTTTCGGTTTCTGACATGATTTTGGAGGCAAGTGACTGAAAAATAATGCTGACAGTGCACCCAATGAACTGTTGTTTTGACTTGTTTGAAAGTTGTTACCAAGGGGACAAACACACATGGGAAATGTTAGGGAAAAGGGAAAATTGAGGGGATTAGGGAAAACAAATGTGGAAGGAAGTGTTAGGAAAGGAACATGGAACATATACAATCATAATTTGTAGGATTGTAATGGGAAGTAGGGTTTAGGAATTTACATAGGATTTTAGGAATTAATAGGGTTTATGGATTTTAATGATTTTTAGTAGGGAAATTATATGATTTGCATGGGAAATATCAAGGAAAATGGTGAGGAAAATATGGGGAAAGAAGAATGGGAAAATGGGTTACCTTGGGCAGCAAATTTCAAATGAAACCCTAACACATTTGCATTTTTAATATTTGATACAACAAGGTAGGGTTTACTCCATATTAGCATGGCATTTTTGCAATTTCATTGCTCATTCATCTTACCCAAACCAAAAATCACCATGATTAGAGGCCTACCTGAAAAGATTTGGAGAGAAAAGCAGTTTTGGTGGCTTGCTGGCGATTTCCTGAGCAAGAAATCCAACGCGTAGCGCGCCCAGCCTGATGCGTAGCGCGCCTCCCAATGCGTAGCGCTTGAGTAAAATTGAACTAGAAACTGCGCGCTGATGCGTAGCACGCCCTCCAACGCGTAGCGCGCCTCTTCTGATGCGTAGCGCGCTGCTGCAACTGCTCAATTCGCCCAATGAACTTTGAAATCGACTTGACAACTATTCTCTTAGAGTGTTGAGAGGCAAATGAATTACCAATGAGGGATGGCATGCTTTTATAGGCTTCCTTTTAATTTTTCACTTGCCCAAATCCCACTTTGTAATGTTTGAATGTTGACACTTTTTGCTTTAATTGGCTCTGACCTTTAATTTCATTTATTTGAAAAATTGGTTGAAATGATGATTTCTTCTGAAAATTTTTGCAGGGATAGCTTCTGGGATGCTTTGGCAAAGGAGACCAAGGCTGCACTTCGACATTTGAAGAGTTTGAAATTTTGATGATTTTTACAAAAATGAGATAATGACCTTGTTTTCAAAAACAGAGTTTTTTGAGAACAAGGCAAAAATTCAGCTGTACAATGATAAGAAATGTTTAATGAAGGACATCCCTCTGGCCTACTGGTCCTTGATGACCTCTCAAGACAAAATTAGACTCAACCCTAAACCTAAAACCTAAAAACTTAAAGCAAAATGAATGACCCTTTGAGGACTTTATTTATTTGAACAATCCTGAACCAGCAGCGCCAAACAAGAGGGGAATAATGACATAAACTCCTTCCACCGAGATTATGGCATGCCTAACGGAATGCAACATGATCACACTGATGAGACACCTAACTATGAAATGCAAAGAGCTTTGATCTCTGGTGGAGGGCTACTAGACCGACTCTAACATTGGCTCCAATGGGGATGGTAGCTCCTTGGAGGTGCCAAGAACCGCAGACCTCTGGGAGAGCAGACCAGTGCCTTCAACCATTGGGCGATGGAGTCATTATTTACATATTTGACCTAAGCTTGGATAGCTTTATTGACTGGACATCTGACTACAAATTGGACACAACTTTGACCCAAACTAACTCAATTTTAGACAAAAAATAGATTGATAAAAACAACATGACAAACCTCAAACCAACCAATCCCCATCTTCAGAATTATAGCCTTCACCGCGGGCCCCAAACTGAGGATGAAAGATCAGCACACACATGCGATAAAACAAAAGTAAAATGGTATATACAATGATGGTGAGAAGAACAAAAATGCTCAGACATGGTACCTCTTCAGCAGTCGACCATTGATCGACCCTCCGGGATAATCATCTCCGTTCATCTCCTTGAGAAGAAAAGGATTTTGGCCACGATATGCTGCGATCTTATAGGGACCCTTCCATAGATTATCAAATTTGTCGTGCTTCCCTTTTTCTTCATTCCGAGCATCCCACTTCAAAACCACATCTTCTATTTGAAAGTCATCTGATTTTTCTTTCCTGTCATAAATCTTTTTTATGCGCTCGTGCAACTTGAGAGTATTATGAAGAACCTCCTCCCGTGTCTACTGTAAATGAATCATTTGACTAATCCGCCTCTGCATGGGATCTTCCTCACTATCAATTTCTTGAAGCAATTTGACCATCGGAAAAGCAAGAAAAGTAGGAAACATTGCATCTACCCCGTACACCAGCTCAAAAGGAGACATGCCAATTGACTTTTTATGACTTACCCTATCAGCCCACAGTGCATTCACCAACTTTTTATGCCAGCTCTTCTTATTGATTTCCAGCAACTTTTTAATGATATTTATGAAGGACTTATTTGAAGATTCTGCCAGCCCATTTCCTTGTGGATGGTAGGCAGTAGAATGCCCCAAGCTGATGTTATACTTGTAGCAAAAATCAACCATTCTCTTTGATTTAAATGTTGCTGCATTATCTGTAATTAACTTACTTGGACAGCCAAAACATGACAATATATTATTTTCAAGGAAAGAAATAATTACCGCATCTGTGGCTTGCCGAGTGGGAATGGCTTCAATCCATTTTGTGAAGTAATCTGTGGCTATCAATATCCATCTATGTTGTCCTGATGATGCCGGATGAATCTCACCGATAAAATCCAAGCCCCACTGCTGAAATGGTGCACTGACTTCAATTGGTTTGAGAGGCAATGGCTGCAATTTCTATTTTCCTTGAAATATTTGGCACTCATGACAACTCTTAACAGATTTATATACATCTGAAAACAATGAAGGCCAATAAAAACCTGCTCTTAGGATCTTGTTTGCTGTAGTCTTCCAAAACAAATGACCCCCACAGTCACCTTTATGAAAATCTTCCACCACTGTTTTGGCTTCCTCCTCAACCAAACAATTCAGCAATATTCCACCGGGGTCTTTCCAATATAGCGCAGCTTTAAGGATGCAAAACTTGGCTGCTTTCAACTTCAATGCCCTACTTTTATTTCGAGGCATCCCGGGAGGTGAAGACAAATTTTGAAGTACATATACAATATCAGCATACCAAGGAGAAGAAATAAAGATGTCAGATACCTGTTGTGCTGAATTCTCCCCATCTTCATCGGACATGGCAGCCATCAAATTGATGTCCAGGACATGTAGATTTGTTTCAGCCATCAACTTGGCAAGACCTTGCCCTTTGATCAACTTAGTGGGTTTAATCTCCACATCATACTCTAATAATGCAGCAATCCACTTTCCCCGCATTCCTTCCGATTCTGTCTATACCAACACATCCTTTACTGCCGCGTTAGGAACATAAGCTATAATGTGGGAATGCAATACATACACACGGAAATCCTTTAGGGCCTTCACAAGTGCAAGTGCTTGTTTTTCAATGATGTTATACTTTAATGCTCCATCTCTAATAATACGGCTGAAAAAAGCAATAGGCTTCTCAACTCCATCTCTCTTTTGCATTAGTACAGCTGCCAATGTGTGCTCAGAAGCAAATGAAAACAAAATAAAATCTTGTGTGTAATCTGGACTAATTAGAGTTGGGGCTGAAGATAAAACCAACTTTACCAAATTGAAAGATTTTACCGCCTCTTCGGTCCACTTGAGCTGGCTGTCCTTTTTCAGCATGTTTGTAATTTCTCTAAGATGCTCGGCAAGATTCAGAATGAAGCGACGCAGAAAATTCAGCTTACCATTAAAGGATTGTATTTCTTTTTTGTTCTGGGGCTGCTCAAGTTGCTGAATAGCTTCAACACGTGCAGGATCTATACGGATGCCATCTTTGGAAATGATGTGACCCAAGAGCTTGCCTTCATTCATGGCGAAAAGACTTTTCTTTGGATTCAGCGAAATACCATATTTTCTGCACTTTTGAAAAACAATTTGCAAGTGATATAAATGCTCTTCATCGGATTTTGAAAATACAGTCAAATCATCAAGGTAAACAACTAAAAAGACATCTTTCTCATTGGCAAAGGCCATGTCCATCGCACGCTGAAAAGTGGCACCTGCATTTTTCAAGCCAAATGGCATTTTTTCATAATGAAATGTACCCCATGGAGTAGTGAATGCGGTTTTATCACGATCATCTTCATGCACCAAAATCTGATTGTACCCGAAATAGTCATCGAGTAGTGACATCCTTGATTCTCCAACTACTCGCTACAATATGTGATCCATTTTGGGCAGCGGATAATTGTCCTTTGAAGATACCTTATTCAAATTTCTGAAGTCAATGCATAAACGGATCTCACCGGTCTTCTTTCTTACGGGCACCAAATTTGATATCAAATCAGAAAATCTGATAGGTACAATGATTCCAGACTTGTACAACCTATTCACTTCTTTTTCTATCAATGGAAACAATTTAGGATTGATTCTTCTCAACTTTTGGTGGAAAGGCTTTTGATTTGGCTTTATAGGAATAGTATGCTGAATGATATTAGTATCATACGTTTTCAGATCTGAATAATCCCATGCAAAGACATTAGAAAACGAAGACAACAATCTGACATACTCCTTCTTTACCTTTGGTGACAATGACTTAGATAACTTTACCATCTTAGGATTCTCAGCTGCTCCAATGTTTACCTCCTCAACACCTTCTTCGGTAGGTCTCAATGTCGGCTTGCGGGCCACATCATCTTGATCAAACAGCTCTTCCAAAGGAATCAATCCTTTAGGAATAAAATTATCCTTAAGTTGCAGCACATCCATTTGATTCACTTCATCAGGTTCTGTATCTATGGAGATGTCTTTAAACTCACCTTCAACTTGCAGAAAATCTTTAATTTCTTCATCATCCTGGAAGACTTGCCAACATCTTTGATTATCCGGAACTGTAGGACGGTGCTTCACATAAATCTCAAATTTGTTGCTGGAATTCATGGGAATCTTTAAGTTACTCGCTGCCTTAGCCAATGCATCAGCAACACCATTTTGTATGCGGGGCACACATGTCAAAGTATGTTCAGAAAACAGTCTCAAAATATCTAGGACAGCATTTCGATATGCTCTCATACGAGGATGCTTGGCCTGAAATTCACCTTTAACTTGCTTTATCACCAACTCGGAGTCGCCATAGACTGCAATCTTCTTTGCTTTCAGCTTACGAAGAATTTTAAGGCCAGCAATGAGAGCCTCATATTCTGCCTCATTATTTGAACAATCGAATGCTAGTTTATAAGAGCAAACTCTCACCTTGCTTGGGACTTTGTCTTGGGCAGAAAAGGGACTTCGAATCCACACACCAATACCAGCACCGTCGCTGCCCACAGCGCCATCGAAATACATGGTCCAAAGACCATCTTCATCTTCCTCCAAGTGCTGAAAATGTGTTGCCTCTGTTTTTTCTGCTTGCTGCCCATTAGCTTCAGCTGTTCGCTCCATGGCAGCTGGCGTTTCTACTCTTTCTTTTTGCAAAACTTCTCGAAACTTTTCGGTAATCTCTGGTATATCTTCTGCTTGAACTAACTGACTATCTACCTCATTAAAATTATCAGCAAACAAAACAAACGATTCCAAATCTGTATGTACATAATTTACAGGATGATTTATTGGCTTTTCTTTGCTAGTTATCATGTATTTCATCTTTTGCTCCCGATATAACTTTCTCATTTGACCGAAGACTGGAATTGTAGCATAGGAAAAATCTAGCTGAAGTGTACCTTTCAACTTAGCTCCCCAAGATCTTGAAAGCAACATACCAAACCGCGGAGGAATATCCGCTACAACCACATCCATCAAAACATTTTTAGCTGGAATTTGATCTAGGCTTACCACCAAGTCCTTGATCAAACCGATACATTTTACCCGGCTGGAATCAAATGAATACAAATCATGATATTTTCTTGTGATGTCCAATCCTAGCCTTTCCATGATTACTTTCGGCATCAAATTGTGCGAAGCACCCAAGTCAAACATAGCATTATGTAAAATATACTCGTGCAACCTCAAACTGATATAGAAGGGAGGAACATCATTTTCAGGAGACTCACCATTCAAAGCAGGCCCAAAGATTAATTCTGGTTGATCATCTTCTACATTTACCGTGTCAAGCATTGGATCAAAATTCAACATTTTGGAAATTTGACCTCGGTAGGTGGTGTTCTTCATGATTTTAGTCAATGGAATAGACACTTTCAGCTTTGAAATTTCATTCTCCAAACTAAATGCTGAAACTTTTTCACCTTCTTTGGCCGGAACTTCTCTTCTTTCGATTTTATCCTTCATTATGCTTGGTGGCTGATTTACCTTATCCGCTGAAGATGATTGACTTGCTGAGGGATCAATTATGTCCTTTCCCTTTGTCTGTAGGGAAGCTGAATCATTTTTTGCTGAAGTATCTTTCCTTTTCTGAAGGGATTTATAGGAACCGCTCGGTTTCTTAATTGTCTCTGCTGAGTGGACAAAGCATTGAGATATCCTCTTTGGTATTCCTCTGATTTTTCCTCAAGTACTGCCTCATTTGATAAGATATAATTCTTATCCTGATGTATGATGGAATTTCTCACAAATTCTTCTTCTTCTGTAATATAGGTAGGCAGATCATCAGGAGTGAAAAAGTGATTTTCCTCTCCTATAGTATCACCTTCATCCTCGGATTCTTGGCTAACAAAATTCTGCTGAAGCGGAGGTTTTACTTGCTGCTGAACTGCTGTTTCTTGTGCCCTTGTTTCCCGCTGCTTGATTCTGTATTGTGGCTGCTGTGGACCTCGGAAATTAGGATTACGGATCTGCGGTTCCGGCTTGCTGAGATGAGTATTTTCAAGCAACGTAGTTACCTTGCGAAGGAGATGATCTGTTGTAGAAGCTTCTTCTTTGATTGTCACTCGCTTTTCGGCTTTCATCCTTGCTCTCTTATCATTCAAATTCGCTTCAACACTAGCAGCGATTTTTTGCATATCCTCTAAGGTAGGCGGATCTCTATCTCGCAATCAATAAGCCATCTCCGGATCAAAACCATCAGGGAATTTGAGAAGTGTTGATTTTCTAGATGGCCTTAAATCATCTGGAATAGCATTGTAAATTGTGTTAAATCTGATAATGTAATCTTGGACCGACTCACCATGATTACGTTTGAGATTGTTGTACTCAGCATTGATCTGAAGTGGATCCTTTCTGATTTCCCATTGATCTAAAAACTGCTTCTAAAGTTCTTCCAAGGTGGGTATGCTTCTAGCTGTCAAACCTCTGAACCATTTTCTTACTTCTCCATCAAATGTTTGTACAAAGAAACGCATAGTTACATCCTCTTCATCTATCTCATATAGATCAAAGAAAGTTGTCATCTTGTCTATATGCTGCTGAGCAGAAACACCCTGAGGAGTGCCATCAAACATGGAAATTTTACTCTGATAATCAGCTGGCATATCATGCAGATTTTGAGGAAGAGCAAGTTGGGCAAAGCGGGCAGCCATTGCTTTAGGTAGATTGGGTCTAGGAGTAGCAGGTGGAGTAAGTGTAGCTGCAGTATGAGGAGCTGTAGGAGTATGAGGAGTATTAGGAGGAGAAGTGGTATGGGATGTAGAAGGCGAACCAACTGTAGTTTCAGGATAAGTGATTATAGGAGAAACAGAAATAAAAGGAGGATTGGTCTGCTCATGCGCCGTGATAGTGGATCCAATACGGACAGATATAGTTTCAACAAACTCAGCAAGATTAGTAGCGTGAATATCTGACTGGAGAGATCTTAGGATGAAATTTTCAATCAATTTATTATGTCTCTCGATTTCAAGAGCAGCAGCAAAATCAGGGTTGGGAACTAGAGAACCAAGTGCACTTTCAGATTTGGTTTTGAACAAGGACAACTCAAAACTCTCGTCAAAATCAATGTCTTCAAGATACTCAAAAATAGCTGGACATGAATGAGATTTGAATATGTGATTAGAATCTGAGGCCAGTTTGGATATCGAGGAACAAATAACTGATCAGCCTGTGAAAACTCTTAACTAATCATCCAAAAGTTCAGAGTTTACAAATGAACTGGGGTAAAATACAATCGAGGTGGTTGTATTCACAAGCTCACGGAGATTGACTGAAGCAGTGTTTATCTACTTCCGCTAATGCAAAGCAAAAGCGTTTCGAAGGCTACCTGGCATAACTTCAGGCTCCGTCTAAGACTTATGAAACAAACACATCAATCAACAGACAAGTTTGTTCTCCCCAGTATGGTCGCCAATATGTTAGCGCTTGAATTTGGCTTCAGGCTGAAAAAGACAAAATCCAAGGCAACATCAAACCACTTAGCCTCGTAGCTAGCCCTGCGGGGCAGGAGAGGGCTCTCTCCGGGTCTATCTCGGCAAAAGGTCTTCAAAGGGCGGAGATGACCAATAAAGAACACTGATTTTAGGCTAGTAAACTGATTGAGAAGGTTTGATTTCAGATTTTTAGGGTTTTGGTGGAAAACAGGGGGAAAGTAATTTTGGGTGCGGGGATGGGACACAGCTTCTGCAGAGGTCTTTTTGGGGCAAGGTAGGAGATTGTCTTGATGCCTTTGATTTAAGTGAATGGATGGAAATGACCGGTGAGGGGCTAAAGAGAGCAAAAAACCATCGAGAGTTCTCTTTAGACAAAGGAAAACATAGATATTAAGCAAACTTAAAGGCAGAGCATACAAATTATGAATTCTACCTTAAAACTTCATTTACTTAATGTGCAGAAAAGAAAAGTGGGAAAATGATACACATAACACACTTACAAGTACATGAGAGAAGCACACCATCAACACAATAACCACAGGAATCCCAAAAAGTGCTGCAAAACCCTGGTCTTTCCTTTGCCAAAATTGCAGAGATACAAAGTGTAATACAATAAAAGCTTATCCCTCAAGAGTCCAACCATGAAAATGACTAAGAAAGTACATAATATAGGCAATATAACACACTTCCTTGCCTCTAGGGGTCGAGTTCATCATCCTAGGAGCTGTTTCAACCAATTCTAAACTGAGCACTACAATCTAGGCAGTCAAAACAACTTGCCTCTATAAGCTAGCAAACCAATTCATTCATTAAATTTTTGACTTTTTATGAATGAATCTTCTAGAAGAGATAAATAAGTGTCATGACATCATAAAATTACATCAATTACATCAAGGAGGATGAAAAATCACTCCAAAAAGTCAAAACTAGTCAAATCTGTGTTTTGCTGAGCTGTAGGTGAAAATCTGGCAAACTTCCCTGATGCGTAGCGCCCCAATCCTGAACGCGTAGCGCGCCTTTGAGCCAACGTTTGAGGCACTTCCCGGAATCCAAATGAGGCAAAAGTAGGCTTGGTGGAAAGGTCTGGATGTCTACTTTTCAGCCCAAGTGGAATTTCTCAATTTGGTGGTCATTTGCCCCTCCAAAATTGCAATCGCCCAAGACTGCTCCTTGTGTGTCCAAAAAGTGGCAGAAAGTCATTTTTTGCATTTTTTTGACCTTCTGAGGGCTCAAAACCCGATGAAATGTCTTGGTAATTGCTGAGAAAGTGTAATTTGTCATGACAAATCGAAAAATGCTGAGTTTTTTAGGAATGGACTTGCCCGTCTTCAGGGTAGCGCGCGGCACGCTACGCATTCAGAGCAAAAACCTGTGTGTAGCACAAAAAAGTCAAAATTGACCAAAATTGCTCAAAATTTCCTGAAATTTGAGCTGGAAGTGCATCATTGAGCACCATGCTCCTTCAAGGTAGCCTCAGCCAAAATATGAAGGGGATCGGGCCTTTTCCTCCGTTTTAGTGCCTTGGCCAACCGTCCTTTGAGCACCTTCATTCTTGCTTTACACACATGCATTCGAGCCCAATAGTGATTCTTCATGTGTCGGAGCATGTCCTTGTCCCTGTTTGCCTTCGCTATCAACCTCTCTAGATGTGTGTTCACCTGAATGAGCATAGAGTTTTGCTCCTTAGGTGTCAAATCACCGGGTCTCTTGCGAGCCAAGTTCCGGTCTTCTCGGATCCTCCGCAACTCATCAAGAGAGTGTTCATCCTCTAATTGCTTGTTGCGCTGCTCTAAATAAGTGATTGTCCAATTTTCCATCTCCAATTTTTGCTGCAACAAGTCATTTTCAGCCCTTAACTGCTGGATGATCTCCTCTGACTCTAGGCTAGGAGAAATGATATCAAGATCAACAACATCTATGCCTGGAACACCTGATGGCCCCTCATCAATCTTGGGATGCTTGCCTCTCTCTGGTACCTGTACTACTGTCGAAAGCGAGGCCCCTTCCACCTGATGTGGAGATAACACTCGTTGTGCTGATGAAGAAGGCGAGACCCCTTCCACCTGATGTGGAGATAATACTCGCCGTGCAGATGCAAATAAGACCCTGTGGCCTCTCTGATATGTAACATAAGGAGGAGTGCTGACATGCTCGGGATCTGGAATATCAAACTGATGTGAAGGCCCTCCCTCATCATGGACAACCTCAGGAGGTGGCTGTGGCACCGTGAACAAGTCACGAGAAATGAAATCCTCCCATGGAATACCCTGTTGTGCCAACTGATGCATGACCACAATCTTGATCAGTGCATAATGATAAATGCTCTTGTGTTGCTGTGCTGGGCTCTTTATTTTCACCAAGGGCACCATCCTCTCTATATTTCGGCACATGAAAAATGGAACGTTCATCATTCGTACCCGTGTGAAATGCATCAACAAACGGATATGGTACGAATACAAACGTGAAAATCTTCCCTCACAAAAATAGCGAATGATGATCTTCATCATAGGTGCATACTCGTCTCTTAAGAATCTCAAGGGAAAAACACCAGTTAGGTACATCATATATGCAGGTTTGATATATGGCTCATAATGAAATCTATTCAACGGTTGGCGCTTGCTCCATTCTTCTCCAATATTGGGTATCCCTGTTGCTTGAGCAAAAATTTCAGGTGACAATGTGAAGTCCACTCCTGCAAGATTCGCATGCCCATTGTGCAAATGTAGGACAAACAAGTGGGCCAATTCCTTGTGGTGTTGAATTTGGGAGATTCTTTCACAATATTCATAGCATGATAGATATCTGAAACATGACACTGCAAGTGGACAAGTTTGTAGATAAGCCAAAGAGGTGGGTTCCTCCCTGACATGCTGACCACCCTTACCACCCCTGTGATGCCTCCTTGGCACCTCTACCTCTGGTGTTGATTCACGGTCATCACTTTGCTCATAATCTGTTTCGGTTTCTGACATGAGTTTGGAGGCAAGTGACTGAAAAATAATGTTGACAGTGCACCCAATGAGCTGCTGTTTTGACTTGTTTGAAAGCTGTTACCAAGGGGACAAACACACATGGGAAATGTTAGGGAAAAGGGAAAATTGAGGGGATTAGGGAAAACAAATGTGGAAGGAAGTGTTAGGAAAGGAACATGGAACATATACAATCATAATTTGTAGGATTGCAATGGGAAGTAGGGTTTAGGAATTTACATAGGATTTTAGGAATTAATAGGGTTTAGGGATTTTAATGATTTTTAGTAGGGAAATTATATGATTTGCATGGGAAATATCAAGGAAAATGGTGAGGAAAATATGGGGAAAGAGGAATGGGAAAATGGGTTACCTTGGGCAGCAAATTTCAAATGAAACCCTAACACATTTGCATTTTTAATATTTGATACAGCAAGGTAGGGTTTACTCCATATTAGCATGGCATTTTTGCAATTTCATTGCTCATTCATCTTACCCAAACCAAAAATCACCATGATTAGAGGCCTACCTGAAAAGATTTGGAGAGAAAAGCAGTTTTGGTGGCTTGCTGGCGATTCCCTGAGCAAGAAATCCAACGCGTAGCGCGCCTCCCAATGGTAGCGCCTGAGTAAAATTGAACTGGAAACTGCGCGCTGATGCGTAGCGCGCTGCTGCAACTGCTCAATTCGCCCAATGAACTTTGAAATCGACTTGACAACTATTCTCTTGGAGTGTTGAGAGGCAAATGAATTACCAATGAGGGATGGCATGCTTTTATAGGCTTCCTTTTAATTTTTCACTTGCCCAAAACCCACTTTGTAATGTTTGAATGTTGACACTTTTTGCTTTAATTGGCTCTAACCTTTAATTTCATTTCTTTGAAAAATTGGTTGAAATGATGATTTCTTCTGAAAATTTTTGCAGGGATAGCTTCTGGGATGCTTTGAAAAAGGAGACCAAGGTTGCACTTCGACATTTGAAGAGTTTGAAATTTTGATGATTTTTACAAAAATGAGATAATGACCTTGTTTTCAAAAACAGAGTTTTTTTAGAACAAGGCAAAAATTCAGCTGTAAAATGATAAGAAATGTTTAATGAAGGACATCCCTCTGGCCTACTGGTCCTTGATGACCTCTCAAGACAAAATTAGACTCAACCCTAAACCTAAAACCTAAAAACTTAAAGCAAAATGAATGACCCTTTGAGGACTTTATTTATTTGAACAATCCTGAACCAGCAGTGCCAAACAAGAGGGGAATAATGACATAAACTCCTTCCACCGAGATTATGGCATGCCTAACGGAATGCAACATGATCACACTGATGAGACACCTAACTATGAAATGCAAAGAGCTTTGATCTCCGGTGGAGGGCTACTAGACCGACTCTAACACCTGACACTTCTGATGGGGAATCACATTTCTAAGAACTTATCCATCTAGATGAAACACGTCGTGAAGCCTCATTGGCGAACGAAGCACATAAGAAATGAATTAAGGTGCAATATGACCGCAATTTCAAGCCTCACATATTCTCAGAAGGAGACCTTGTCCTGCTTTATGATCAGGAAGCTAATAAATTAGGAACAGGAAAACTTGAACCACTATAGATGGGCCCTTACATTGTCAAGCGTGTTTTGGGAAACACTGCTTACGAGTTGGTTGATTATGATGGAATTTTATTGTGGCAGCCTCGAAACAGGCTATATCTTAAACATTAGTATGCTTGATTGTGCGCAGTAAAAACACTATATATATGTTTTGATTGTGTGTGTGTGTCATAGTGTGAATTTTAGAGTTTTTATGTGGTTAGTAATCCACTTTGCATTTGTTTCAGATGTTGGAATCTTTGGAACCATTTGTTGATTAAGCCGATGGTGCTAGTCATAGTACGCAGAACCTATCCTTTGCATCATGGTCCATATTCCCTCCAAGTGGCGAGTTAGTGATTTTTCATGGGATTTGTATAAGTTGTTCTACGAACAATATCATTGAGTATAGCACATTGATCTAACTCCTCTCATGCCATTTCACTTGGCCTTTGCATATCGAATCATCATTACGCTAGACTCACAATTTGTCATACTACAAGTTACGAATGTTTATACCCTCTAAAATCCAACTATTCATCATATATTCCTTAGAGTCCGTCTCTTGGAAAGACATTTTGATTACATTCAATATCAACACATTTCCAGAAACCTTAACACATTGACTAATTCTTTATCGAATTACATGTTAAACAAACATTTACAACATATGTAAAGAGTAAATTTTCAATTCACGTCAACAGTTGAATAGGATTACACATAACCATACAAAAACATTGAAAGTAAAATAGATAAATGTCCAAAGTTTTTACAAAAAATTGTGTCGAAGACATGTTGGCCATTTGACCTCAAAACCTCAAAATCCATATAGTAAATCATCCTAAGTAGATCTAATAATGCTCATGATAATAGGTCACTTCCTGAGCTATCATGCACAATAGCCTCATCCAACAGCTAGGTACACCAATAGTATGGTGTTGTAGTCTCAGCGGTAACTCCTCGATCTGAACATCTCGTATACTGAGGGTTATCCCCTTTATATGATGCTGCAACTCCACAAGTGTCTTGATCATATCTAAATCCTGGAGAACTTCTCCTCTACCATTTCTCCCTGCTGGTTCACTTGCCTTCTGTTGATGAACCAATGGTCGAACAGTGCCAACATCTTATACATGAGAACATTTTTAGTTTAGTCTTGGAAACATCAAAAACATAAAAACATGTAAAAACTCAAAAATTCAAAAATACATGGTCAAAACAATTTACCTATAGCACCCCATTGAGCACCCACTAGTAATCTCAAATCTAGATCTCCACGAAAATCCATCCCTGCATATGGATGCTCCTCTATGACAATATGTCGTCGACGAAGCCAACTGAAGAATGTGGTAGAAAATGAGATTGATGACTGACTAGCATGTCTAGCCATCAACTCTACCCATATCTGTGTCCATGGATCTCTAGGACCAGCTAAACTTAGTGTCACATGTTGAGGTTGCATCAATGGAATTCTCTCCAAAGTAAAATCGATCAAGATCGATCCATAGCTGAAATTTTTCATCTTACTGCTTTTTACTTTAGTCATCTACTCTTTCATCAAAGACAGTATTGCCTCACACCAGTTGAACATAGTTGGCTCGAGACACTCGAGCACATACTGCATGTATGATCTATTCGCGACATGAAGTGTCACTCTACCTGCCAAATTTGTGATAGTAAAGAGGATTGTTCGCAAGGTCAAATCAAAAACATCCCTGATGTTTATATTTCGATCTTTGCTAGGCTGTGTACCTGGCCAGCAGAATTATCGAATGTAGTCCCTCACTGATTCACCCCCACGGGAAGAACCTGAAAGAGAAATGGGGGCACCATGTCTCAAAAATACTGTGAGAAAGTAAATATCATCAATCAATATAGGGAGCACCTTGTTCCCTATGTGAAAAACCTATTCTGCAGGATCCCATGAATGAACCACGAACTACAATAGTTCTAACTGTTGCCTCATCCCGGATAACCTGAAATATTTGAGTAACCCGTAATCAATGAGGGCCTCAGTAATAGCAAGATCATTTAGGGAAACCATATCCTGTTCTTCATGTTCTATTTCATTCCATGTGATAGCCATTCTGATCTAATCAAAGTCTGAAAACACACCATAGGCTTAGTTAGGATCCATTTCATGCAAAAAACTAAAGAGATTTTGGGTAGAAATGATGAATCAAATTTCTAAATTGCACTCAACACACCCCTAATTGTAGATAGTCAGATGCAGAGTAGTTTCCCTTGCATTTTTTGATAGATAAGGGTATGTTGATCCTAGGGCATGATATACTTACCCTAGGGACCCAAAAACCCTAAAAAATTTCCCTAAAATTGAAAAATAATGATCTTAAATGAAAGAGAAGAGGTAGATCTCCTACCTGGTCCTAACGACACAAAGAATGATCTAAAAAATCTCCCGCAATCAGCTGCTGAAGTTTGAGGTAAAAAGTTGGTTCAGAGCACAAAACTAAATGGTAAATGTGAAATGGTAAAATGACTTGGTAAATTCTTTTTGCATGGTTGTTTCATGTTCATTAAATGAATAAACTATAGTTTTTGCCTATTTTTACCAAGGAAACATATATGTTTAATCCGTTTGGTGGTTCTTTGAGCAAGTTTACCACGGACATAGTAAATTTGACATGCATGATCATAAAATGTACTTTAGACCACAGAGCATACTTTTATCTCTTTTTCGAGCTATATTAAACATTGAAAAAGGAACCCCCCTAGAGTCCTCTTTCAGCTCTTTTCAGACTCTCAAAATATGAAAATATTTTCGGGCGCTTGTCCTTTTAATCTCGTAAATGGATTCGAAACGACATCTACTCGGTATAAGTTTAACCCTTTTCCAGAATGAGATAGATTATTTATGAAAAAGGAATACGTTGATCGAACATGGTTAATAAGTTCTCTCTTGTATTATTTTACACTTTTTCATACTTGAGAGACAAATTTACAAAAAATAAATTGTGGATTTTTCTTTTTATCCCTTTTCAAACTCTCTAAACATGAAAAGGACCGAGTTCTCATTTTTATTAAACTCTTTAAAACATCAAATAGAGACAAAATTGTCCATGATGAAAAGACCGAGTTTCACCTTCGCTAGACTCATTAAAACATCACATAGTGATGGATTCACATGAAAAATAGAATTATACATCAAGCTTGTTAAAAAATAAAGAGGTACTGGTCAACAATGACTGGGGAAAATGGGAAAAGGGATAAATCACTTTATGGTAGCAAGTCACTCTTGAACATGACACTCTCACTTCATCTCTCTGACTATTTGGGTTGGGTTATCTGCTTGATGGTTATCATACGTATGGTCTATCACACCATCCATCACTTTGGTTTTGGGTCAATGCTGCCAATTCATTTAGTGTCGCCGACGTGTTCAAGAGAAGTCACTTAGTAAACTTCATCCTTTGCAATACTCATAAACCTTCATTTTCATGACCACCATTCCTAAAAATTGTGTCATCAGTCACATTTTTTCTTCAAAATCATTACACTCATTTCGTGTCATTGATGGGATATACATCAAGGCCCTCCTGCAACGAGTCGCTTCTTGTCAACATCAACACATTATCCAGGAAGTAGACTTGGAAACACCCTTCCAGTACCTTGAGGCTTGCATACAACAATGGAAATTTTCTCGCTTCCGGCAACAAGTTGACATCATAGGCCTTTGACCAAAAGACTTTGTACGGTGTTCAATATCAAAACATCTATTCACACCATGCAAATTGAATTGTAGTACCTTGAGAATCATTATCATTATTGGTGGTTTCTCTCGCGTTTTTTAACAACTTACATCATTGGCTGGTAATCAAATGGTGTCTTCTCATGTTCGACTTCAGATCACATTTTCACATGGTTAGACTCATACTTGAGCAAATGATTGGATGAGATAGAGGACTCCGGATCTAGTTTCGTCCATCCGGGCTACGATTTCAAGAGAGTACTAAATCATCTGTACAATGGCTTTACATAGATAATCATGGATCTATATCCGTAGAAGACTATCTGATTTATCTACATGTAATGAAAAGTTTATATGTTGAGCATGGGTATGCATTCCCTCAACAATTCATGAAAAATTCAAAGATATCATGATATTATGTATTGTAATTAATGCAGGTCATCATTTGCTTCAAATCCTCCTCATCACATCATAAAACATATCACTCAACATTATCATTTTTGACTTCATGCTTTAGGGGGCAGCTGTTACAGGTCTATTTGGGCACATTACTCCCGACGATCAAATTAGTATAAACAAGGTCTATCAAACTCTAATTCAGTTGCTACACACCCTAGACATGCCACCTCCTTGAGTGATTTCATCTAAAAGAGTTTCCTGACTTCAAACCCTGGTGAATTGCTTTCTTGGGTCACCAGCGCACCCCTGGTCAGGGCTAAGTGCTCTGAAGAGCAGGTAGCCCCATTCAAGGTTGTGTTATAGAGCACCTAAGCCCACACAAAGCATGTGTTAGGTGAGAATCCTCGAAATGTTCATTGGATCCTGAGTATATTCCTCCTTTCTAGAGCCTTCTAGAAGGAACGGAGCTCCTATCCTATCAAGATGATCTTGACTTAGGATAGCCTTAGATCATCTAATCCTTTATTCTCTCATCCCTTTGAACATGGAAACTAATCATACAATTATGGAAAACCATTCAATGCCATATTAATGACAAAACCACTTGCATTCATCTATAAATTGGCCTCCCATCATAGAGCCAGAAGAGCTTGGATATTATAGAGAAATATTGTTGGTTTAGAGACTTGAAACCATTGTTAAAGTAATGTTATGTTGCTGGATTGATGTTGCTATTGGTGTCATGAGGGCTTGGACTAAGCTGGATGAGTGACACGAGATCGAACCACATTTGGTGTAACTTCTCCTTCTATCAATCAATAAAGTTGTTTATTCCTTTTCTAATACTTTTCCCTATATCTATGATGAATGTATCTTCAAATGTTGTCAATTCCATTTGTTTACAATAAATAGATCATATGCTTCAATTGTTGTCATCTTCTATTTATGTTGGCAGGTACCTGTTATGCCCCTATACCAATAGGTGTCATATATCATGATTGACTTTTTTAGCTCTGAAATATGTTCATACCTTTTCTTGTTGCAAAGGTTTTCCATATTTGTAAAAAATCAAAAAATTTAAAAAATGTAAAGAGGGTATACCCTAAAAGAAAAATGAAAGGGTGAAAAGAATAAAAAGAGGTCAAAAAATGAAAGAAAATGAACCCCAACAAAAGGAAAAGACTAGGAAAGTGTGCAAGTCTAAATGCCACTACTTTTTGCTTTTGTATAATACACAATTGTGTGCAACTTGTCACCTATGCCACAATTCATGAATAGTCAAATATTTTAATCTTGACTAGTTCATATTTCAATTTCATGTTATAGAAATAGAGAATAAAGATCTGAACAAACAATGTAATCTTGGAAGATAAGTAGATAGGTAGAGTGAAAAAAGGATCTCAACAGTTTAATCTGAGCCCTTGGATGTAATAAGTGTAGACTTAGAAAGGCACCACCATGTAAAAGAAAAGAAAGCTTGATAAGGGTTTGGCAGTGTAAGTGCACCCTAATAAAGAAGTGAAAATGCTAGGTTAAGTAGGTAGGGTAAGTAGATGATCGTTGGAGAATAATATGTGGTGAATAATAAGTTTAAAGGTGCAAATATTTTACTTTCATCACAGAGAAAAGGCATGCGTCACATGGAAGGCACATCAAGCAAGAAAAGTCGAAAATAATTAACTTCCCTACTCATTTCCCCTAAGTGCCAAGGTATCTATCAAGTTAGAGGGGCTCAGAGCATTTCTCTAACTTTTGGAGGGACCGGACCGTCGGCCCAATAATTTATAATTCCTAAGTACTTAAACCCCTTCACCAATAATCACCCCCCTTCATAAGTCATTCATTTCCCTAATAAATCTTTTCCTAAGTAAAATCCTATTTTACTTAGGGAAAATAAAAACATTCTACATGAAACCCTCACATATTTTTAGCCTAAGTAATGTTATATGATGAAAAGTTTTCGGAAACATGTACTTAGCGCGCATTTCATAAAGTCATATTAACCACTAATGTTATTATTATATAGTTCCCCTATATAAACATTACCCATTCCCATATTATTATGAATATACAAAAACCCCAAATTCTTATATATCTCACCCCTTGGTTAAATATAACCATAAGACAGTATATAAACAGGATTAATTAACTAATTCGTCGTTAATTAAGAGCCCAATCCCCGCCATGTTAATAAAAGGATTAATTAACCCCCACAGTTAATTAATAACTTATTCGACCAATCACATCACCCCCAATGTAATTAAAAACCTTTAATTATGTTGGGCCCACCCTCCATTAACCTTCTACCACCTCACCTCCCCGATAGTTGTCCGATCGGATCCCTCAGATCTGACGGTTGTAGCACATATCGCACGGACTTCTGCGACCGAACTTTAGTGTGCGATGGCGAGTGGTTTTCTGAACAGTTCCCTCGCTACGTGTCACTCATTGTATGGAATCGCACGGTCGTGCCCAAATACCACCTCCCCTCCACTAGCAGTGTGATGAAAACTGCTTACCACCTCCTGCTACTGACAAAACGTCAAATCATTTTCTCGCTGACGCCATCTATTTAAATCCCGAACCCACCAAAAGTTGACTTTACATAAAAAAACAAAGATAATCAGTTTTCGTCCTTATTTCCAAAAACGCATGCATGCAGCAACCTGAATGTTGAAAGTCGACCAGCTCGTGCACCCAACCATTAGCAACCTTCAATCTTGCAGTCGATGCCATTCTAAGTCCACCATTCGCACCCATTGAACCTGTACTCCATTGCTCGTCACTAAAAATAGGTATTTACCCGTTTTCGTCCAAGAACCCTGTAAATACTTGCTTTCTCTGTAATTAATTGGAAACAACCTCAAATTTCATCAAAATTCAGTTGCTTCATTCACAATTCAAGTTTCCTAAGACCCTCTGTTTCACCAATTTCACATAAAAACCCTAGTTTCCTATCTGAATCCACAAGAACCAGAATGGAAACCCCTGTAGCCCTCAATGTAGCACCTATCACTACCCCTCACCATGATTTGGATTATCTGCCCTTTGTAGATAAATATTTTTAAATAAAAGACCTGGATACTGATAAAGACCACCTGAAAGTATTTTTCCAATGCCAAGACAATCACTTAAATGGCTATGATACCATAGGACTTTGGGAATCAAATCTCCCAATGTACTTTCTCCCCTCTGTGTGCATTTTCCTTGATATTATCCATCAGTGTCATGCCAATTATGATCCCAACCTCAGAGCAGTAATGTCCCCCAATCAAATTATTCTCTTCACAATTACTGCAGACTCAATCAATGAGATGCTCCAGTTTCAGCCTAGTCAAGCCCTCACCCCCATTTCCCTTGGAGATTTGCTAGAGAAATCATCCAAATTTTCCCAGTCTAAACTCAGTCGCCTTTGCCAAACTTTCATAGATAAGCAGCATCAACCCAAAAATCCCCCTCCTTATTTGTCAGTTTTCTTCACAGAGACAGGCAAAACAATAGTTGATATGATAGTTGTAGTCATGGGATTCAACACTAGTGAGTATGTGGATGAATTGACCCTAGTTTTGATGCCCATCTTTACCCTTGGTCAGCCTCCTGCTGTCAAGTACAACTATGCTACATTCATTGCTGAAAAAATCCATGACCAGTTCATGAGAGTGGAAAATGCAAAAAAATTCAAGTATTCCACATTCATATATCACCTTATCCTTTACTACCAGTCAGACAAGTTCCCATTCTCTGTAAATAAAATTGATACAAAAGGAAATCCCAGATCATTCATTTTTTGGACTTCTATCTTCCACCATTCATTTGCTTGTCCTTATTCATATAATGAATTCATTGAACTACTTTGTCCACCCAGTGACCACCATGCTAACATGAAATCCTCCTTCTAGGATTAGTGATGAAATCAAAAGAATCATTCAGCTATCCAAACAGTATAGGTAGGTGGCTAGTACTTGTACCAAAATCACACAGAGATCAGAATATATGGTTGTGAACTTCCTCCATTCAAACTACCAAAATATGTTACAATGAGGTTGTTTGCATTGGAATATTATAGACAAATGATAAACTCAGATCAGATTCACTTCACCAGGGCCAAGAAGAAAGCACAGTTGAGAATTAAAGATCACTTAGGCCCATTTGTATACAACAATAGAGAAGCAGGCAAAGAAGTAGAAGAAATCCTAGAACGATTCAGACTAAAGAAAAGTTTTGTTTAGAAGTATGACCCACTCAGTTTCATTTGTGATAGGAGAATGAAAAATAAGTGTCAACATATTTTCATCATAGAATCCTTGAAACAGAGCAATATGCTAATATGGATGAATGGAGGGAAGGGACTCTAGTTGAGATGGATAGTGATCAAGTCAATGTAGATAATGTGATGAAAGACCTAGAAGAGAGACTTGACCTGGACTCTTTTGAACAGGTACCAGTTGGAACTTCTCAAAAGCCAACACCGGGAACTAGTGCCTCTACAACATATACTTCTCAAAGGCACTCACAAGAAACTAGTGCACCCCTTGCAGAACCATCACAGGGAAAAGAACAAGGAACCAGTACTCTAGCATCAAGGTAATCAGACATGTCAAAGCAGCCTGAAATCTCTAAAGAACAGGCTCAACCACAGGCTCATCCAGCTCAGTTTAATATGGGAGACCGCCCAGTTTTACAAACTCCTCTGAATGAGGAAAAAAGCTTGAAAAGAGACAGGGAAGTACCTACCCCTGCCAGTAGTCCCTCAGACCAGCCTGGTGCTAAAAGGCACAAGCTAAATCCATATTCAGAAGAAGAATTTGTTGAAGAAACAACATGGAGTTTGAGAAAATAAGGTGGAGACAGTCTGCATACTTTCCCAGTAGGTGGGACACCTTCTAGTTCACAAAGGCAGGTGCTTGAAAGACAACAAAGTACCGAAGTTTCATCTTTTAGGTCTTCATCTGACAAGGCCTTAGACATTAAAGAAAAATTCAAGGAAATAAAAGCCAAAAATGAATAGCTAAAGGCCCAAGCTTACACTCAATACTTGAAGATGGCTCCTACCAATCAAACCAGTTTGATGTCAACTTATGACATCAAAGAAGGAAAAATGAAGATGAGTTTTCTAAAGCCTACAGTACAGTAGCCCAAATCGATTGTAGACTACCTCAAAACTAATTTCGAGGTCTTGGCCAAGGATATTCACCCCATAGACCAAATAGAATTGCATAAGCAGACAAGGGAAATGATTTATTCAACATTGACAAGCAAGGCCATGATGGCACACAGATTGGAGAATTCCCTGAATAACACCACTGCTCAATTGCAGTTAGAAAGAGCCTCCTCATAGGCTAAGGACAACAGAATCAAATCACTAGAGGATTTTATTATTGGATTGGGTCATAACCCAAAGGATGTCAAAGCTGCAGAGGCCCTAATAAAGAAGAAAAATGAAGATATAGTTGCCTTGAGAAAGCAGTTGAAATTGCCACCACTTATGCATCCACAAACTGCTGAAGTAATTAAAAAGAAGAATGAAGAAGAGCTTATGGACTTGGTCCTCAAGCTAAATGAGCAATTAAGGGAGATAGAGCAGGAATTAGAAAAAACACTACAAAGTAGGCAGAGTGAATCAACCTCTCAGCCTCAAAATGTAGTACTAGTGGTTTCTACAACAGTCCCTTCAACATTGGCAACTGCTCTAGCACCAAATGTCCCTTTGGCCACAGCTAAAACTATTACAAGAACAAGAAGAGGTACAGGTATAGCACAGGTAAGAACTTCCAATCAAAGCACTGAAGAATTAATCAAGTCCATGGAGGAAATGAAACCCCAAGTTTCTGAATTGTAAAAGGTAAAGGAGAAATTCATTACCTTAGAGCATAAGTATGATGTCTCAAAAATCAATTTTGATGATGAGGTGAGGAAAAACCAAGGCCCTACTGAACAAGTAAAAACACTAGAAAAGGATCTCACGTTTGAAAAGCATTTAACAGATATCAAGAAACTATTATGGACCAACATCACTCAATCAATCAATGATGTTTGGTCATCAATAAAAATCATTTTTGAACAGATTGAATTAGTCAAAGCTGCTCTTCAAGAGATTCAAAAAACCAAGGAAGAGCTAGGATGGAAGCCTGAAGAAGCTATCAAGCTAATAAACTTTCTAAACAGCAAAAACAGGCATCAATTGGACCAGCTGAATATTGAGGATAGAACTAGAACCATCCTAGAAATCAAGAAAGTCTTAACCAAAAGGTCTCTAATGCAGAACCTAGAAAGAAAATGTTAGAACATGCAAGAAGACATAGATGAATTTATGGAAAAGTTTGGCATCTTACAGAATAAAGGACTTCCAAGTCCTTTAGTAATCAATGATAAGTTAATGAGGCATAAGGATTATGTCAACAAATTGGATCAGTATGTAAACAACCAAGCCAGTTCATCTGCACCCAAAGAATTACCTACAAGCAAACTTCTCTACAATAGTCTAGAGAACCTCTTTATGTTGAGCATGAATTGAAACATTTGTTTCTAGTACAGTGAAATTTTGTAAAATACATAGAAGCTGATGAAATCTACAAAAAGCTAACAAGGACCAGGAAAGCAAGGGATGATTGTGGACAGATATGATAGACATTTTATGATTTACCTTGGTAAAAAGTAAATTGAAGTATTTACCATAGTCAATTTTGGTAAAAGAAGATGAATGATGGTAAAGCAAGTAAGGAGTATCAGTCACAGGTAAAAGAGTATCAGTGAAAAGATGAAAGCAATCAGCCAACACGGAAGTACAAGCAAGATAGCAAGATGCACAATCATAGGGCCTGCCTCCAGCTCCTTCAACAAAAGCAGGGACAACAACCGAGCAGTTCACTTTCAATTTCTATTTTCGAGACCATCTGTCTCTACAATCATGTAAAATATATTTAGTATTCCTAGAATATATCTCTCTTAGTTAGGAGATATTTTATTGTAAATTTTGTATAAGTACATCCTCATTCGAAGTACTGGGTGTGGATTCTTAGACATTTCGGTAGACTCTCTAATTTGGAATAGAAGTGTTTTTAAACAACTATTGTATGGCTGGCTGGACAAAGTGATAAAGCAAAGGACTTTTACAGGATTCATGTGTCAAACGAGAGACAAATAAATATTCTATATCTTATGTTTTTATAGTTTTATGGTTTAAAATTTTCACATGTGTTTCATATCTGAATAATAAATGAAAAAGTATATTTCAGAAAGTGCTTTACTGCATTCTATCTTTAAAATCATTTATATTCTCAATGTTTTCTTCAAGCTATCATAGGTAGGGAATTCTTAATTGCTCCTGCTTCTTACTTTATCATTGTGATCATTAAATAAGAAATTCTTAATTGCTTTTTGTTAATGATCACCCATTGTCCCTCTTCTTGAACCTTGTTGAAGGATCCTTAATTGCCCTTCCTCCCTTTCAAGACCATTTTACCCTTTTGAGTTACCATTTGTATCTTGTTTAGCTATCTTGCCCTGTGAAGCCCTCCTTTGTTGAATCAACCTGATCCAGTTAAGCCATCTTCAGTTGACTCCATAGCCCAATGACCTGAAATACCTTGTTCTATCCATCTTCTTGAATTCCACCACAAAACAAAATCAAAACCCCCCAAGCTTTCATAACTAGCCTAATATCCCATAAACAAAGCTAAATCTTAAAGAGAGAGCCCTCTCTGAGTACAGATTGGCTAGATTTTGTACTTAAAAGTTGGTTTGTGGTTACCTCGGACCCCTTTCCTTCTTCTAAACAACTTCAAGGAAAATCTGAGTGATAACAGTACCAATTGAGCAAATTCAGTTTGAGCGGGAGCAACGAGGGAAACTCAAAGGAGATCAAAGGAGCGAAGGATCACAAGTAGGTTATTTTATCTTATCTGTTTATTTTAGGAAAAGGTTAAACATCTTTACTTTAGTTGTTCTAAATGTAACCACCCACTTAGGGAAGATATACTTATCCGTAGGTATAAATTATGTATAACATAGACCGTGTTGAAGTTCACTTGCATATTTTTTATCTGAACAGTGAGGATCTAAGACAACAAAGAGGGATTGAATTAATTTGTGTTTCTTATGGTAGAAGCTGAGACAATTGAGGGCTAGGCATAGGACATACTTCTGCCACATTAGATTGTGCGTAAAGACAAGAGTTTCAAGTGACATCAATAACAATGGCAACATTTTTATGACAAGCGTTGTAATAGGAAAAATTGACGATTTGACAGAAACGATCATAGTTAAATGACATATGACTAATGATCATAGTACATAGGTTGAGGGGTGTGGCTAATGTGATTTATTTTATTCATTTAACTTTGTTTTCATAATGGTTAAGTGGTGCAAGGTGGAGATTTGAGTCTCCTTTAAGTTAGAACCTAAGAACACTTCACGGTGGCAAGGTCATGCTAGGGAAAGTTGGAGTTTAGAAGTTGTTGGAGCATCCTTTTAGGAGTTGGGGCTTCCTTATAAATATAATGATTTTCTAATAGAGTACTAGTAAGTTTGAGCTTGTAGGGTGTTGGGGCATCCTTTCAATTGGAGCTTGTAAACCATGGTTTTAACGCATCCTTTCAGTCGGAGATGATAAATCAAGGGGTTGGAGCTTCCTTCCAGTTGTTGCTAGAGAATCTCAAAAGTTGGAGCTTCCTGCTGATATAATCTTTAAGACTCATATTAAAAGCGTTCAATGATTTTTCTCCAAAAAGGGTTCCCACCTAAAAAATACCTTGTGGACTATCTTCATGGTGGTACATTGTTAAATGGTTCCATTAATTGTTTAATGTTTACATGATATGATTAAAATTTTAAAAAAGTGTCCAATATTCATTCATTCCCATTCTAAGTATTGTTGAATATTCCAACATGTCCCATCCAAAAAAAAATTATAGACCATATCAAGAGTTTATCTATATATTGTGTGAAAATACAATGTGAATATACGAAATGAAATCATAAGTAAATGATGAGAGGTATTTTAATATTGAAATATAAGTAAAGATATTTTGTCATTTCAATCAATGATCCAAAATCTTCTTTTGCTCATCAAATTTTGTTTTAAGAAGCAATCACATTCAAACATGATACCAAAGACATAGTTATTCATGGAATGATGATATCCAAATTGATTATAAGATAAATTCACTATTTAGTTCGAAAAATTATTTTTATTTTAAAATATCATATATTATTTAAACTCAATCATTAATAAATCCCATTAAATTTTCATTCACAAAATATAATTAATATTATAAAATCAAGTTAATTTTAATTAAAATATTAATATTAATATTTAAAAAAATTATCTTAAATTAAAAATCCCCACTAACTACTCCAGTCACATCATTATACTCCAAAAATATATACTACAACCAAAAACATTTCAAATTCAATGTTTATAACGTTAACTTTAATTTATGAATTTATTATTTCAATTTAATCTAAATATATTTAACATAATACAACATATAAATATAATATCATGAGATTACAGAACTTTAAAATAAGAATAGAAATGATATATAGAATAATTTGTAATGTCAACCTTACTTATATCCAATTCTTAGAAACATACATACCTCTCGATTAAATATTTCATCATCACCTACCTCATATATTTATTTCGGTAGTTAGTATTCATGATTAGTTCCATGGTTAAAAATTATTAGTAGTAATGAGTTAGGGGAACTTGAAAAAAGCCTGTCCTTTTGGTATATTTGTATGGCGGGTCCCCCAAAATATACCATCTTTGGAACTTTCATGGACAAATAGGGAACGAACGTATAAGTTTTGATCTCCAAGCATGAGATCCAAAAAATAACTCCCCTTCTTATTCATTGATATGAATAGAATATTATTTCGATTAAGGTTGACTCTTATCCTTGTCATTATCCAAATAGGTATTTACTAGAGTGAGTATTAAGTCTATATAAAAGTGAATTCTAACCGTTTTAAAACGGCAGCGCCTAACTAGCCATATATAGCGTATTCAATGCACCCGGAGATGCACGAGAGATAATCCGTTAATACACGAATTTGAAAACCCGTCACTAAATAAAAAAAGGCAATTTGCGTGTAAGCGGGCTATGTCCCGTGCATCTCCAGGTGCATTGAATACGCTATATATGGCTGGTTAGGCGCTGCCTTTTAAAACGACACACATGGGTCCACATGAATTAAAGAGCACGCGGGAAATCGAAATGATAAAGGCCCTTTATGCAAATAAAACATTAATATCTTTTGGAGAAGTTTGCGACCAACGCATGAAAACAAATAAAACAAAAACCGAATGATAAACGGCCTCCGATAGATATTGCAGTTCATTTTGGATAAGTTTGCAATCACTATCATGTACCCAGAGTAGTCATATTATAAATGAATTGCTCTCAACTTTATTCATTTTTCTATGATGATTAAGATTTATGTTCATTCATGAGAACATAAATCTAAGTGAGGTTGTAATGCGTTCAGTTTCACAATTATTACTACTATTGGAATTTTTTTGTTTTTAAGTATTTATACAAAATAAAATAATTTGGTTAGAAATAAATAATAATGTTATTTGTTTAGTTTTATTTTAACATTATGAGAATTAATAGTGTAAGTAGTAGTTATAGAAAAATAATAGAGTTTGAGGTGAATGTTTAATTAAAATTGGGGAGCACATTCTTGATTTGAGAAAGTAGGTAATGAAACCATATACTTTCATTAATTTATTGGTGGATGTAAGTGGAGATGGCTTCCGCTATAACATCACCAAAATCTCTAATAGGGCATGTGGTGGATCACCTCAACATTCCTCCAAAGATCATGGTGTTTCCCTCACCTAGTTGTGAGGAAATATCCATGATTTCTTCCTCCTTTAGATTACCTAGAATCATCACGAACCATAATGTTAACATTCCATAATATGTCAAAGCCTCTCTAGAGAATTATGTTACCTTTGCTAGAGTTATCTTAGATAGCTAATCATAGTAAAATTGGCCCTATGGAATTTGCAAACTAATACCCAACAATGCAAATAGACTTGAACATTAGAGGCCATTTTAGGAATAAAAAATTATGGCTTTTAATTCCAATTTCAGAGCACCTAATGTCAATTGATGTTGTGATTAGGGAAATATGTAAGGAAATATAGCTACATGCATTACTTGGTGCAAGACAGGTAGTTCTAATAACTATTTGATTGGATTTTATGTAATGGGAGACTCTTTTGAAAATTTTATTCAACCTATCCATTATATTGTAAATCCTCACTGTATAGATTGAACATAACTATTCGAATAAAAACTTTTAACCATTATGATAAAAAATTATATTTTACTGTTAAATAATGCATTTTGGTTGAATTTCACATTTGCATGTGGAAAACTGGACCTTGTCACACAAGGTGTTGATTGTGATGGAAAACCTAAAGCCTTGATTCACCTCCCTATCTCTAGGGTATTTTCATCTTCAGGATTCTTCCCTTCATCTAAAGTTCCCTCATTTTGTCACCATCATTGTAGATCTGTTAAAACATGAGGAAATTTTTCACAATAAGGTTCTTTCCTCCTTCTAGGTGATGCCATATCTTCAAATCAGTCGAGGTTTTTAATCTTTGTAAGCCTACTCTGAAGGGGTATCCTCTATCTGCAGTTGAAAACCACTGAATTTGCCTCTACACTCACAGTCAAAGTCCAAGATTGAACAAGAATTTCTTTTGTTTCACTGTGGCTCATACATGGGGGTAGGAAGCTTTACAAAGAGATTTTTCTCAAAGATTATGTTATATCCAAGGATGTGTTAATCCTTGCAATCTGCAAACTAAATGGAAGATACAAAAGCTGGGGTATCTCCTTTTTATCTGATACATGATATTTTAAGGATTCTTTGAACCTACAGCTCTCATAATCCACTCCCAAAATCTCTTAACACCATCTTTCATTGTAGAACTAGTAGAATATATTATAGAAATATAGGTGGAATACCACTTATCTTATATTTTTAGGTTAGTTTATGATCAAAATTCCATAATCTTTCATTTCAGTGGGATTTTTCCATCAACGGTCATGATATAACAATGGGTGCATCAAACCTATTCCTTGAATACAAATATGCATTTCTATTCGAAGGGATCTTTTGTGGATTATTTAAAAAATATAAAGCGTTGAGAAGGGTATTTTTTCTCAAGGACCATGGTTTTGGGGTCATTATAGGCTCTCCTTTCAATAATTGTTTCCTATATTCATCCATTTATACATGAAAAGATTAGCCACTCTACTTTTTGTAAGACTTGCTAATATGAAAATTCGTTTGTTAACACTAACTATCATAGCTTCTTTAAGAAACTCTCCATGATATTTATTAATATAGATATGGACATGATGGATAGCGATATTACAATATTCACATGCATATGTGTCTAAATAGATATCAAGAAAGGGTCACTTCATATCATCATTATCAATTAGAATGACAAAACCTTTTGATAGTTGGTGGATTATGAAAGAACAACTTTCTACTATAGGTCTTATCAATAGCCAAGTCATCTCTAGAATGATTTCCCTTCTCAAAGTTATTCTCATCCTCATGGGGCTAAGAAAAATATTTGAGGATGGAAATACCAAATAGGATATAAGAATTCTTTAGCTCACAAGTAGGATAGGATGTACTGACAAGAACCAAATTCAACCAAATCTAGTCGTTTGGCCTCATATCAACCCCGTGTAGCACCATGCCATTCCATAGACTCTATGATCCCTCTTCCTCCACCATCATCTACCCACTCCTATCCAAACGCATTGGATGGAGAAGGGAGAGACACAACCATAATCATGGATTTTTCCAGAAGAAGACATAAGCATCTTGATGAATCTGATCACACAAATAGTGATAAGGAAGCAAACACAGTTGTCGATCCTCAAAAAATGGGAATGCCTCAAGGAAATGTATCCATTGACTCCATGTCATCTAATATCAATAACTTCTTAGGATGGATTTATTTTTGCAAGAAAAAAAACAAAAAATACCTTCAAACAACTCAATGATCATTTCTCTATGTATTTCTTACTTTAACCCTCTACATAGGATTTATTGTTCTTTCTCCTTAAATCAGGATTTTTGGATATGGTTGGGCTTCCCTAGTGAGTGGCCAATGTAAAATATCTAAAAATCTTATGTAACATCTTATTTGGAAGGAAATGAAAATATTTATTTCACTATATGTATATGTATATGTATATATATATATATATATATATATATATATATATATATATTTGGTTGGTTAAATAACTACATTAGTTGAGCATAATATTATATGAAAACATTTCTCATAGTTATAAAAAGTAAAAATTTACATGGAAAATATTTTGTCTCAAGACACTACAGTAAAATTGTGATGGAAAATATAGTAGATCTACTAATCAATGACCAATAAACCACCTGGAATATCTAATATTTTCTAATGTTACTTGAAATATCAGAAATGGCAATGGTTAGAGGTTATCATGAAAACATCATAAATCATGGTTATTAGTGGTAATTAGGTTAAGCGTTTAACGCTCATTTATTGGCATGGATAACCATTTGTAGCGATGAAAAAGTATAATCAATTATCATTATTATTTTATGGGTTATAGGATTATTGGGTTAATAGTGTTGAACCATTGACATAATAATGATAAATTGGATAGAATAATATACAACTAACTCCTTAGCCCCAAGGGTTAGCTCAGTTGGTCAAAAACCATGCCTCGCTATCGAGAGGTCACAGGGTCGATTCTGCCCGATGCCCTTGGGGTTAGGTCTTGCTAGTAGGCCGAGGGGCGATTAGCCCAGATTTTTCCATGGACGTAGCGACCACTCACTGACTAGGGTTTTCGTGAACCACAAAATATATATATATATATATATATATATATATATATATATCTACATACATACATACATATATATATATATATATATATATATATATATATATATATAATATATATATATATATATATATATATATACATACATACGTATATACATATATATATATACATATATATATATATATATATATACATATATACATATATATATATATATATATACAACTAACCCTTGATAAAAAAAACCACTAACAAATTTGACCATTATTAGCCATGATTGACCATTGGTGTTTATGAGTAAATGTATTCCTAATATATGAACGGATGATTGTATTAAACCCTAACTCATAACCCCATTACTCATAGTGAATTTTTACCATTTTGCAATGAAACATTTTGCTAACAATAAAAAAAAAAATGTGTTTCCACATAAATTAAAAGTCTCCTAACACTAATTATGTACCATTTGATAAACTATATATTCAGAAATTACATTTCCATTTATGTATTTACACTATTCTTTATTATTTTAAGGTCACTAACAGTGAAGGTTTCCTAGGGTCGATTGTTTCACTATTGGTGACCATGTTTGACTATAGGAAACTATGGCTCAAATGCACCTTAATATATCAAATCTTGATGCTACTAAACCATTAATTACCTAACCCATAACCTAATAATATTGTTTATTATACTTAGCTCTGCAACCCTAGCTACTGGCTAGACTGCTTTCACCATGATCCCACACTTAACTAAGGTTGTGGTTGGTATATATGATCGCTTGCAGGGGTTTAATCTGCATTCCAATGTATTAGATCTGAAAGATGGAATCATCAATCCAGGTAAACACCCTTTGCATTTTTCATGGGATATTATTGGCTATCTATAAGTTTGTTGAGATAGCTCACCCCATCACGGTACACGGTGGCTTTTCCTTCCATATTAATTTTTACTTCTAGTTGATAGGGGACCAAGAGGCCTTCAACTTTCCTTTGAGGACCGCCACCACCATGGATGGTTAGACAAAGGTTTTTAACCTTGATATTCACACAATTTTGAAACGATGCCATTTCTTCCATTTGACTGCAGATAAGATTGGAATTAGATGTCATGGCTCAGGAAAGCCCAGTCTCACATAAAGCAGTGGGTCGAGATAGGAAGACGTCACTCCTTGCGCACGTGAATATGGGGTTTTTCAATTTGGGTAGAGGTATTAGAGGCCTTTTGTTGGAATTCATGAAAAATCAAAACTCAAGTTTGTTACTTGTACTGGGCTCTTTCTTCCCCTAGGATGAGTTTCCTCCTTTAGACCCTGAGAATTTTTTTATTTTTGTGAAACCAATCGTAGGAGTTTCCCTTTTTTAACAGATCAAAGACACAAATCTCATGTCCACCTGTGTAGCTAGGATAAATAATAGGCTAATAATTTTATATGGTTCTATTACAATCCTATATGGAGGTCATCAAGTGCTTAAGGATAAAAAATTCCCTTAGTGATTATGGCATAGGCAAGGATGCCTTGATTTACATTGGATTGAGTGTAAGTGGTAGAGACAAAGGGTGGGCTATGTACTCCTCATCCCATACCAAATACTTTAAGGATATCCTAAAACCAGAACATTCACACCCAAACCCTAAATATCTCTCTAGAACTAATTTCGTGGTGGAACAAGAAACATAAACCTTTCTCTTGAAGTGGAGAACTTTATAAGTAGATTCACAACTGTAGATTATGAATGAGAAGTGGTTATTTCCCCTTTCAATGGATTTTTTCCTATATCATCTACTCTCTAGGTGTGGGTAAACAAGAAATTCTATTGTGCTACATTTATGCTCAAAAGTATGCTCTTTTGTGCTCTTTATTATGTTAGAAGAACAACAAAGGGTTTTCGATCAAAGACCCTAATATTGGGGCCGCTCTAGCCTCTACTTTCAACCTTAACTTTTAGATTTTAATACTCTCTCTATGTTGGCTCTGGAAACTTCGGCCAGAGTAATACTCCCCAATCTTCCCATCCATTTAACACACCTAGATATCTTTAAAGATAAGGGAAAATCACTAGGCTACTTTATAGATTTTGATTATAATAGTATTGCAAAAGGAATGTTCACAATTATTCGCATATGTGTGGATGTGGACCTCAGTAAAATATTTATGAAGAAAATCCTTTTTAAATGGAGAGGCAGGGTTTATTCACAACGAGTCGATTCTGAAAACATTACTTTTCGATGTAAGAATTGTCACCAACTGGGTCACCTTCAGAATTCCTACCCCTACTCATAAGAACCTTGTCCACACTAGGAAGATAAGAAAATGAACCATGAAAGGAAATATCAAAAAGGATCTATAGGATCTAAGATTACTGCGACTTAAGAGTACAATAACACATAGAAACAGAAGTCACATAATGCCAATTTTGCACCCTCCAACTCAACTAAGTGGCAAGTTGAACCATCTCAACCCTTAATAGAGGAAGCTTATCCTTCGACCAATATGGGAAGAGACTCAGACATAATTTTTTCAACATCAATGAGCAGGCACAAATGTACCCATGAATTAGATCACTTAGATAGTGACAAGGAAATGGAAAATATGCCAGATCATTTGACAATGAACACATCTCAAGGAGATTTCACCATTTCTGCAACTACATTTATTCCTGATAACCCCTTGAAATGGATAGACATTCGAAAGAGAAAAGAAAAGGAGGGAAAACCCATGAACAATCGTGGGACTTGAATGTAGAGAGGAAAATGTATCGTTGTGTGGTGTGTTTGCTAAAATATTGATTTAATTTGATGTTAAAAGGTAATAAAAATTTATTTACAAAAAAAATTGGTTTATTAGGCTTGTTATAGTTGATTAAAGTTGGATATAGTTGTCTCTAAGTGATGTTATGCTAGGAATGACTATTCATGTTTAACATAATATATACTAACAAATATGGTTAAATATGATTGGGTAACATTGTGTATAGATATACATTATATAATATAAACTTATTATACTAATGATTGATCATACTAACTCATTAAGCCAAAAACCCTAACCTAATTATAATGATTTCATATTGTTAAGCATAGTCACGTATTATTGTCCAAAATTAACCTACACCATTTAGCAACTATTAAACACTAATATAATGTCTAGTAATAAATATTATTGACCATTATTATTCCCTTTCGAAATAGAGTTGTAACATATTCAAAAAATATTAATGTTGACATTAATTTTAAATTTACTAAAAATTAAATGATCTTATCTAATATTTACCTTTGAAAAAATTTATTTTATTTTTTTATTTTTTTTAAATGTAATTTTTCTACATTCTGATTGGTTAAAGTCTTATTCTGTAATAATAATATATACTTTGATAGATCAATAAGAATGTACAGCCACAAGTGTACCATAACGAACAGCGAACAGTGATTGTTGCAGCATACCTAGGTTCTACGCAGCATAAATAGATTGTACATGTAATAATTACTTTTATGTAATTGATTGCAGCTGTGGAGATTGATTGCCAATGTTGTTCAATGGAATCCAGGTGAACGTGATTTTGACTGACCAGCAAACACATTAATTTGTGGTTGACAATGAGAGAATGTATTTACGATCGCCATATGCAGCAATGCATTTCTGAACCATATATTTTTATGCATCACATGCACACATTAATTTGTAGTTGACAATGAGAGAATGTATTTATGATCGCCATACTTAGGAATGCATTTCTGAACCATATATTTTTGTGCCACGTGCACATCTAATATCGGTGTGTTACAATTGTACTGTGGCATTTATCTCAAGCCATTTCTCCGTAAATTTTGAAATAGAAGAATGCAAATGACTTGTTTAATTTTCAGAGGCAAGAATTTATTTACCGCTTAGTCTAACTAGGTTTAAATTTGATCTGGAAAATGAGAAAATTTTCATAAAATTATGTGATTTTTTGGTTTTTTAAAATTTTGGGCACTGAAACTATTTTTACCATCATTCAAAGACTGCTTTCAATTTTATTTTTAAAGAATCAAGGATTCAAATAATTTTTGTACGTTTTCGGTAAAACAATGTCTTTATTTATTGTTGAATCCAGCCAGGGGAAAATACATTTTAAAAAACAAAAGATTAAAATTTCACTAGAAAGTGTTTCCTCAAATTCATATAGAAACGAATTCCCAAATATATAATAATTAAAGGCAGCTATTTTCATGTTAGTGGGATGTCATCACCCACCAACCATCCAGGAATGTTTCAATAACCCAGATCTGGAAGATTATCTATAAAAAAGAAACAAAATGCAAAGACAACTTTTGAAAATGGCAATCTAAAATAACAAATTCCATCATATAAAAAATAAATTATTTTGGGAAATATAGAAATTATTAAAAAATTAATAGTTAGCTAAATTATTATTTTATAGTAATTAGATTACATAAATTTTAATTTATTGGTACTTGAAATACACCTTGAAATACTCATTTTTCACGGAAAAATATTTTAATCATATTTATTTTCAAAGTCTTTGATATAATGGTTAGTTAAATTATAATTTATATTGTTTAAATAACATTTTTAATATGAGTTTTTCCAAATAATTTATTCATTTTGAAATGTCATAAGGTAATTAATACAAATGTAAATTTTTTTATATTTTTTACAATACATTGGTATCTAGTTATGTAAGTCATGGTCAAATTGTCACTAGTGAATTTTTCCTAAAATCAAATAAAGATTAATTGAAATATCTTTAAATATTATGCATTCAAAAACACATTATTAAAAAAATATATATCATAATTTTGTTAAAAATTATATCACCTAAAATTTATAAGATAATTGTTTCTTTATTACATAAAACATTACAACGTCAATATTTTCTTAATTTATTAGTTTGTTTATTGTGTTTGATAAAAATCTCTACTTGAGTGTTCGTTTCACATGTGTAGAACATATATTTTTTTGTTCACATTTAGGATATTCATATATATTTGTGATGCTTATCATGAGCATATTCATATGTATTCGAACAAATGTAATATTGTGTAAAAACAAAATTTGATGAGAGGTTATATATATATATATATATATATATATATATATATGTTAGCACTTTTAGTTAGCAGATTTCCAATGCAAGATAACAATATTCTTTTTACTACTTTTGGTAGAAACATTTTTTGGTTTGGAAGTATGGTCCTAGAATTTTGGTTTCAACGTTCAATATAAATATTTTTTTACCACTTTTGTTGGAAACATTTTTTTGTTTGGAAGTATGGTTCTAGAATTTTGGTTTCAATGTTCAAGTACTAAGTCTCAGGTCATTAGCAGTGTTTTATGGCTACTAAAAGCACTTTATTCATTTATTCATCTATGTCTTATTTGTTTCTTACTCTAATTTAAGGACACTTAAAATAAGAAAGAATATCTACAGAGTATCCCTTATTCAAATACAATAGTTAGTTCTTCAGAAAGAAAAATCAGGATATATATTATATTGAGAAAATATAAAGATCTTGGGTACAAAGAAGACGCATTGTCTCAATCTGTAAATCTGTATATGGAGTGCAGACAATGGAAGACCAAATGTGCAAATGAAGCAGTGCCACAGCTAATATCTGAACGTGGATTGCATAAGATGACAGACCATCAGAGCATAAGAGGCTATCTGTTGAAGATGTGCATAATGTATAAACCATATAAGCGCAAGAGACAGTCGCTTGACAGAAAGAACTTACATAGAAAGGCCCGAAGCCTGTAAAGCTGTACAATAGTTAGTTCATACATTTCAAAATTCAATAATTGAACTAAATGGCAGAGAAATACTAGCTAGCGATCTTGTTAAAAATGTGCATCAATAATTAAGTTTAGTACTATTATATCAACCCAAATATATAAAAATTAATCTAGATCACCTAAAATTTAGGCTATGATTATAAATATATTAGGTCTCAAAATAAAATATTTTATTTTGTATGAGACTTTTTTGTTTTTATAATAATAGATATATTATGTCTCAAAATAAAATATTTTATTTTGTATGAGACATTTTTGTTTTTCACGTGGTTAAATTCTAGATGTATTATTTTTCTAATATTATCTTGTAGATTAATTTGATCCATTTATACTACAAGAAAAACACGAGTTATTTGGGGTTTTAGCAAAAGTTTTAAATATTATAAACTAAAAAAATATCCAAAGAAGTTTGGAAGACCCTTTACTAATGAAAGCACACGTTTTTATGTTGGTTTCAACATGTGTTTATTGTACTTATTAAAATTTAGGTCATCCAAGGTTTTGGTAAAGGTTTTTTAAATTGTGTGCACATTATGGATTCACTTAATATTGACATGGTAGGTCACTATTGCATACGATTTTTAATGGAGCTTCAATTCTTTAAAATGGTAAAAACACATTGACTAATAAAAATCATCCTGATGTTGATTATTTATTGCACATTTTTTTTTCGTAATTTTATAATGGTAAATTAATTTATAACGATTAATATTTTCTCATTTAAATTTTACTATTTTGACAAAAAGAAACTTATGTTAATAATTTAAAAAAAAATCAATATATTTTAAATGCCTTTTACTTTAAACTATTTAAGATTTTATTAGAATGTATATCGAGAAAATTAAATATGTATGCATATACATGTTTTTTTACATTATTTTATAGTTTTCCATGGTATATTGAAATATTATAGGTGAGTTTAGGAGAATATAGTTAAATTTGACTTTATTGTGTTAATTGTTGATGTTATTGAATTATTAATTTCATTACTCATAAGACTATTCTTATTATAGTGGGTTAAGGTTGAATATAATTGTGAATGGTTGATAATATGCCAGTAAATTCACACCATGTTTTACATAATGTTTATTTCAAACACTTAAATGAGAGGTGAATCAATATTTCATAGATTTTAAACAATTTAAATATCACCTAAAATTAACAGAATTACACTACAAGAATAGTACACAATATTTATCTTGACAATTGATTTTTATCTTGAAGAAAGCTACAACTTCTACTTTTACCATCCCTAACGTAAGAAGCTACAACACCTGATTATTTACTAGCCATTACTAGAAGGAGGTAATGACCCCCTTATTTTTAGTTTTTCACCTAAAGGGGTAACAAATCCCTAAATAATATGATATAGAGATAAAGATTAAATGATGTGGGTTCTCGTGCCATGGATAATAACCCACTTACAACAATATCAAACATTCTCAAAAATTATAAAATCTTGTCATTGTCCTCTTACCCAATCACTATTTCTCATCCACTATTGTCGCATTGTATCATCATCATTAATATTTGACTCATGCAAATTCATGTCCTCAAGCTGCTTTCTCACACAAAATTCAAATTTCCTTTGGTCTACCCTATGACTAACTTCTAACTACCTCAAACTCAGTATGTAACTACAAAAGTTCTTTCATTTTACAATGACTATCACTTTCACCTTTTCACTGAGCTGACCAAAACACTGTATGCCATTTACAGTTTTTGTCTCTCCAAATTTCTAGTAATATTTTTTTAAAACTCTCCTCGGAAAGACCTCTTATTCACAACTAATTTGAGGTTGATTACTTATGGATTGAGATACTAATAGTGAACCCTTCACAATTAATCTAGGTTTGTAATAACATATCAATAGAGAAGACTAAAACTAGAACCTTCAAAGTGTTAAGATCAAGCCGCCCTAGCTCAAGTTTGTAATATGCCAGAGAATGCTTCCTAAACGTGTGGATAACATAGAGAAATAATCCCACAAAGACTACCCAAATAATAGTTCACCATTTTTTGTGTATTATAGTAGAGATACCATGGAAAATCAACTAAGAAATTAATTTTATAAACCCACATATATAATCCAGCTTACTTCATAAAAAACCTCAGCCTAAAATATTTGCATCAAAATAGGTTTCAACTTTCTGAGTGTGTTGTGGATTTCAAAGATCCATTTTTTCCTTTTAATATTTCCTAAAAACTAGCCAAAAATCATCATATTTATACATCTTTTGGTTGGGCTCTATCTTATATGGGACAACCTATACACTAGAGCCCGCCTGAGCCCATAACCCATTAAAAAATTTCCTTCAAAAATATATATGTTACTGTAGCCGACTTAGAGCTTTTTTGGTAGTTAAATTATCCAATTTTAATTTTAGCTAAATTCCATTGTTGGTTATATTAAAGCTGACTTCTTCATCATTTGATAAATATTCTTTTAAACAACCACATTGAATATTTAATAATGATTTTAGAGCATGACAAGAGACATACCCATAGATTCTTAGGGAACCAACCTTTAAACATGAATATCTCATCAACCACGAAGACCCAAAAAATGTGCCACCTATAGAATGGTACGATAATCAAAATGCACCACCTGTCAAAGAAGTGCATCGTATCAATAGACAATTCACCCTTTGACATCAATGACAATTTCTTCCTACAATCTCCCCCTTTTCAATGATGTCAACACTCATGCTCACCCTAACATCATGTTTTCCCTGTCTCCATGCTTCACATCCTTTATCTCCCCTTTTCAAATCAATGGAAAAGGGTGACTTGTTTCTTTGGGGCTACTCCCCCTAAACATATGGCACTTAACAACACTTGTGTTTGCTTATCCTTCCCTTCTTAGTTGTTCCTTAGGCTCTTTTTCTTGGGTGCAATTTTCTTTCTCTTCTTGGTCTAGAATGTATATGTTGTTTGATCTTCTTATAGTTGTTGCAACCAATCTCCTTGGGTCTTATTCTCTGATTTCACATTTTCAAGAATTAAACAAGAGATTGTACTAAGAAGATTTTGCTTCAAATCCTTGACCAACAAAACATTTACAACTCTTACATATTCACTTACAAGATTTACTACACCCTTTCCAAGTATCTTGAGGGAGGAGTTATCTCCAAATGCAACACTATCACATTTTCTTATTAGCCTAACATTTTTTTTTCATCTCGTCATATGTGTCGATCACCCATTGTCTATGTTCCATTCATCTTCTTTATCTCCAATAATGAATGCTACATTTCAATTTTCCTTCTTTTTATGTTCCCATATCATTGTTGGTTTCGCTATCTTTATGATTTGAGCATATTCTTTTATAAACCTACAATCTTGTGCCTTGTGACCAAGATTATTGCACTTGTATCATATAATTTTCTAATTCATCAATGGTTCAACTCGATTGTTGCTTTTGTTAGTAGATCCATGAACATTTCTATGGTCGTTTCTTGCATATCCATAAGCATTCCTCCTTCTTATGTAGTTCAATATTGTATTTATTTTACAATGAATTGCCTTATGCCTAAAATTTCTACAAGAGTAAGTTTGACTAAGAAAATTATTTTCATAACCAGGAAGGTAAGATTTCCATGATGAAATTCTGGAAATTTTTTTCCTTGGAGGAGGTTTTAAAGTCTATTTTGTCTCATATGATCATTCAAACTCCTAATGGGATCATTTACATCCTATTCCCCCTTTACATCATCATTGCACAAAGCCCTATGCATGAATCTCTCATTACCCACAGTTTCTGCCCTAAACTACATCATCTAAGCCAGTTTGAGGACCAACACACCCTCGCGTCTTACTGCATAATGTTCACCTACAGGTTGCTCCATTGTGGCCTACGTTGATCACCTATAGGTTGTTTTCCTTGCACCTGCGGTTGTGCTAGAAAGTCGCGCAAAAGAGAGAGAATCCCTAAGCCTCCATTTCTAGAAGATTCCAGGATTTGTTGTAATCATTTACCTCAGATAAAAGACTTAAATCCTATCTTATCCTACCTTTTAGTTTCCATCCCTTATCATTAGATCTCATCCTCCCATCAATAGTGGATCTCCATCCCAAGATTGGTAAAAGGATAAGAACTCCTAACTTACCTCACTCCTATATATATTTACAAGCTTCCATATGCAAGAGGTTGGCCTTTGGAGAATAATTCCACGCTTACATTGTTGTAGTGAGAGTGATTCTTTCATGCATTTAGCATAATTGGAGGTACACTTTGTGACAAAGGAAGGACAAGTCAACAACTTGGAGCAACTCTTCTACAAGATTGACATATATTTATGGTTGTAACTCACTCCATTTATATCAATACAAATAGCTATTTTTTTTTCCTATTTGTGATATTGTTATTTCATATATTTCAATACCATTACAATATATTGAATGAAGTAGCTAGATGATGCGACATAGATCTCGTAGTTTTTGGCTTGTGTTGTATGGTTGTGGAGGTTCTAATTTTGGTAGCTAGAGCTAGGATTGGAGCATTCAAGCCAAATAAGGATCAAAACATACGACATATTCTAAGTAGGTTTCTTCCCCTCATCTACTTAACTTAAGGAAAACATTGGGTCCTTTCTCATTCTATTGTTCTAGGTTCTCCACCAAACCTATGGGAGATATTTATGTTCGTAGTAATAAATCCCCCATAACAAATTGGCAACTCCACTAGGGAAGGGTGTATTCGATTGGTTTTTTATTTATCTCTATCATAGACCTTTGTTGTTTTAACCATCCAAGAATAGACCTAGGGAGTGATTAGATTGAGTCTTGTTTGCAATTTTTGTGTCAGAGTCATCTTTCCCTGAACCAACGCACCAGGTTTGCTAACAGAGTGTTGCACCTCACCTAGGCCTTCTTTATTCCCGTGTTTCATCTCATCTGGGCCCTCTCTTTTCCTATGTTGCAGAGCATTGGTGCCTCTTTTTCACGTGTGTTGACCCTATTTTTGCAAAAAAAGTACCCTGTTTACTTAGTGTTGATTTGATCAGCTTACTTCTAGCTGACCTTCCCTGAGGTTTGATTGTCTTGTGGTTCTGAAGCCTTCACTTGGTTTGCGGTTGTGTTTGATTTCCTTTAATAAGAATTTTTTTCTTTTTTCTTTGTTCTTATGATTAGGTTGCTTGCAAACTTGTTTCATTTGATCATTGATAGCTTGGATGAATTGTTGTTCTAGTCTTCATTCTGAAAAGCTCATTTGAATTAGTGATTATACTTTGCATCTTAGTTTTCATCATTTTTGAAAATTAAGTGTGGTGAAAAGAAAAAATATTGCATTTACATTTAGGGTTTTGCATTCATATTGATTTAGTAAAAATTGCATGAAAAATGGATTGTATTGTGCATCTTGTTTGCTACATTTTTTATGCTGCATATTTTTTGTCTCTTCCCTTCCTTAGCTAGATTTTCATTCAAGAGAATAATTCCATTTCCTCATGCTAGATTTGCATTTTATGGAATTTAGGTGAATTCGTGGTGAGCCATAAAACTGAAACTTAATTCAAGATCAATTTAAAATTTACTGAATAAACCTAAGGAGAATTTGTAAAATTAACGTAAACACATAGAGGTCCATGTTAGAGATGTGTTTCATCGTCGTTAAATGTAGGAGTTGTCATTGTTTGCTAGCATTGCATCCTAGGGGTGAAATCGCGTTCCATGTATGTATGTTTATAGGGTCATTCTCCATGTACCTTTGGGTATATTGGATGTCACTCCATGCACGTAAAGTATATGGGAACACTCTCGTCGAACGGTTATGCATTAGACAACACTACTATAGACTGCACTCCCACATACCATCGAATATATTTTGGGCGTCCCCTATAAGTTGTTATCCTCACCATAGGTAACCAAGTCGATTGCCTTGTACACCATGATACACCGAACACAACATCTAGGAATATTGCATGCACATATGTTAAGTCCTTGGTTCACAAAGGTGTATATTTCAGTTCATGGTTTCTTGGTAAACCTTTATGCCTAGTTACCCCTTTGTTTTTGTTGTGTCTTTAATTTATAAAATCAATTAATTGATCGCGGAGCAACATCATCCCCATGGAACAACTCCTTTGTGGATCTTAGGTTGATACTAATGGGAACAATTCCGAAGGCTACCAATCAAGGGAATCCCTCTCACGGGAATCCTAGTCCTTTTCCTTATTTTGAAATTATTAGTGCTCCTTATATGGCAATTTTGTTGTTTCCTGAATTTACCATTAGTTTTCCAATTTGGTTACTTTCAACCCCTATGGTTCTGAATGTCCAAACTACTTCTCAACCAGATTCTGCTCCACCTGAACAATATCAACCTCAAGTTTACCCTTTGTCTTCTTCACCTATTGTTTCTTCATCCCTTTCTTCCTCTTCACTTGCTGAAATTCTTGATTCTAGTAAATAGGAAGCTAAGAAGAAGAATAAAAGGATGAAGAAAAAGAAGAAGAATAAGCAGGGCAACAACCAAGAAACCATTGTTATGGATGGAACTAGTATGGACAAGTCTTCCAACCAACCCCGCGAAGTTAAATTCTCTTGCATGGTACGTAAGGGTGACCACCTTCTTAGATATTTTCCTGGTACTCCCAAGGTATTAGAAGTGTGGTCTACAAGCTGACATCGACCTTTGTTGTCAACTTCTGGAGATCATGCTGATGACAAACCTTCAACTAGTGATAGTAAGGTCCCTGGGAAAAAGGGTAAAGATAAATTTTGTTGTTTGTTATGTGAAGGGAATCATCCTATTCACCTTTTTCCTTATCTGGGTGAAGCCTCAAAAGTGTTGGAAAACCTTACAACTTCTTGGCCTCGTCTCCCAGATGGTTATCGAAATATTTCTCCCAATCCTCCACTAGTTGATGATGCGATTGATCAAAATCAAAATACAATCAATCTCGCTCTCTCTGAACATGAATCCCATGAGTCCATTCCTGACCAACCATTGGTTTATAAAATGGTTGACTCGATTCCACCTTCATTTGATCATACTTTTCCTGTATAGAGTAAGGATCATACCACTCAGGTTCTTCTTATTTATTTTGATTTTACTAGACAACGGGGTAGTTATCCCGTTCCTACGGTCCCTCCTCCAAGTAGTATGGTCACGTCCTTTGGTTAGAGACAACTAATAGGATATCGTCTTCCAACTTACCTTCCCTTCCATATCATGTGACATGCTTATAATGTGGTCGTACCTAGAAAAATCATAAATGAAGGCGCATCTGTTAGTATTCTGTCCTCAACTACTTGGAAAGATTTTGGTTCTTTGCATCTTGTGCACGTTACCCAAAATATATTGGCTTTTAACAGAGGAACGAGTCAACCGTTAGGGATCCTTCCTAATTTTCATATTATTTTGGGAGGAATGACTGTCTATATCAATGTGATGTTAGTGCAAGGCCCTTTGGATTTTAATTTACTCCTTGGAAATGACTATGTTTATGTCATGCAATCTCTTGTCTCTTCACTCTTTCATGTGATGTGTTTCCCACATGAAGGAAGAATCGTGACAATTGACCAACTTTCGTTCATTGGTCCTAATTTAAATCCTAATCAACCGGCTTCCCTAAATGGTTCTTATATGAAAGTGGTATCTCCCCCATCACAGATTAGTTATGTGTAAACCTATCAAATTCAAATACCTACTAATGAAGATGGGCCCTTCACTATCTCCTCAACTTCTTTCGACATAGATCCAGTAGGTGATGTAGTGCATCATTTACTGGGGGAATTGGAGTTTAATCTAACCATTGGATGCTTTGAGATGTATCCATTCCAAATCATTGTTCTTCCATTTTATTAGAGCCTCTTGGAAGTCATGGCCTCTTGCAATTCATGATCAAGGTGTCTGGAGAAGAGTTAATTTTCTTGTATCAAGATCCTTAAAAAATGAAACAAGGTTCCTAGAGCAGAGTTCGTTGTCTTGTATTAATCTCGGTAAAAAATGAAACAAGGTCATGAGCGTAGTTCCTTTTCTTATGTCAAGCTCGTTAACAAATTAAATAAACTCTTATGTGGATAGTTCTTTTACTATGTCAACCTCGTTAAAAATTGAAATAATCTCGTATGAAAAAAGTTCTTTTCCTATGCCAAGCTCATTAAAAAATGAAACAAATCCCCTTTCCAATTAGAGTCTTTGATTAGATCTCATAAATTCCCAGTCGATTCTTTCACTTGATCTAAAAAATGAACCTTCATTCTATCCAATTATTAGTATCTAGTGGTATACTTGAGTGACTGAAATGAAGCTTGATGGGCATGTACCTCCAATTGAGTCATTATGTTGGGGGCATGAAGATTATTTCAGATATAGTTTTTCTTTGTTTCAAGCTTCTCTAAAAATGAATCCAATTTCAAGCATAGTTTTTCTCATGTTTCAAGCTTGTGAAAAACCGAAACCATCTTCAAGTATTCTCAATCATAGTTTCCCATATTTCAAGATTTTGTAAAAATGAAACCATTCCCATTTTATCCCTCATGATTTCCATTTTTATCATCTAGATGAGCCTTGTTTTTTTCATTTTGTCATCATCATTTGCTTGTCCAATCATACACTTTCACTTTGTTTTTTACCCTTTCCTGAGGAGCCTCTATGATGAGTTGTCTTATTAGCCATCCTCTTCACCTATACATGTTTTGAGTATTTCCATCATGAATGGAACTAGTTAATACCTTTTATACCACTCGTTCCTCCAAGAGGAGTCATCTATCTCTTTTCAGACTCCCAAAATATGAAAAGATCGTCGAGCACTTGTATTTTTGAACTCTAAAAGTAAATGAAAATACATCTACTCAATATAAGTTTAACCCTTTTACGAACTGAGGTAGATTAACTAAAAAAAAGGAATACCTTAGTAAAACATGGATAAGAGGTTCTCTCGAGTATTATTTTCTATCTTTTTAGACTTGAGAGACTATCGACAAAAACAAACATCTGGAATTTTATTTTTCTCTTATTTTTCAAACTCTCTAAACATGAAAAATAAGTTGATTTTTACCTTCACTGGACTTGTTAAATCATCAGACAACCATGGGTTTGTTCAACATGACAAGGCCAAACCACTCCTTCTTAGGGTTCTTTAAATATACTCAGAGGGATTCATCCAAAGGATGAACTTACAAATCAAGAATATGTTATCCCCCTCAAGCTTGTTAAAAACTAAAGAGGTACTGACTAGTATGGTTGGGGGAATTGGGAAAATAGGGTTCTCCATTTGTTAATGGCAACAAGTCACTCTTCAAAACGACACTCTTCCACTTCATCTTTGTGGCTGTTGGGTTGGGTAATTTGCTTGTCTTTCGGTTTATCGTACCTTCATAGAACATCTGTTTTAGTTTTGGTTCAATGCTTCCAACTCCATTTCAGTGTCACTATTGTGTTTAAGAGAATTAATTTAGTTTATGTCCATTACAATAATCTTAAGCCTCCATTCCATGTTTTCCTTTCTTGATTCAATTTTGTATTAACATTATTTTGATCATTTTGTCTCAATCATGGTACTTGTTTCATGTCGTTGATGGGGGACACATCAAGGCACTCCTATGATGGGTCACTTCCTGTCAAAATCAACACATTATCCAAGAATTTGTATTAGGAACACCCATCGTTACCGAAGTGCTTGCATATATAAATGGAAATTATTCTCGCTCTCAGTGACAAGTTTACATTAATGGCCTTGTTTCAGGGAAAACTAGTGTCGATTCAAAATGCTAGTCCCACTAAGACGGGTAGCTATCTTAGAAACAAACAATGAAATATTTTCAAGAGTTCCTTTAAGTGTGATAGATGGAAGAGAAGAAAAGAGGATCAACATGGATGTTCCGCTTTGATCCTAGCTTGATTTATCCTTTCTTTGATAGAATTTGCCACTCCTCCCCTACTTGTCTCGCTTCAAAGAGTACTTGTAGAGTCAAAGTAACATCAAACTATCAAAGCATCTCTATCTAAAACATCATAAACAATGTGGAATTAGAAACACATTGACCATACAATTGCATTCATAAACAATAAGATTCACAAATACAAGATCATATGGAGGAAAACTCAAAGAACTTTATTAATAGTAATGTAATAGAGGATTACAACCCAGCTGTCTGATCCAGCATCATCCTCCCAGTTGTAGAAGCCCTCTTCACCTCATGAACAAGCAAATCACCCAACAATGCAATGTCTCTTCTCAGCAAACCAACAACACTTCCTTACAAAATACAAAATTCCAGCCTCTAGATCTCTCAGATGAGGGATCCATTTATAGATGTCTTGCAAGGGTGTGAGTCAGCTCTGGGTTTTTGATTAGTGTCATTCCACTGATAGTTCTTGGTTCCACTTGGAGATTTCATGATCTCTTACTCATCCCTGGGCGAATTCAGAGAGGCAAGTGTCACAGGAGAAGTTTCTAGAAGATTCCATGATCATCCACCTTGCAAATTGTCTCTGCCATTTGTCTATTCTCACTCATCGCACCCCACAGAAGGCCATTTGAGTATGCATCGCACCTGGCTAGTTAGGCAGTCAGTATGCATCGCACCTTGCCCATGGAGTAGTCTGTATGGTCCAGTTTTGGCCAGTTCTGAGTAGTTTTTCAGGTGTAACTTCTGGGAAATGATGTAATCAGTTGACCATGATCCTTTAGGGAGTGAAACAACAATTTTAGGGACTTAAGGAGCCCTTATTTTATGGACATATGAGTTTGGGGTTGCAATGCCCAAATATGTATATAACAACTGCCCCCTAAAGCATGAGGTCGTAAATCTTCTGATGTCGATTGAAATGATTTATTCATGAGGATCCAAGGTATTCGAACTGGAAGGTGACCTGTATAAGATACAATACAATACATCATCATCATATTCTTTTCATGATCTAGCTAAGGCGGGCATTCCCATGCTCAGCTTTATAAATTCATTTTCATGTACATAGGACAGACAATCGTCTGTTGTTGCAGACCAGTGATTCTTCGCATGAAGATTCATCTTCCCTGGCTTAGATGACTATCTGTGCAGCTTCTGTGTATAATTGATGTCTTTATTTTCCTGAATATATCATAGCCTGGATGGATGAAACTAGATCCGAGGTCTTCAAAACTCGTCCAATCTTCACCCGATGTACAAGTCGATCCATGTGAAAAGATGTTCTGAAGTCGAACATGGAAAGACATCGCCTAATTACCAGATAATTATGTAAGTTGTTAACAGACGCGAGAGGAATCACTGATAATGATGATGACCCTCAAAGTACTACAGTACAATTCACGTGGTGTGAATATATGAGCTGATGTTGAACACCACACAAAGTATTTTGTCGAAGGTCATTGATGTAAACATGTCGCCGGAAGTGAGAAACTTGCCATTGAGGCATGAAAGCTTCAAAGTACTGAAAGGGTTGTTTCTAAGTCAACTTCTTGGATAATGAGCTGATGTCGACAAGAAGTGACCTGTCGTACGAGGGCCTTAATGTATCCCACATCTACGACACGAAATGGAGCAAGTTATTTTTGTGGAGGTGAAAACGATCTGATGATATGAGGTTCAGGAATGGCAGTCATGAAAAATGAAGTGTGGATGTAATGCAATGGATGAGGCATTTGATGGATGGTGAATTCTCTGAATGACTTCTCTTGAACATATTGGCAACACTGATATGGGCTAGTAGCATTAACCTCATGGATGGCACGAAAAACCAATGGTGACGGTGAACGGAAACCCAGCCCAACTCAATCACGGTGATGGAGTGAAAGTGTCATGTTCAAGAGCGACTTGCTACCAATAAAGTTCTTCAAGTTTTCTTCCCATTTTTCCCCAGTCATTGCTGACCAGTACCTCTTTATTTTTGACAAGCTTGAGGAGGATAACATATTCTTGGTCTATAATTTGCCCTTCCGGCAAACCTGTCGCTTTGTGTTTAGCGACCCTAGCGTCAGTGAGACTTGTTCTTGTCTGGGTGGACAAGTTTGTCACTATTGTTTTAACAAGTTTAACGACAAAGATAACTCGGTCCTTTTCTTGTTTAGAGAGTCTAAAAATGGACGAAAAGGAGACTCCAATAGTCCTTTTTCATGGCATAATCCCTTAAGTTCGAAAAAGTGTAAAATAATACGAAAGGGATGGCTTTTCGATAGTTTTAACGAGTTGACAAAGACAAGCACTCGATCTTTTTGTTTAATAATCCCTCAAGTCCAAAAAGATTAAAATATATGAGAGGGATAACATTCCCCTTACTTTAATGAGCTGGGAAGGCTAATAGCTCGATAATATTTTTATATTTAGAAATTCTAAAAAGAGTTTAAAATAGGCTCATTTTTTAGGAACGAGTGATATTTCTGGGTAGCAGCTGGTTCCAGGTATGTTTGGAACTTCTCAAGACATGGCAGTGTGAAGAGGGTGGCGATCAGAATCACTCATCGCAGATGTTCCTCAAAAGGGTAAACAATCAAGTGGAAGCGTATGGTCAGCCGAATAAAATGGAGGTGATAGAAGGAACACAACCAAAGTTCAAAAAGGGCAGATAGCAAAGCGATCACAAAGGTTATTTACCAGAGGCGAGTTTATTTTTTAATGAGCTTGAACCTTGTGCCAACATGTGCTCAATGCGGGTTGATTTTTTAATGAGCTTGAACCTTGTGGGAACATTTCTCCTTTTCCTTTTTATGTAAGCTAGGAATGACCAAACTATAAAGCTAAAAAGCTAAAAACGCTGAAAAGCTAAAAAATGAAATTGGTCGTTTTTTCTTATATAAAGAGGTTTACATGCCCCCAGCAAAAAAAGGCCTTCAGTAACCATATGGAAACTTATTGTGGTTAAGCAAGATGATTTTCTGTCAATACTTAGACAAAACACTCCCTGCACTTTGTCCGCCAAATAGACAAAGGTGAAAGGTCACTTGGACCGATCACATAATTTACAGGGAAACTTATCTCTACAGCGGGGTTTGTCCGCAAAATAGACAAGGGTGCATTGCCCCCTAAGCTTCGTTACATTCACCAGATTACTCACGGTAATTAGGTGGATGGAATGAAGGTTCCTTTACAAGATAAAGTGAAAGACTCGACTTGGAACTTTGCTTAGCCTTGTTTCATTTGTTAACGAGCTTGACACAAGAAAAGGAATTCTGCTCAGATCCTTGGTTTCATTTTTTAACGAGGTTGACACCAGTCAACGTACTATCCTCTAACGACCTTTGATCACAACTCATAAGGGGTCATGAAGGAAATATATGGTTCCAATGCTCCCATTACATAATGTACAACATCACTTAATTGAGTCATGTTAGTCGGATTTTCAACTATGAAAACTTCGCTATGATCGACACTATCAAAATGGTTAGAGTCCTTCTTAATCTTTGATGATGTAGAAGATATCACATGACAGGTTTCCACTGTGGCCACTTCCACCAGATTACTTGGAGGCGGGAGGGCAAAGGTACCCATTAAGGTTGAGTCTTTTAGGAGACCTACTCTGACATTTTGAAGCGATTGAGAGCTTCCATGGATCAATGGAATGCTTCCTGTAACTTGAGAACTATTGGGGAGGAAGGTGAGTTGGTCAATGATCGTGATTCCTCCTTGAAAGGGGAATGCACTCTTTCTAAAATATGTTGACACAATAGCAGCCATAGCATAAATCGAGGGCCTGGCCAGTAAGATGTTGTAGTCAAGGTTTCCATCAATGACCTCGACTTCAATTTCTATTGTCTTGCCCACCAGTTCAATTTGCAAGTTACTTAATATCCCATATGGCATGTATGTTCTTCCATCGAACGCTTTCAATGTCATTGATGATCATGTCAAGGGTGGAGAGCCTAAAGTTTTCCAGCAACTCATTGACATAATACAGGTAGATGCTCTCTCATCAATTATTGTTCGATGAATAGTTTTGTTGAGGGCTTTTACTTGTATGAGGAAAGCGAGTTGTGCTGGTAACTGAGGTTCATATCCTTTATGATTAAAGGCCACTAGATTGGAATCCATTGGATCAATCCTACATATCGCCGATAACAAAGCCTGTTTTTGGGATGGGCAATTCTATAGTACTTCAAGTGTCGACATGGTGGATGGCGATTGGGCCATATTCTCCAATATATTATAATTTTATGTTGCTCGAGCTCGAGGATTAAATGTCAATTTATGTACTAATCCCTTAGGTAGTTTTATTGTTAATTCAGGAATGATTGGTGGAACAACTTCTGAAAAAGTTGTTGTTGAACTGCTTGGTTGATCTGTAGCCTTATTGTTCGACGATTTTGGATTTCCATAATCCTTATTCCTTGTAGATATCAAAGCGTCTTTTTGTTGTTTTGATATGGATAGCATAAGAACTTGGGATGGGGAAGCACGGTCACTAGAAACCAGGTTAGTTTTTGGATTTGGAAATAGATCAGTCAATATTGCTGAGGTATTTGAAATCCTTTTGAAAAACTTCTTGACTTCAACTTGATGTGGACAATCTTTTGTGTAATGGTCCTCATCGCATATGTAACATGGCCGATTAGGTTTCTTGTTTCCATTAGGGTTTCCAAAAGGTTTCTCAGGAGTCGAATCCTCCTGCTTCTTCTCTTTATTTGTCCCTTTCTTCTTTCCCCCTGGTTGCTTAGAATTTTTGCCTTTGTCGGTTGACACGACAGTGACCTCCGAGGCAAGAGGTGCCTTATCTACTTTTTGACTAGAAACAATACAGGCTTTCTTAAATGTAGCCTTTGCGGTTTTTGTGCTTGTCATACCTATCACGCCATCGCCGGCATGAGAGTCTTTATTTGATTTAGGCAGAGGAGGAACGGAAAATTCTGGTCTAGGAGCATTAGGAATTTTGTCATAGAGTGTGCTAGACTGAGTATAGATCAAGTCTAAATATTGTGCACGAGAAATGACTTGCTCTTTTGTAACAACTCCTCCCTTTGCCACATCCTCTGTAATAGACGGTAACAATGACTTTATAAACCATTCAGCTAAAAGCTGATCAGGAACGTATGTATTCACCATTCTTTGACGACGTTGCCACTCATGAATATGATTAGATATGTGAGTGGTTGTCGTCTGTTTAAAGTTGGTAAGGAGTTATGTCCCTATTTCTTACCTTATGGGTAGCTAAAAATGAGTTAAAAAGGTAGTGGCAAGGGAGTTATCAAATGAAGCTTTAGGCAATTCTATATACCATTTAGCTACCGGACCAGTTAACGTTCGCTGAAAAAGGTGAAGCCTAATCAAATCATCATTCAAGGTGTTGGATGAACACCACAAATGGAATGTCATTACATGATTCGATGGATCTTCACCTGGATTTCCATTGAATTTAGGAATATCAGAGGGAAGTTTATGAGGAATCGCAGGCCACCAAGGGGCGTAAGCAATTGGATCATTCGTCAAATGGTTTAGATCTGGTAATTCTAGCGTTGCTACAAAGGGCAACTGTTGATTCAAGTTAGGCGAAGCATACCCAGGATAAGATGGAATCGCCTGAGCGGTAGGTCTTTGCATACCAGCATAATGTATTTGATGCTGGTAACTTTGATAAGGTTGATGGGCATAACCATTATAGTATGGTTGTTGATAACCGCTTTGGAAATGTGGTTGCCCATTACTTACAAAGACTTGTTGCTCAGGTCCTTGGTATGATTGTTGGAATTGCGGTTGTTGATATTGAACTAGCCATGGTTGTTGGACCATTTTCTGTTGTCCAATACTAGATGATTGACCAAGATGCGAAGTCATAGTACCTGTTTGAGCCCGAGTCACTCCAGATAAGGAGGCACTAACTTGAGATTGTGATTGAATCGCTGAGAAGAGAAGCTGTTGTATTGCAACCTGAGAAACTTGAGGTTGACATACAACAGGTAGCGCTTGTACTTACGATGTAGTCACAATAGCAGGTGTAGTGGGAATATTCGACATAGGATGGACTCGTTGCATTGAATATACAACCCTTGGTTGTTGAGGCAGTATTGGTACCCAACTGCTGGATGTAATTCTAGTTTGACCTTAACTTTGTTGTAAACTCTCATATGGTTGTTCTCCAGGAGGGAACAATGAAAAGGCATACTACCCCCCATATGGTGGCAATCCAATACTTAAAGGGTATATTGGCCTTTGAAGACACATTGGATCAACTTGTTGAGTTTCAACATAAGAAATACCAGATGAGAATCCAGATGAAGAAATAGGAACTGACCATGTCGTCAAAACAATCCCTGATTGGACTCCGGCTTGTTGTTGATAACTTGCCGGGACAGATGGTATACCAGCAATCATTGTAGGAATGGCAGCAGGAAGCTCCGCCATAGCTGTGTCAGTTGACATAGTCCTAGATGTTGATGGTTGTTCAGACATGTTTAGTCTATCCAAAAGATTTCCTAGCGATTCGACAGGAACTTGCGATGAAAAAGAACTAACTTCTATAGTAGAAGGATGTAAGTGGATCCCAGTTCCAAAATGCACTGGAGTACTGGGTGGAAGATCCTCTACTATCTCTTCTATAGCAATCTATCCAAGTGGAAGAGGCAGACCATTAGGTTCGTAAAATATTTCTGGAGCCGAAGAAAGTGTAGCTTCTGCAGTAACAGATATTGGAGGGGTGACACCTTCTAAATTCTGGAATTCAACTTCCAGATGTTCAGGTAAGTGAACTTCAGTTTCTTGACCAGTCCTAGGTGGAGCTGCTTCAGGAATAGAGGTGTCTACCATTACACTAGGATCAGTTCTAATGTCCTCTTGTAACTGCGGAACTTCTTATGTAAAGGTAGATGTACCAGAGATAATTGGAGTAACTGTAGTCTCTGACGATGTTGAAACGCAAGTTTCAAATAAATCAGGTGAATTGGAATCAGTTAAACGAGAACGCTTTGCCTGGGATGGTTTCGTTTTTGGGGTCAAAGACAGTTGACTTGCTAGTCTCCGGGAATGACGGGGTTTTGATTGACTTTCTTCCACGATTGCGGATTACTCGATGAACTCAAAAATTAAAGGGGAAAAATGTTATTCTGATTTAAATGAATTTTAAGACACTTTGACGCAACTTGCTTTTTCAATTTTTAAAAGTCGAGAAAAAGCTAAAGGTGACTCTAGTCACCTTCAATTTTTAATGAGCCTGAAGTGACAAGTGCTTAGATGGACCTTTTCTTTTAAGGAGTTGAAAAGGAACGAAAGTGACTGCTCTGGAAGTCTAGACAAAGGGTTTACCAAATCAATCGTAAAACTACAAAATACACCTTGGTGATAAATGATAGAGAAATTACCAAGGACTTATGTACGGTAGTCAATCTTCTCGAATGTTGTGTTCAGTGCATTATGATCGATAGGGCGGCAGACACGGCTTCCTAAGGATAAAGGATATTAGCCTATTATGGTCTCCCAATATATACTCGATGGTACAGGGAGCACAAGTCCATACTAGTACTTTTATCAAAGAGGAGGAATCACCCAACCTTCGATGAAAATGATAGTTACCAGGTTTTATGACGCTGAAACACGTCTCTAGCCTAGACTTCTAGATGTGATGCGTTAGATTCCAAAGCATTTTTATGTTCATTAAGGTTTATTTTAGAGTTGATCATGCTTAGAAGTTTGTCTTTCAGGGTTCACCATGTGATGTAGATGTGAAATTCCTAAATATGCAATCTAAAATGATAAATAATCGTTTATGTTCTTTTAGCAATGAAAATCCTAGCTACAAAGGAAAGAAGGTAACGATTTTTCTTTCAACGGAGAGCATAGAGCACACACTAAATGCACATTCTTAAATAAAATTTCGTAAGTAGTCAAAATGCAGATGCAAATGCATGTATTTGTTTTCCGCTTTCTTAATGTGTGAATGACAAAAAGAAAGATAAGTACAAATCTGAACTATTTTCTTTCAAAGCGACAGTACTAACAATTTTCTCTTTTGAAAACGAAAGGAAGACTAAGATGACACTTTTTGATTTCGAATTTAAAACTGTTTTTGACACTTGAAATACTAATAATTTCAAAATCAAGTACAATGAAAAAAGTACAATCAACTATCTAGAAGAGGAAGACTTTATGACACTCTTCTTTTGATTCAGAATGACAATTACGACACTTGCATAAAAAACGACAGTTCGATTAGGCTACTTTCGACAAAGGAGGATTCCAAATGATCGAAAAATACACAAAAGCATTTACAATTCCTAACTGATGGAGGTTGAAATAATGAGAAGGAAGATGGTTACAGCAAGAAGGTACTGATCATGAATAGTAAAACTACTGAATAAATCTGAAAACAGAGAGAAAAAACCAAATTTCAGAGAAGAAAAAATAGTTCACTCAATCATCCCACCTACTACACAGAGAAACAGGGATGCATCTCACCTGCAACACATGGGAGGTGCAATGCATCCAGGTTGCACAGTTATGGACAGTGCGATGGGCCAGGCAGCAAAAATGAGCTTGGTTTTTGCTCAAAACTTGCAGCTAAGTTCATTGATTTAGGCTGAGTAATGATGGACAGTAAACACAAAGCATAAGGGTAGGATCTGATGAGGTTTTGAGCTACCACAAGGGCACTTAGGATGCTTTGTAAGTCAAATGTTCAGTTCATAAACCAACCAGAAGATTGACTGAAGCAGTGTTTATCTACTTCGTAATTGAATAGCAAAGGTGTTTTGAAGGCTAGCTGGCTAACTTTAGGCTCCATCTGTAGTTTATAAAGCAAACAACAAACAAACAAAACAAACTATTCGTTCCCCAGCAGAGTCGCCATTTTGTTTCAGAGAAAACTAGTGTCGATTCGAACTGCTAGTCCCACTAAGATGGGTAGCTATCTTAGAAACAAACAATGAAATATTTTCAAGAGTTCCTTTAAGTGTGATAGATAGAAGAGAAGGAAAGAGGACCAACATGGATCTTCCGCTTTGATCCTAGCTTGATTTCTCCTTTCCTTTATAGAATTTTCCACTTCTCTCCTACTTGTCCCACTTCAAAGAGTACTTGTAGAGTCAAAGTAACAACAAACTATCAAATCATGTCTATCTAAAACATCATAAACAATGCCGAATCAGAAACACATTGATCATACAATTGCATTCATAAACGATAAGATTCACAAATACAAGATCATATGGAGGAAAACTCAAAGAACTTTATTACTAGTAATGTAAGAGAGGATTACAACCCAGTTTTCTGATCCAGCATCATCCTCCCCGTTGTAGAAGCCCTCTTCACCTCATGAACAAGAAAATCACCCAACAATGCAATGTCTCTTCTGAGCAAACCAACAACACTTCCTTACAAAATAAAAGATTCTAGCGTCTAGATCTCTCACATGACGGATCCATTTATAGATGTCCTGCAAGGGTGTGAGTCAGCTCTGGGTTTTCGATTAGTGTCATTCCACTGATAGTTCTTGGTTCCACTTGGAGATTTCATGATCTCTTACTCATCCCTGGGCGAATTCAGAGAGGCAAGTGACATGGGAGAAGTTTCTGGAAGATTCCATGATCATCCACCTTGGAAACTGTCTCTGCCATTTGTCTATTCTCGTTCATCGCACCCCACAGAAGGCCATTTGAGTATGCATCGCACCTGGCCAGTTAGGCAATTAGTATGCATCGCACCTTGCCCATGGAGCAGTCTGTATGGTCTAGTTTTGGCCAATTGTGAGTAGTTTTTCAGGTGGAACTTCTGGGAAATGATGTAATTAGTTGATCATGATCCTTTAGGGAGTGAAACAACACTTTTAGGGACTTAAGGAGCCCTTACTTTATGGACATATGAGTTTGGGGTTGCAATGCCCAAATATGTCTATAACAGGCCTTTGATCGGAAGATTTTGTGTGGTGTTTGACATCAACTCATTTAATCACAAAATACAATTTGCACTTGAGTACCTTGAGAGCCATTAACATCATCGATGGTTTCTCTCACATTTGTTAATGGCTTACATCATCAACCAGTAATGTGATGGTATCTAACATGTTCGACCTCAGTGCATTTATTCACATAGTTAGACTTGTACATTGGTTGATTGTATGAACGAGATAAAAGCACCCCAGATCTAGTTTCTGCCATCCAGGTTGGGATATCGGGATTATTCTATATCATTATGTATGATGGCCATGATCATATTGATAGTCATTTAGTCATGGAACCACCATTAGACATCAGTGGACATCTCTTTTGATCATTATACATGTAATGTTAGCTTATATGTTGAGTATGGTTATGTCTCCCTCAACAAAAGAGATATAATGATGTAAATGTATTGTAACAAGAGACAATCTCACTAGTTGTTCTAGATCCCGACTTGTCACAAGGTAAAGCACTTCAGTCATCAGTGATCATCTCTAACTTTGCGCTTTAGGGGGGTACTTTGTTATAGGATATTTTGTCTCATCTAATCAATTAGCCTCCTAATGGGATCGTTCACATCTTATTCCCCCTTTACATCATCATTGGACAAATCCTTATGCATGACTCTCTCATTCCCCACAGTTTCTTCCCTAAACTGCATCATCTGAGCCAATTTTAGGACCAGCATACACTAGCCTCTTGGTGGACAACATTCACATACATGTTTCTCCATTGTGGCCTACATTAATGATCTATAGGTTGCTCTCCTTGCACCTGTGTTGGTTCTAGAAAGTCAGGAAAAGAGAGAGAATCATGAAGCTTCCATTTCCACAAGCTTCCAGGATCCGTTCTAACCATTTACCTCAGATAAAACACTTGAATCCTATCCTATCCTACCTTGGAGTTTCCATCCCTTACCCTTAGATCTCATCATCCCATAAAGAGTGGATCTCAATCCCAATATTTGTAAAAGGATAGGAACTCCCAACTTACCCCACTCCTCTATATATTTACAACCTTCCATATGGAAGAGGTTTTATTTTGGAGAGTGATTCTACCCTTATGTTGTTGTAGCCAGAGTGATTCTTAGGGTGATTGAAGGTACACTTTGTGACAAAGTAAGGACAAGTTAACAACTTGGAGAAGATATTATACAAAATTGACACCTATTTATGGTTGTAACTCACTCCATTTACATCAATATAAAGAGTTCTTTTGTTTTCGTATATGTGATGTCATTATTTCATATATTTCAATACCATGTGAATATGTTGACTGAAGTAAATAGATGATGCCACATAGATCTTGTAGTTTCTTGGCTTGTGTTGTCTTAGATTCAAAGTAGGTTTCTTCCCCTCATCTACTTACCTTAAGGAAAACATTGGGTCCTTTGTCATTTTGTTGTTCTAGGTTAGCCACCAAACCTAGGAGAGATATTTTTTCCTGCAATCATAAATCTCACATAACATGAGTTTCAATCCATTGTTGATATTTGTCCTTGATTTCATTGTTATATTCTCTATGATGGACAACACTCTTTTCTTGAACATTAACATGTATAACCAAGACTTGTTTTATCGAATGGTGATATTTGATAACTAAGAATGTTATCCAACACTTGTAAGCTCTTCAAGTTCGTGTTGAGCTTATGAACTTCAACCTTCAATGACACAAATTCCTTCTCAAGCTTCTCAAAATCTTGTTCTTTCTTCATCATATATGTATTCATTAGTTAACTCTTTTTATTTTACAAGTTTGACCTTTAAAGAGATATTTTCTTCATCCCATTTTTCAATTAGGCTTTTCAATTCTCTGTTTTTATTTTTTCCATTTTTTTTTTATTCTTCAATTTTTCTTTAAGATCTTTATCTTCCTGTTTAGTTTTTGTATCATTTCTAAGTCACCAAAAAGAATATATTTTCATGTTTGGTTCTTTTGCTTCTTCATTCTAATCAATGACATCTTCCTTAATATTGGCATTATGATCATTATTTTTTGGTTTCTTGAGTTATCAAGAGGACTCATATTGCTTCCCCTTCTTTTGTATCACTCTCATCTGAAAAACTATTGTCTTGTTTCGAATAAATATTTTTCTTGAATAAGCTTCTCTTTTCCACAAAAGGACATATCTTAGCATAATGACCTATTTTTCCACATATGAAACATTTAAATGGAAACCTACCTTTGGGTCTTATAGTTCCCATCTTAACCTTCCTAACGAGATTCGTTTCTTATTCATATGATTCATCACGTGGTGTTCCTTCTATCTTGAGTTCTTTTTTTATTTTTTTCTTCATGGCTTTAAAAGATACTTCTCTATTCCACTTTCTATCTTTTGTATATGTTCCCATTTCATATGCTATAATGATTCCATGTAATTCATCCATTATTATATTGTTCGAATCCTTGGTTTCTTCTATAGTAGATACCTTCTCATTGTATCTCAAAGGAAGTGATCTTAGCACCTTTTCTATGATCAAGGATTATTTTACCTCTTACCATAATATTTTGATGGAATTTACAACCTCTTCTACTTTGAGTACATAGGTCGCAATGTTTTTTGCTTCATGTGTTTTCTGATTTTCAAACTATGCTTTATGTCATTGAAGTTTGACTTGTGTAACTTGATCATCACCTTCATAAAGACTAGTTGATTCAAACCAGTTTAGTTGTGGTGCAAGCAGTCAGCTTGGTATGAATGGTTCTTGGAAATGCACTTGTGATGGAAGGATGAGACTTTGAATTACAACTAAATTATTTCTTCTCATTAGAATCAGTTAGAGGATTTTTTTCAGGTTTTGTAGCCATTACAATTGAGAGCTAAACATCCACTCCTGAATCCTTCAAGTAGGTTTCCATGCTATTGCTCCATAATGCATAATCATTTCCACCAAATACCTAAATTTTTCTTAAAGAGACTCTTTCCATTTGATCCATATTTATTCACAATCTTCCCTCTAGTGATTAAACTATATTGAGGGTAACCTGCTTTGATTCCAATTGTTGGAAATACTGAATGGGTGTTGAATTAGTATTTCATAGGTTTTAAACAATTTAAAGATCATAGAATATTAATAAAATTACAATACAAGAGTAACACACAAGATTTATCTTACCAATTTATTTCTCGGTTTACTAGCCATTATTGGAAGGATTTATAGGCTTTGATTCTTTACGAGTCCCTACTAGAAAGAGCTACAACCCCTAATTATCTACCAACCACTACTGGAAGGAGGTAATGACCCCCTTACTTTCATACCACCAACCGAAGGAAATATAACTCCATAAAGAATATGATATAAAGATAATGATTAAATGATGTTGGTTCCCATACCAGAGATAATTACCCACTTACAAAAATACAGAACAATCTCAAAACTGATACAATATTTCGATTGTCCTCTTACTCGGCCACTCTTGCTCATCAATTGTTGTCTCACTATATCATCATCACCAGATTTGCACTCATGCAAATTCACATCCCCAAGCTGCTTTCTCAAACACAATCCTATGTTCCTTTGGTCTACCTTAGGACAACCTTCTAACTACCTCAAACTCAGCCTGGAACTACACAAGCTCTATCCTTTTCCAATGCCTATCACTTTTACCTTTTCACTCAGTTAGCCAAAACACTCTATGTCGCTTAAAATTTCTATCATGGCAATGTTCCAGTAACACTGCTGCTTTAAAACTCTCATTGAAACAACTTCTAATTCACAAATGATTTGAGGTTGATTACCTGTGTATTGTGACCCTAACAATGAGCCCTTCATAATTAATGCAGGTCTTCAAACACATGTCAACCAAGAAGAATCGAACTAGAACCTTCAAATGCTAATATTCAGTTGCCCTAGCTTGGGTGTGTAATATGGTTGAGAATGATTCTTAAACATGAAGATAACATACAAAAAATATTCCACAAATATGACCGAAATAATGTTTCAAACTTTACTTCATATTAGAGCAGACATACCATGACGAATCAACCATATTGCATAAATGCAGAGATATAATTCAACGTTCTTCACATAAAAACTCGACCTAAAATATTTTCATCGGAACAGACCTCAGCCTTCTCACTATACTACAGATTTCAAAGCTCCATCTTTTCCTTTTCAGATTGCCTAAAAACTACCCACGAATCATCCTATTTATGTGTGTTTTAGTAGGTTTTAATCTTAGATGGGGCAACCGGTATACTAGAGCCAACTTGAGCCCATAACCCATTAAAAAATAACTAAAATGTATATAAGATTTTTTTTAATGTTATCGTATATAATTCCAATTTTATATAAAAATTAATTTTTAATCAAAATGTATATAGGATTTTTTAATGTTATCGTATATAATTATTTGATTGATATACAATATAAATAAAACACTTTTTTTTTTGATAAAATTAAAAAAATATTTATTAAAAAGTTATAAAAATTTATGAAAAGGAATTTACAAAAAAACTCTATGAATTAATACACATGTTTTTGTGTTGATTTTAATATATGTTTATTTATATATTATTTTTTTTGTAATTTTGGTAGGAATTTTCTTTTCATTATCATAAAAAACAAGAAGATTACATCCATACATTGAATGCTTAGGTGGTTTCAACCTTCACAGTGGGAAACCAAGTTTGTTGGCCACCTAACTGCATGCTAAGCCGTCAAAAAGAAAAATAGAATAAGTCTATCTATCCATGCTAAAAAATTCTAATTGTCCTTAAATTGCCTAACATCTAAATATCTGTATACATACTGAAGGTATTGAAAAGGTACAAACTGTTGCATATACTAATAAGTAAAAGGGAAGTGATACTCCACACTACTCATAATATGTTGAGTCAATCAGAGCCAGATCCATGACACTTGACCTGAGAAGTTCAGATCACAGAACACATGGGATATGACTCTCAATATGACTAAGGCGATTGCTTTGCTGCTATAATTAAAATTTGATTTGCTGAAAATCTTTGCTATAGTCTGGTGAAGCGTGAGCAGTTGTGGCCAATCCTAGGGAGATGTACTCCAGGGCTTTAACTAGGAGGCCCTTTAACAACCAATACAAGTGCACAACTTGCTTATACTGAAAAACTCGACCCTGAGAATGGCCCACAACAGGCACGAGGGTCTGCCAATCTTCTAATTCAAGGTCCAACAGTCCCGCTGTCTCATTTAACTCTGCTTCCCATTTGGTGACGAGTTGACGAATCAGAGCCGAGCCTGTGTGATACGCTGTAGCTGCTTCTTCAATAATCTTGGAGGTGGAATTGGGTCCAAATTATTTTCCAAAATATGTGCTAGAATTGTTGGAGGTATTGGCCGAATTGACCTTCTTTCCACGCCCACGAGTGCCCCAAATGGTCCGTCCTCTTCCCGAAGCTGATCGGGCCATGATGTAGCGTTGATGACATAGATGAAACAAATTGAAACCCACAAAGTGATACCTATAGTACTGACCTGAAACGAGCCATAATCCAAGAGTAGAGTGCTACCAGGGGTCGCACCTAAGAGGACCTGTCAAGGCAATCGATGGTGAGAACCACAACCCATACAGAACCCAATAGTAGCCCCAATTGTGGCCCCATAGCCTTACAAAGAAGGCGTCCCAATGTTCAAAACCAAAAGTCCAACAATAATCAAATTGGATGAGGGTAGAATGACAAGCCAAACCATTATTTTGCAGAAACTTGAGCATATTCATGCCATAGCCACAAAATTCCTGAGTAGAACTAGGGATGGGGTGCGCATAACACAACCAAAGTGACCATAAGCAGTCCGTCGGGCTAATCAACAGAACACCCATACGAGCCAAAAAAACTCCATAAAGCACAGATATGGGAATAAAGAAAACAAGACATCCTTCAAGCAATTCAGAGACAACCATACCCATTTCCAGAGAATACATTCCCTGATAATACATTTCCAAAACCATTTCAATATATATTTATTAATATTATAAAAACATAATTGTTGAAAATGTAAATTTTAACATATATTTATTAGAATTATAAAAATATATGGTACTAAATGTTTTGGAAAAACCTGAGTGGTTGGCACATTATTGTAGGGCTTGGTAATGAAATTATATGTATGAGGCATTTGTTTGTATTATATTTGTGTGTATTAGAATATCCCAATTGGAAGCAATGATACTCAAAATGATAGTATTGAATTTAGAGATGCTTTAGTATTGTAATGAGATATTGGAGTATTTGATATAATTATAAAAATTTGTACATCACCAATACACAAAAGATAATATTGAATTTAAAGATTCTATAGTATTATAATGAAAAATGATTTGAAAGCTTCTTTAGTATTATAATGAAATCTTATGATACTTAACATAATTATAAAATTTAGTACATAATTATTACAAAACATATTCATAGACATTCATCTTATTTTTAATATTTAAAAATGAAACATTAATGCATACATATGTGTAAGCAGAATTGATATATGTATAGTTTCATTACTTTCAATATTTATATGGAATATAAATTAAGGTCTACAAAGGCTTAAAATACATTAAATTTGTTTGAATGCTAAAAATTTAATTTCTTATTTAATATTTATTAAATTCTATAAATATAATTTCATGTTTTTTTCTTTCTTGTGGAAAATTTCATTTATTTAATAAATATATTATTTTATTGTACATGTGTTAAGCGTTAATTAATAATGTAAATTATTTGTATATTTAGTTTGTAATTTATTTATTATAATAATATGTAATTTATCTTTAAAAATGACTATTTTATTATTAAAAATAAACCAGCCTTTGTTATATAAAATAACAAAATGTTAAAAAAATGTTACATTTATTAACTATTTAAGAAAATGAGAAAGAATAAAAAAAATGTTACATTCATTAATCATTTAAGAAAACGAGAAAGCATAAAGGATCACATCAAACCATATGCTTGATTGTTATATGCAAATTATACAACTTATAACATTCAATGATATTTATCATCATTCTTTATTTAATGTGCTATTATTGTAATTTATTTTCAATTTTCACTTTTTCATTACTTAGAAGGATGTTGTAATTAGATTATTTCTAATGTTTTCTTGAGCACTCACATTTTTTTCCTTTCTTATTGTAATTTGGCGATAAACAATTTTGACACAATTGATAGGAAAATATTTCTGAGAATGAAAAAAAATGTCTCATTGTTAAACTACTCTCATTTTCTTGATTAACTTGAGCTTACTTAATCTTTCCATCTACTATATCCAAACATAGAAATAAAGTGTAATGGGCGTGCCTATATTTATAGTACAATATATGTGATTGTAGGAATCCATACTTTGATTATATGAATTTTATGCACCACAACAAAACTTCAAATATAACTAAAAGTTTAATAGTCTTCTAATATTTATATAATAAGGGATGTAAGCTAAAATGTGATTTACAAAATGTTCATTTAAATATTAATATTTCCAACATATTCTTTTCCTTATACTTAATTAAATATTAATCAAATAATTAAATGACTATGTATATAAATACTTAACATTTTTATTTTAATAAAACATAAAAATCATAACAAATAAGAAATAGAATAGAAAGAGTAAGTAAATTTCACAAAATTGATGATAACACTTTTTTGATATTATTCTCCATCATAGATAATGAATGTAATTTATTTATTTATTTTACAATAAAAAATAAAATAAAATAAAAATAAATATTTAATATAATTAAATTTATAAATTAAATTTATTAAAAAAATAATAATTATATACATATTTAATACGTGTTATTATTCAAATAACTTGAACGAATATTTATCATTAACTTATTTAGTTTCATTTACCCATATTCTTAAATTTAATAATTTTATATTTTTAAATCATTATAATGAATATTTCATTTAATATAATCTTTAAAAGCATTATTTTTCTATAAGTTTAATAATTAAAATACTGAGGTAGTTCACTCGACAGAACATAGAGATGATGTCTTTACAAATTTAATAATTAAACGATATTTGAAAGATTCACTGGACATAATATACTTAAAAGAAATAAATTAAAATAAAAAAATTGGATATCCCAAATGGTCCCTATCGTGCAAGAAGAGGACATATCTTTTCACCAATTTAACAATAAGCCATCACTGAAATCAGTCACTCGGCATTATAAAAATGGTCCTCAATAACCAGACAAATCATCTGATTTATGACATTATTTTGAAATATAGTTAGTGATATATAATCATTATTAGTTACTTCTTTTAATATTATTGATACGTGATCCTTAAAAGAAGACAATATTTCAATTAAAATAGTTTATTATTTTAAGTGATTTGTAAGAAGATAAATTCTCCGCATTATAAAATATTTCTTAAATTTACATTTTAACGTGTTTCTAAACTATTAATTGATTTCTTTTTATGTGATGTGAAAATAAACTATTGGTTAATTAAAAATAATTTGGATCATATTTTATAATGGAAAAAATTCATGGCAATGCTTCCGATATAAAATAACTAAAATTAATTTAATATGAGTGAGAGTGAGGCCACTGAATTAAGGATGCTTAAAAATCGAATCAGCGAGTACGTATCACGTCAAAATCATGACATCCAAATACTAACTCCCTCGGTTAACAAATAAGTAAATAAAATATTATTTCAGTTAAGGTTGACTACTACCCGTATTATTATCTAATTGGTATTTATTAATCTACATGTTACATTTATATTATATAATACATGGTTCCATCAAGCGAGAGACTTAAATCTAAATTAATAATAAATATTGTTATGAATTTGCGCTCCGAAAACTTGCATATATAGGGTAAGAGCTTGCAGTCACTATGATGTTACATTTATATTATATATTACATGATTCCATGTATTATATAATCTACATGTTACATTTATATTATATAATACATGACTCCGATCAAGAGAGCATCTAAAACTTGCATATATAGGCTAGGAGCTTACAGTCACTATGATGTCCCAATAGACATTTTGTATCAATCACCAACAGTCATATTATAAATATAATGACGTCAACCTTGCTCATGGGTAGAAAAGATTGACATCAACGTGTCTTGAATTAGATTGAAAGTTTTATTAAAAAATATTTTCAAAGTGTTGCACTTGAAAACATCAAATTATTTTAAGAAAGTTTAATAAAAATATATAAAGGTTTCATTCATTGGTATGTCATGTCAAGCCTTCAATTACCAAACTAGGACAGATAATACAAAACAAAACAGAATGAGAATTCAGATATTATTGTTGAGATTTTCTGTTTCATAAATTAGGCAAAAATCTCTAATGTGTGACAACAATAGGAATTTGTTGCTAGATTAGCTCCAGGTTGTTGGGAGAGAGTTAATGCATCCTAAATTTGATGTGAGAAAATTTATGAGGCAGTTAGATTCTCCTTGCTATAAAACAGGAATCCATACGGATTGTTTTTTAAGGTGTGAGAGTTTGTGAGGATTTGATTAATTATGTAATCTCCTTTTTGATTAATAAGATTGCCGATGCCTATGTTTGGTGGACGTAGCCCAGATTGGTTGGGTGAACCACGTTAAACCTCTGTATTTCTTGTGCATGATTTATTTGCTGAGTATTTGTTTAAATCTGTTGTGCATCTGATCTCCAACAATTGGTATCAGAGCAGTTGGAGGCGTGGCGCATCTGGACCGGACTGGAGGTGGAGCGCATGCTGGAGGTGGAGCGCAAAGTCGTGGAGGTAAAACAGCGTTGTTCTTTGCTGTTCGTATAGCTGCAGCGTGACAACCATTGTCGTGGACCTGCGTGCTGTTGCGCTGGAGCGATGAGGTATTGATGAGTTTGCCGTGGACCTGCGTGCTGGAGTCCCAATAATAAATTGCCGGTGGTATGACAGCGCTGGTGTAGTAGAGGTATTTTGTTTTTTTTTTTTTATTTAAACCTGCGCATTGTTAAACCTGCGTGCTGCACAAAACGATAGAACAACGTGCAGGTGGCATATGTGGCACGGATAGGTGGCACAGAGTCAGCACCGCTGGAGTACAGTAAGAACAACATCGTGGGGGTCGATGGGTCCAACACAGTACTGTTACAATAAAAGCGATGCCGCTGGGGGTTAGGTGCCACGACGCTGTGACTGCCTGAGTGGTTTTATTATATGCAACATTCGATGCCATGTGGTATCGATTGATTCCGCCAAGGTTATTGGATATATATATTACATAGCGCGGAGACTTTACAACTACATGTTATATTTAACATATAGTTATACCATATTTAAAATAAAAATGCGCTTATAGTTATACCATATTTAAATCTTATGGAAAAGTTGAGGAGGAGAAGTCACAGAATTTCTAGAGGTCAAAGTTTTGTGATTTAATATTTCTTTCGACTGCCACAAATTGCAAGTTTTATGTATTGTAATTTTGCACAGAAAAAAAAAAGAGTTTGTTTTTTTTTTTTAAACAAAGGCTACAAGGCATAGGCAGTTTTTTGCTGGTATTTAAAACATTGGTTTTGGAGATTATTGTGTTTTTTGGTTGATACAAGATGGCAAAAACTCAGAGTGCCCGGTTTGAAATTGAGAAGTTTAATGGCAAAAATAACTTCGAGATCTGGAAGGTGAAGATGTATGATTTGCTTGTCCAACATGGTGTGGCAAAGGCGTTGTTGGGCAAATCCAAACAGCCTTACAACATCACAGATAATGAGTGGGCCGAGATGGATGAACGAGCAATTAGTGCTATTCGACTGTGTCTAGCTGATGATGTCTTGTTTAATATCGTGTCGGAAACAACAGCTACTGGTTTGTGGACGAAACTGGAGAAATTATATATGACCAAATCCTTAACCAATAGGATTCTCCTGAAGCGACAGTTGTACAGTTTGCAGATGAAGGAAGGTACATCGATTGCTGATCATTTAAATGCTTTTAATACTCTTCTTGTGCAATTACAAAGTATAGAAGTAAATATTCAATCCGAGGATAAAGCTATTACTTTATTGTGCTCGTTGCTCGAATCATGGGATTATTTTGTTACTTCTATAAGTCTTAGTTCATCAGAAACTATTGAGTTTGATGATGTAGTTGCATCCTTATTATCGGAAGAAACAAGGAGAAGGTCGCATTCTGAAACCTCTACATCAGAAGCTATGATGGTTAGAGCTTGTTCGAAAGAAAGACACTCCAGGAGGCCGAGCGACTCATGTTCAAAGTCGAAAGGGAAGAAGAGTAAGCTAAAGTGTTGGTTTTGTGGCAAATCAGGGCATTTAAAGAAGGACTGTTGGAAGCGACAACAGCAAACTTCTAAAGCAGATTCTTCGACAGAAAAGAAGGAGGCAAATACGACAGATACAAGTTCGACATCTGGTTCAGGTATGAGTGATGAAGTATTATCAGTTAATGTGTCAAATCATGGTAAACATTGGTTGTTAGATTCTGGTGCATCAAACCACATGTGTATTCATAAAGATTGGTTTACGACATATAAATCAATTGATGATGGTGTTGTGTACATGGGTAATGATGTAACATGTAATATTATGGGGATTGGGAGCATACAACTGTAAATGTATGATGGGACAACTAAACTGTTAACTGATGTGAGGCATGTACCAGATTTAAGGAAAAATTTGATTTCATTAGGAGCACTTGATTCAAATGGATATAAAACTGTAATTCAAGGTGGAGTAATGAAAATTTATAAAGGCATTTTACTAGTTATGAAAGCTAAGAAAGTAGGAAATCTATTTCAGTTAGATGGAGGTACAGGGTCAGACTTTGTGTCTACGGTGTCTGAACATGACAGTAGTTCCATTCACTTATGGCATCAAAGATTGGGGCATATGAGTGAAAGAGGGTTAAAAATTTTGGCTGATCGCAAGTTACTTCCAAATCTAAAGTCTGGAAAGTTAGATTTCTGTAAGCATTATCTGTTTGGAAAACAAAGTAAACAAAAGTTTAAAACAGGCAAACATACTAGTAAAGGAATACTTGATTATATCCATTCAGATGTTTGGGGTCCAGCCCCTACAACTTCATATGGTGGTTCATCTTATTTTGTATCATTCATTGATGACTTTTCTAAGAAAGTGTGGGTCTACATGTTGAAAAGGAAGTCTGATGTGTTTTCAGTTTTCAAGCAGTTTAGAGCATTGGTAGAAAACATCACTGGTAGAACAATAAAATGATTAAGAACTGACAATGGTGGTGAGTTTACTTCCAAGGATTTTGACAGCTATTGCAAGGATGCAGGGATCGAGAGACATAAGACCACGGTTTATACTCCTCAGAAAAATGGAGTTGTTGAACGCATGAATAGGACTCTTCTAGAGAGAGCAAGGAGTATGCTGAGTAACGTCGGGTTGCAAAAGGAGTTGTGGACGGAAGCGGTGGCAACAGCTTGTTATGTGATAAACCGATCTCCATCGACGGCGATAGGCTGCAAGATTCCGCAAGAGGTATAGAAAGGACACCCTTATGGCTATTCTAAACTCAGAGTGTTTGGTTGTGATGCATATGCTCTAGTGCCTAAACATCAGCGAACTAAATTAGATCCAAAGTCGAAAAGGTATATCTTTGTTGGGTATGGTGTTGGAACAAAGGGATATAGATTGTGGGATCCTACTACCCGCAAAATCATCATCAACAGAGATGTAAAGTTTAATGAATCCTCTCTTGTACAGTTAGATGTAGATAGTAGATTGAAACAGGATGATGTATCTGACTTTCAGCACATTCAGTTTGATAGCATTTCTAATGATAGTCATGATGACCATAGTTCAGATACTAGTCATGAACAAGTTTCAGAATCAGAACATGAATAGGGTTCAGGTATAGATCATGAACAGGTCTCAGATACTGATCATTAAGAAGTTCCTACAGATGGTAGTCAGCCAATCGAGGAGGCGCTAGAAACATCCTTAAGGAGGTCGACAAGAATCAAACGGCCACTGAGAAGGTATGATGATTATGTCACTTATGTTGCATTTACTGCTAATGACGATGAACCTCTGTGCTATCAGGAAGTAATAGAAGGTTCGAATAGTGACAAGTGGAAAGCAGCCATGAAGGACAAAATGATGGCCTTGGGTAAGAACGGCACATGGGATCTGGTTGAGCTTCCAAAAGACAGGAAAACTGTAGGGTGTAAATGGGTTTTCAAGCTGAAACGAGGTGTGAATGATATGGAAGACAGGTACAAAGCGAGACTGGTTGCAAAAGGGTTTTCTCAGAAAGTCGGCATTGACTTTCATGAAATTTTTTCACCAGTGGTTAAAATTGTTTCAATTAGAATTGTGTTAGCATTAGTGTCTTTGCTTGATTTAGAGTTGCAGCAATTAGATGTTAAGACTGCATTTCTACATGGAGACTTAGATGAGGAAATATATATGGAACAACCGGAAGGGTTTGTTCAGCATCACAATGAGAAATTTGTCTGCAGGCTCAAGAAGTCATTATATGGCCTGAAGCAGTCGCCTCGGCAGTGGTATAAGAAGTTTGATTCTTTCATGTTGAGTCAGAAATATGTTAGAAGTGAATATGATCAATGTGTTTATTTTAAGCAATTTAATAATGGCATATTCATTATCTTAGTATTGTATGTTGACGATATGCTTTTAGCAAGCAAAATCATAGAAGAAATCAACAGGTTGAAGGCTCAGATGGCAAGGACGTTTGATATGAAAGATCTAGGAGCAGCAAGACAGATTTTTGGCATGGAGATTTTCAGAGACAGAAGATATGGTAAGCTATGGCTATCACAACAAAATTATATTGAGAAAATACTTTTGAGGTTTGGTATGAATAACATGAAGCCTGTGTCAGTCCCGCTCGCTTCCCATTTCAAGCTTTCTTCGAGTTTATATCCTAATTCAGATGAAGAAAAGGAATTTATGTCTCGAATTCCATATGCTAATGTAGTAGGGTGTTTAATGTATGCGATGGTGTGTATGCAACCAGATATTTCACATGCAGTTGGGGTTGTCAGCAGGTATATGGCAAATCCGGGTAAAGAGCACTGGTCAGCAGTGAAATGGGTGCTTTGGTATTTGAGAGGCACAAGTAGTTATTGTATCACTTACAATAAGAGTAGTGAATTTGTTTGCGGATATGTTGATTCTGATTTTGCAGGTGATTTGGATAAGAGAAGGTCAACTTCAGGGTATGTCTTTACTCTTGCAGGTGGAGCTATTAGCTGGATGTCAAAGCTACAAAACATTGTTGCTTTATCCACTACTGAAGCAGAATACATTGCTGCTTCGCATGCTTGCAAAGAGGCGGTTTGGTTGAAAGGTTTGCTTGGTGAGTTTGGTAGGTTACAGGACAACATCAGGTTACTTTGTGATAGTCAAAGTGCAATACATTTGGCTAAGAATCTGGCCTATCATAGTAAATCAAAGCATATTCCAATTAAGTACCATTTTGTAAGACAGGTTATCACTGAAAGGGGAGTCTCTCTTGAAAAGGTGCATACAAAGGAAAACTGTGCAGACATGTTCACGAAACCAATTTTGTTGGAGCAGCTACACTGGTGTTTGGCTTCTCTTGGCTTGCAGAAAAGATAAAATAATAAACAAACAGGGCATCAGGCTAATTGTTGTCAAGGTGGAGATTGTTGAGATTTTCTGTTTCATAAATTAGGCAAAAATCTCTAATGTGTGACAACAATAGGAATTTGTTGCTAGATTAGCTCCAGGTTGTTGGGAGAGAGTTAATGCATCCTAAATTTGATGTGAGAAGATTTATGAGGCAGTTAGATTCTCCTTGCTATAAAACAGGTATCCATACGGATTGTTTTTTAAGGTGTGAGAGTTTGTGAGGATTTGATTAATTATGTAATCTCCTATTTGATTAATAAGATTGTCGATGCCTATGTTTGGTGGACGTAGCCCAGATTGGTTGGGTGAACCACGTTAAACCTCTGTGTTTCCTGTGCATGATTTATTTGCTGAGTATTTGTTTAAATCTGTTGTGCATCTGATCTCCAACAATTATTGAATGCCATCTGTATTATAGTAGTATAAACAATATTATATTGTAATGGTTATTTCACTTTACCATTTTTGTCGGTATTAATTAAGGTATGTCTTTTTTTTTGTTGGGTCAATTATAAAATATGAAAAAAAAGAAGAGATCTAGCCAATTTTAAATTTATTTATTTTTAACAACTTTATAAAATTATTTATTTGATAAATTTTAAAATATATTGTAATCATGTTAATGTGTTAGATTGAGATTTTATCAAAATGTTTATAATATTCTGGTTTTATTATTTTTGTAAATATTATTATTTATATTTATTTGTAAAAAATATGAAAGTATTGGTGTGGAGTTAAAGTTGGTTATAAAATGTAAATGTTAATATATTGTTATGAATAAATATTACTTCACTTATTTGTTATTTACTCTCAAATTTCAAGAAACAATTAGAATCACTTATGGTTCAAGAAGAGACACAAACAAAGAAAAATAAAATCCCCAATTTTTCACGATGATATTCCTGATCACCATCATAATCATGATTCGAGAGAAATGCCATGGGTAGAGGATGAATTAGAAAACAAGATTGTAGGGGAGAAAAGCAATGTGGAAAAAGAAACAAATTTCCATTGAGAGGAAACACTTGTGGGAATAAATAATCATCATAACTTAGTAAGACGTTGCTAAGGGCATGAGGTGGTGACTGTAAAATATTTAGTGATTGGGTTTAGAAAAATAAAGGAGCCTAGAGTTCGGGGGGCTACAGAAATAATAGTTCAATGGTTAGGAAGAGATTGTCTACTCCTATCATATTTCCAAATATTCATATAAGTGTTGGTTCGCTGATTACATTACAATGAGTGTGCATGTAACAAGTTTTTCTTATTATGATAGATAGGAAGTAAAAGTAATTATAACATCTATTGTATGCAAGTCTGTGGTTGCATCATGAAAAGTTTAACCTATGATATTTAGTTTTAAGGGTGTGACAAGATGATTGTTGTAGTTACGTTTGAAGAATATATATATATAGATATAAAAAAGTAAATAGAATATATTTATGGCATGGTTAGAAAGAATTAGTTAACTCCAAGATAAAGCACCAAGTTGTCCCCATGCAGTCCCAACCAAGTGACAAGTCCTCCATGAAGTACAAATGTTTGAAAACCCAATAGCCAACAACATTGAAAGCTATTCCCTATCCACTAGGATTGTCCATAATTATATATGTACATGCTAATAGAAATGTAATCGCAATAAAACATGAAAATCAAGTGTATAAGAGAAACACAATCTCAGAAGAAAAGTATACACAATAGAGAAGAAATATGTCTAAAATAAAGCATAGAAAGTGTTCAACATGCTTAGATCCACATTAGAGGGAGGTAAGTTCTAGGGGATAAGCGATAAGACCTCAATACTAGGATTTCGAGATCTGTTCCTATATTAAATAGTTAAAACCACTTTAAAATCTTTTAGAGAGAGAAAATTTGAAGCTAATTTTTATTTTTCCTCATTTCTAGGTTTTCATTGCACTTTTTATGGAAGCAACTTGTAATGGCCAACACAGTTTCCATGTGTGAAACCTGCATCGCCATTGTTTGTCTTAATGGTAAATGTGATGACCCACAAAATTAGAATTTTTAATCAATGTAATACAATATTCTTGTAACTTCTGGAATGGGAATGTTTTTCTCTTTATAGGGGATGATTTCAAAGTATCAATAGAAGATGACATACCAAAGTTCAAGGCCATTTATATGGATGCAACAAAACGACCTGTAATAGATTTCTCCCGAAAGTACAGAGTCCGAAGCTGGGGCTAATAACTAAAGTGCTTTACCATGTGAAAATTCCAGATCAAGAATTGACTGGATGATATCACCAATTGATTGTTACAATACATTATCATCATGATATCACTGTTGAGGGAGGCATACCAATACTCAACCTAAAATTCATTTCACATTTATATGATAAAAGTCACATCCATTGATTACATATAGTGGACTCATGCTTGGTTGACTTTTTGCATGACCATAGGCGTCATACGTTGCATATCCTGTATGAATCCTGAAATCAGAGCCAAATGGATGAATCTATATATGGGGTCGTCTACCTTGTCATTCGATAGTAAGAATCTATCCATGTGAATAGATGCGCTAGAGTTGAATGTGGTAGACACCATCTAATTACCGGCCAATGATGAAAATCATTAATAGATGCGAGAGGAGCCACCGATAACGATAATGTCTCTCAAGGTACTAAGTGAAATCTATGAGATGTGAACAAATGAGTTTAAGTCGAACACCTCACAAAATATTCTTATCGAAGGGAAATTATGAGAATCTGACGTCGAAAGCGAAGAGATTTTCCATTGAGGTATGCAAGTTCGAAGGAACTGAAGGGATTTTCTAAGTCAAACTCCTAGATAATGTGTTGATGTTGATAAGCGGCAACCCATCATGGGAGGGCCTTAATATATCCCACACCAACAACACGAAATGTGTATCAATATTTGAGATATAATGTGAGGATTCAGAGTTAGTTCAGGGACGGAAAACATGAAATAAGGCTTAAGGTATTGTAGAAGATGTCAACTAAGTGTGGACATCTCTTGAACATATCAAGGAAACTCAGATGGAGTTAGCAGCATTGACTCAAAGACCCATTATGAAGGATTTCAATGAGCTGTGATCAACAGACACGAAAGTAGATTTTAAACCCCAAAGTAGTTACAGAGGTGAAAGAGGGTTATGTTCAAGAATGACTCACTACCATAACTAGGTTTCATGTATTATTTCCCTAATTCCCCACCATTTATGGCAAGCACCTCTTTATTTTTGACAAGCTTCAGGAGGATCACATTTCCTTGATCTATAAGTTCATTCTTCGGATGAATCCTTTTGAGTATTTTCAAAAAACCCTTAGAAGGAGTGGTTTGGTCTCATCATGCTTGACGAGTCCTATGTTGTTGATGTTTTTATGAGTCCAGCGAAGACATAAATAAACTTATTTTTCATGTTTATAGTTTTAAAAAGAGGCCAAAAAGAAAGCCCCAAGAGGTTTATTTTCATAAATTTAGTCCCTTGGGCCCAAAAATACATAAAAGAATACCAAGGAGAACCTTTTATCCATGTTTCACTAAAGTATTTGTTTTTTGTAAATAGTCCATCTAGTGTAGAAAAGGATTAAACTCATACTGGGCATATGTCCTTTCATTCACTTTATTGAGTTCGAAAGAGGTCCAAGTTCCTGACAATATTTTCATGTTTATGCAAATGTGAAAAGAGGTTAAAGAAGACTCCTCCTGGAGGAATGAGTGGTATAAAGGGTAACAAATATTTTCGATCATGATGTAACTGCTTAAAACATATAGAGGTTAGGAGGTAGGCTAATAACACCACTCATTGCAATGGTTCCTCCAGGAAAGGGTAAAACACCAAGTGAAATTGAATGATTGGCCAAGAATATGGTGATAATGGAGAGGGAAAACCAAGGCTCATCATGCAGAAACAGACTGATAAAAAGTGGAAATCATGAGGGAGAAAGTGTGGAATCCTTCAGGGGTTTCCTTTTTCGTAAAATATTAATGAGCCTGAAAAAGTGATAAATGTATGCTCGGTAACTTATTATCCTATACTTACAAGATCGAGGAAGGACAAAGACTAAGCTCGGAATAGAAAATTTTGTTGTTGAGAGTTGTTTCATTTTTACTAACAAGCTTGAAACAAGAAAAATCGTGTTGGATATTGGTTTCATTTTTACACAAGATTGAAACAGAGAAACTATGTTTGAGATAAGTACATTACCCCTAGCATAACTGTATATGCATGCCCCCTTGAGCTTCATTTCATCTAGCAACTCTTCCTATGGAGTCATATAGATTGTTGGTTACTGATATAAATATGTTCACAAGGAAAGCAAGGAAGAGAACCATGTGATATAGAAGGATGAAATGAAGGTAACACAGAAAAAGAACTATGTTAATAGGTTTGTTTCATTTTTATGTGAGATTGAAACATAGAAGAAACTATGCTCGTGCTAACTTATTTCATTTTTTAACGAGATTGACATAGTAAAGAACTATTCTCATGGTGACCTATTTCATTTTTTAATGAGCTTGAAACAAAAAAAGAACTCTACTCATAGTAACATATTTCTTTTTTTAACAAGCTTGACATAATAAAATAACTATTCTCATGATGACTTGTTCATATTTTAACGATCTTGACACATCAAAAGAACTATGCTCATGGAACTATTTACCTTAATCATGGCTCCCAAGAGGCGAAGGCTCTAGAAGGAATACATATAAAGGGCTTGACCATGCCTTCCAAAAGGGCTTGATTAGATGGAAGAACAATGCTCTGTTGGGAAGATATATGAATGGGCCCAATAGTAAGAGAGGTCGAGCAAACAGTGAGAGGCTCGTCTTCATTGGTAGGTGCACGAATGGAACACGTTCCCACATAATTAACCTGCAGCAAGGGGGATACCACTTGCATAATAGTAATGTTTAGGGCAGTTAGATGGTTAGCACTCAGATCAAGGCCAATGAATGAAATGTGGTCAATAGTCACATTTTTTCATTATGCGGGAAAGAAATCACTCAAAAGAGTATGAATACAACAACATTCATGGCATAAACATAGTTTCGCCCAAGGAGTAAATTGAAATCCAAGCGGTTTTTAACTACAATAACATCAAGACAAACATTTTTTTCTTCCAAGGCAATAGGGCGATGAGGAAGGATCCCTAAAGGTTCATTATTTATTTTGCTAAAATAAAATAGGTTATTAAGTAACGGAAACAAGTGGAGCAGAACCTAAAGCTTAGTGAGATATATGTTCTTACCACAAGACTTCACTATGATTTGGAAGTGCATGTAAGAAGGGAGATGAGGCTCTATTAATTGATTCCAATGAAAGACAATGACCTCATTACTTGGAGGAGGTTATGTGAGAATGGAAGAAACGCCCCCTGGTTCGGTGGGATCTGAAGTAACAAGAAGAATATGAGTGGTATGAAATTCACTCTCTAAATAAAGAGAGAGATCGAGTCAAGTTGGAGTCAGATAAATCACTTCATAAACTAATGAAGGATTGGGGAAAATTTTATGGTAACCAGTTGGAAGTTGTTGTTGAGAAATAGTAATGCTTTCCAACAATTTTGAGGTTTCATCCTTATGAGGGAAAAGGTGAAATTGATGACTCTTGACATAATCTACAGGGAAACTGAAATTTACCCTTTTTCCTGGTAACCTTATTATCACTAGTTGTTGGTTTGTCATCAATATTGTTATATGGAATCTATGGTCGTGGACAAACGTATCTTCACTAGGCCTAGTGGACTGACCTAGAACAATAGAAAGAAAAAGGGACTAATGTTTTACTTAAAGTAAATAGATAACGGGATGAAGCCTACATAGAATATTTTGTATGCTTTGCTCCTTCCTTGGCTTAAATTCTCCAATACTAGCTTCAATCATTATTATTAGAACCTGCACAATCATATAACACAAGCCAATGATCCAAAAAATCTATGTAGCATCACCTAATCAATTTATTCAATAAATCAACATGGTATTGAAATATATGAAACCATAACATAATATATAAGAAAAAAAAGAACTCTTTCCATTAGTAGAAATGGAGTGAGTTACAACCAAAAATAAGTGTTGATCCTATAAAATAGCTCCTCCAAGTTGACTTGTCCTTTCCTTGTCACAAAGTGCACTGCTAATCACCATAATGCATGTAAATATATCTCTCACATTAGTAGCATAAGGGTAGAATCACTCTCCAAAATCCAACCCCTTGCTTACGGATGGCAATAAATATATAGGTGAAGGAGGTAATTCATGAATTCTTATCCTTTTACCATTTAGGGCTTGATATCCATTCTTTATGGGAGGATGAGCTAAAGGGATAAGGGATGAAAAATCCAAGGTAGGATAGGATAGTGTTCGAGACTTTTATATGAGGTAAATGGTTACAACAGATCTTGGAAGCTTCTCGAAGAAGAGGCTTCCAGATTCTCTCTCATTTTCCCAAATTTCTACAATCAATGCACCCCCAACACTTAGCAACCTGCTGGTGATTAACATAGGTGGAGAGTAGAGAAACTTGGTAGTCAACATTTTCTAGTAAGTGGACAAGGAGCGTGGGTCCTTAAAATGACTGAAACAAGGTGATTCAAGGAAGAAACTATGGGATTATAATGAGTCATTCTTAGGGATTTGTGCAAGAATGAAAAGAACGAGGTCAAAGGATGTTGATTGATCCAATTGAAGTCCTATTGACAAGATGTGACAAAATCACCTATAACAGATTCCCCCTAAAGAGAAATGTCAGAAATGATAGCTGATGACTGAAGTGCTTTACCTTGTGACAATTCGGGATCAAGAATAACCACCGAGATCATCATCTGTTACAATACATTTACATCAGGATATGTTTACTAAGGGAGGCATACCCATACTCAGCACATAAGCTAAAATTGCATGTACAATGATCAAAAGACACGTTCATAGATGAATTGATGGTGGAGTCATGACTCCATAACTCTTTATATGATCATATCCATCATACATTATGATCTTGTATTACTCCAGAAATTGCAGCCCGAATGTATGAAACTAGATCCGGGGTCTTCTATATTGTTCACATGACTAATCAATGTACGAGTCTAACCATGTGAACCAATGAGCTGGAGTCAAACATGATAGAAACTATTTAATTACCGACCAATGATGTAAGTCGTTAATAAACCCAAGAGAAACAATTGATAATGTTAATGGCTCTCAAGGTACTCTAGTAAAATCTTTATGGTGTGAATAAATGAGTTGATGTCAAACACCACACATAATCTTTTGATCAAAGGCCAATGATGTAAACTTGTCACTGAGAGCGAGGAAACTTTGCATTAATGTATGTAAGCACCAAGGTACCAAGGGGTGTTTCTAGGTCAACTTCTTGGACAATGAGTTGATGTCAATAGGAAGCGACTCGTCACAGGAGGGCCTTGATGTATCCCCCATCAATGACATGAAATGGGTATGATGATTTGAGACAGAATGATCAGAGTGATGTTGATATGGAACTGGATCAAAAAGTGAAGATATGGAATGAAGGATTAAGAGTATTGTAGAATATTTTAACTGAATGACTTCTCTTGAACACAATGACGACACTAAATGGAGTTGCTATTATTGGCCCAAAACCAAAAACAGAGGCTTTGAAACTGTATGATAAAGAAAAAGACAAGCATATTTCCCAACCCAACAACTATGGAGATGAAGTGGAAGAGTTTCATGTTCAAGGGCAACTCGTTGCCATTAGCAAATGGAGTACCCTGTTTTCCCAATTTTCGCAACGATATTGGTGAGTACCTCTTTATTTTTTAACAAGATTGAGAAGGATAACATATGCTTGATCTGTAAGTTCATCCTTCAGATGAATCCCTATGAGAATATTTAATGAACCTAGAGAAAGAATGGTTCGGTCCCATCATCAACAATGAGTCCATCACTGTTTGATGTTTTAACGAGTCCAGTGAAGGTAAGACTTGACATATTTTTCATGTTTAGAGAGTTTGAAAAAGAATTTAAAAAGAAAACTCCAGACGTTCCTTTTCATAAATAGACCCATAGGTCTGAAAAGGCAGAAAATAATACCCAACATAACCTCTTAGGCATGTTCAACTGAGGTATTATTTTTTTTATAGTTAGTTTATCTCAGTCTGGAAAAGGGTTAAACTTATACTGAATACACACAATGAAAAAGTGCTCGACAATATTTTCATATTTTGGAAGTTTGAAAAGAGATGAAAGAGGACTCAGGGGGATTCCTTTTTCTTAAGTTTTAGAGCTCGAAAAAGTGATAAAAGTGTGCTCCTTGGTCAAAATAATGTATTCAAGACATGGAAAAATCCATCAAACAGTTGTCGACCTGCTAAGAATATCACAAAAAGGATTAAAATACTCGTTTCACAGTAAAAATAGGTTGTGTCATGCGGAAAGAGTCAATTTTGCGGACAAAACCGACCTCCCTAGAAAACAAGGCTTTTCTAGTGACAAACAAAATAATCAAGCACTATCTTTCCCTAAATATGCATTTAAAATAAAAGCAACCAGGTGTTTAAGGCTTACCTCTAGTCCAACGCTGTTTGTAGCAGCCAAGCCTCTTCGATCCAGATGAGCTCCTTCTCCTTGAACCCTGCATTCACTAACAAGCAAACGATTACATAGCACCTGAATAACTCATATAATAAAACATATTCATCATAAAGACCAAGGAGTTTATGAAACAAATTGTATATAACAACTTGTTGAGAAAAATGAACTTAATTGCATTAATTGGAAACAAAAGAAACCATTACAACCAGTGCCTTGCTGTTGTGCAGGTCCCTCCCAGGGTCCAGCAAGAGTTCTCCTCTACTTTGATCAGCTCACCCACTTCCAAATGAAGCTAAGAAAGGATTGGAATCTCTCCTCTCAAGCTCTATAAGGGAGTCCTAATTTCAGCAGCATCTACCCTTAGGAATGTTCAGCTTTCAACCTCCCCTCCCTCTGACCCAATGCCTGTATTTATAATGCTTTGGAGGAAGTTAATCAGGTCCACCATCAATGGGATAAGCCCCTCTTTCAAAGGGATAGCTCCCCTCTTCATGGGATAAGTTCCTCTTTCATTGGGATGCATGAACCATCTGGAGGCGCTCAATCCACGTCAAACCATCTTCTAGAATGCTCTAGAATCGACCACAAGTAAGTTTTTTGAAGTAAAACTTGCACCTTTTGACCTTTACAGGAGTACGCACCCACCCCTTTACAGACAGAGTGTACAAGTACGCAGGTATTATGTACTTGAGGTGCGTACACGCAGGTAAGGGTAGGAGAAACTGCGTAACCAGAGTTATATTGACTTTTAAAGGCTTTCTCTCTTTTTTGGAGTTTGACATGAGGAGCAGAGGTATAAGACTTGCCAAGGAGGACAGTATGGTTGTTGATGGAGCCATACTGACTGCAAATAGTCATGGTGACAAATTTTAGTGTAACAGGTTGTAACTAGGTGAAATCATTAAATGTGAATAAAATAAGGGAAGGAACAACCATAAATATTGAAAATCACTATTCATATTTACCATTTCACGTTTACCTTGAACAATGAGAATTCTAAGTAGTTTTTTCCCTTGATCTTCTGCAATTGATTATGCTCAATTTGGGGGAACATTTCAAGTGACGTCACTTCTAGGTAGGAGATAAGACCTTTCATTTTCAATTCATGGTCCCATTTTCTGATTTCATGCAAGTTATATGTATGTTTGAGGGCCTCGGGGTTCAAAAAACTCACCCTAGGACCAACGCGGGTCCAAGCAGTTGAAAAATGTGTTGAACCTAGGTGATGGTACACTATAAGGAGGGGTGCAATGCTCTATTTCTCCTCTTGATGGTGTGTTGGGCACAAATTGCAAATTTGTTTGCAAGTTTGCCTTCAAACATTTTGGGTTTCGTTGCATAAAAATGATCCTAATGAGTCTCCCTTTGATGTTTCAGGTCTTCATTAGCATAAAATGGCTTTTATCTGGAGAGAAAGTGAACATGAAGAATAGGATTTAAATGTAGCTAATGATCCTGCTACCATCCAGACACTAAAATATTGTGTATTTTTAAAATTCTTCTGGCTTCCTTGTATGAGGAAACAGATGGAGCTAATAACATATCTTCTTCATGCTTGGGATTTGCAAGCACAAGAATTCATATTTGGGGAACATCTTCTTGATATTATAGTAGAGGACATATATTTTTTGATTGGTTTATCTAGGAGAGGTACCCTCATCTCTCTCCTAAGTGGGAGAAGGGGTAGATAAACAATGAAATATTATATCGCTACTTACTGCAAACCTCGATCTAAGCTAACTGGAGATGCAAATATCAACATAAAATATGTAACCCATTTTACCTTAAGAACGATATTGTTCATCGTTGTCATCTTGGTAGATAGATCAAGACCGCATGTGGCCAGGAATTTTCACTAAATAAAGATTAGCCAGTTGCATTACCATGACTTGAGAGTCAAGTCTAATGACTAAATGACAGAGAACATATGAAATAACATCAAACAGTAGCTCGACCACTGCGTTATACTCAACAATATTGTGGGTATAATGACCAATAAAAATCCCTTGTAGACTTAATAACTCGTAATTTGGAGAAAAGATAGCCCACATTGCGAAAGATAGGTTTTGAGTACTACAACTAGCACCATCAAAATAACCAAAATACGGTTCAAGGGATGCCGACATCTGCAAACCAAATGTAAAAGAGATCAACAGAAACCTTAGGAAACTCTAAAGAGACACACCACAAACACACTCAACACACCTATACATAGTATGTACACAATGTTACTATGCATGAGATCAAGCATAGTATTTATTTAGGTACAACCCATTCCTAGGTTGCACTAGTGGAATTCCATCATAATAGACTAACTCATATATATATATATATATATATATATATATATATATATATCTATATCGTAAGTGTTTCATATTCCTATTATACTTTCAATGATGTGGTGTGAATTGAAATTTATATACACTCATTCCTAATGTTTATCTAAAACATGATTAGAAAGAACACATGTCAATGTATTTAGACTTCTAGAAATGTGTTCATATTGTATGAAATCAAAATGTCTTTCTAGAAGGCGAACACTTAAAATCATACGCAAGATGGTAGGAATTAGAACTAACTAAACATTAGAAAGTTGCAGTACCATGAGTTGTGAATCAAGTCTGATTACTGAATGATGGATAACATATTAAATAGCATCATACAGTAGCTCGACTAGTGCTCTATACTAAACAATGTTCTTGGTAGAACAACCAATACAAATCCCTTTAGACTTACTAGCTCGCCATTTGGAGCAAAGATAGCCCATGCTGTGGAAGATAGGTCTCAAGTACTACGGCTAGCACCATCAGTATAACCAAAATATGATTCAAGGGATGCCGAAATCTGCAAACGAAACATAAAATGGATCAACATTAACCCTAGGAAACTCTAAAGAGACACATCGCAAACACACCTATAGACAGTATGTAAACAGTGTTACTACGCATGCCATAAAGCATAATATTTATTTAGGTACATCCCATTCCTAGGTTGTGCCAATGGAATTCCATTAAAATAAACTAACTCATAGGTCCCTTTGGCAAGGACACACTTCAATATATGGACCTGACTACATAAGTTGGAACTTTCCTAATCCTAACTTATCAAATTGTTGGTCATATAAAAGAACAAGGTCTCCTTCTGAGAAGACAAGAGGCTTGACACTTTTATATTATTGTGTCTTGATACATATGTTAAGAGCTTGGTTAGCTATAGACGCATCGCATTGTGTCTCATCTAATAGAGTCAGATGTAAAAGACATTCCTCCTCTACATAAGTGGTAGGAAGAATTTCAACGACTAGTTTTAGTGACAAAATCTCACATTCGGTTGGAAGGATTGCTTCAAGACCATAAACAAACTGAAAGGGTGTAAATATAGTATCATTCATCACTAAGGTTTGGTATGCCCATAAGGCAACATAAAGGACCAAATTCCATTCTCATTTATGGACCCCTACCATATTGAAGCATATTTTTCAGAACTTTATTGATAGCCTCAGCTTGTCAATTAACGTGAGGATGGTAGGGAGTGGAACTTTCATGGGAAAGTCCTAGCTTAGCAGTTAGTTCGGTCATCATATGATTCCAGAAATGTTTTCCGTTATTCAGAACTATGTCTTGTGAAACACCAAACCATGTGATAACATGATTGAAAAAGAAATATGTAATTGTTTCCCCATTGTTGTTAAATGAAGGCATCCCCTCTATGCATTTAGTAAAATAATCTAATTCGACAATGATATAACCATGCCCCCTGGCCGACTGAGGGTTACATGTTATGAATTCGATACCCCATTTCAAAAATGGTCCAACAACAATAATGGGATGCAATGGAGCGGGCAGAGCACGGGTCTTACGATCATAAATTTGGCATGCATGACACTTATGGATAGCAATAATATAGTCTCAAAAAATAGTAGGCCAAAAGTAACCCATGCGTAAGATCTTCTACACGGTAATGTAGCCAGATAAATGATTGTCGCATGCCCCCAAGTGGCATTCATTAAGGATTTTCTCGACCTCCTGATGCGTGACGCACCTTCATAAAATTGTATCAATACCATGTCGATAAAGGGTGTTGCCAAAAAAGATGTAATTCTTCGCTTGGTATCAAATACATTGCTACTCCGAGCGAGATTTATCAAACCAGAAAGTGTTGGTCTAGAGATAAATTAGAATGTCTCCATACCGTGGGTCAGATGATGAAATCAGAAACAACAACTCGTCAAGGATAGAATTGTTAGATGTCAATTCTGAATAAGGGGAAGGAAAGTCGCACATAAGCTCAACAAAAACCAAGTATTTATTTGACTTGCATTTGATGATTTCCAGGTCAAACTCTTGCAGGATGACGATCTATTTAGAGTATTTTTGCCCCAGAAATTAATGATTGAAAATGTATATCATACGGTTACAATCTAAAACAACCATAGTTTCTGGAACAAAATGTAATAGATGAACCTTTTGATAGCCTAGACGACCACCAAAGCCAACTTTTCTACGTAGGTATACCTGATCTCAATATCATTCATATTGCGACTCAGATAATATATGGGGGTGTTCTATCCCTACATTGTCTTCTTCGACCAATATTATTGCTATAGTAGAAATGGTGGAAGCAAGATACAGGAAATAGTTGCACTAGTAACCAGGAGGATATAATAGAGATTCCAGAACCAGTACATCTTTCAGGGCATCAAATGCTTTTGGAGCTATGTTATCCCAATGGAAGGGAACCCCTTTCTTAAGTAAGCGAGTGAATCCTTTGGTTAACTTAGTGTAATTAGGGATGAATTGTCGCAACAGGTTATCTTTCCCTTGAATTTGTTAAAGTTAAAAGAGTGAAGAAGGTGCAGGAAAGTCGACGATTGTATTTACTTTCATAGGGTTGATATGAATTTCATGTTTTTAAATAACAAAAAATTGAGAAGATGATCAGAATTAACAAAAAACACACATTTGTGTGGTTTCAGTCAAATATTATAGTGTATATAGACACGTAAGAAAATGGCCCTAAGATGCACCAGGAGATCAGCCCAATACTTAGAATGCAATACAAGAAAAAAGGACATTGGTGAGGGTCGAAAAATGTCACCATAAGCTCAATGGTGACAGTCAAAAGAGTCTCTGTCACCAAAAATTGAACGTTACCAAAGGTGGCGTCACCAAAAGTATAGGTGTTTCGGTGACATTCAAAGCTCGTCGGCAATAATGATTTATAATGATGGATAATGACTATCACCATTTCATATGAGTAATGGTGACAGAAATTAGTCTCCATCACCAAAAAATTTAACGTCACCAAAGGTGGCGTCGCCAAAAGTATAGGTGTTTTTGTGACATTCAAGGTCTGTCATGAATAATGATTATAATGACGGATAGTGACCATCACCATTGCATATGAATAACAATGATTTATTGTGATGGACCTTTTATGGCCATCACTATTGATGCATATATATGGCGATGTTCATTGACCGTCACCATTTCATATTTTGATGAGGGTCAAAAAATGTCACCATAAGCTCATTGATGACAGCAAAAGAGCGTATGTCACCAATAAACAAACGTCACCAAAGAACACATCGCCAAAAGTATAGGTGTTGTGGTGACATTCAAGGTCTGTCACGAATAATTATTATAATGACATATAGTGAATGTCACCATTTCATATGATCAACAATGATTTATGATGACGAACCTTTCATAGTCATCACAATTGATGCTCACACACACACACACATATGGTGCCAGTCGTTGACTGTCACCATTTCATATTTTGGCGAGGGTCGAAAAATGTCACCATAAGCTCATTGGTGACAGTCAAAAGAGACTTTGTCACCAAAAACTGATCATTTCCATTCCATATGAATATTAGGGAACGATGGAATTGAACCACCAACCTCCTACTTGTAAAGTAGGTGCTCTTCCATTGGGCTAACACCCTTTAAAGATTATACTTTCAAATATTAGACCTTGAAACTCTATAAATTGTAAATTATACAACTTTCAATCAATTATAAAAATTTGTAAATTCTTGGAAAATCTTTTACTAATCAACTAAAATAGCATCGAAGCTACAAGTCCCTACCTAATGGTTATGGAAGTTATGAAAAGTGGGTGGAGGGAAAAATAGTTATGTATAAGATACTCAATATGTTTAGTTGAATACTCAATTAGAAGTGAAACTTTGATGACATCCATAGCCTATAAATGACCTATAATTATCAAACTTAAAATCTGCAATTATACCAAAGATTGATTTCTCACCTTATGAATCATGTAAATATGTTATGACAACATAAAAATATGACTCTAAAACATTGATTTTCATGCCAAGAAGTAAAAAATAGTGAGTACATATGATGCAATTATGAATAATGAGCTATATGCTTGAATCCAACTAGTTATGGATTGTAGAGAACTAATTGGGAGTGCTTCTCATTATTAATTAATTTAAGATGTCAAAATACAATGATCAATAACAATGATTCTGAAATGTAACCACTAAAAATATGTTAAAATTGTAAGCACAAAGTTTGGCTAATATTCGTTACAACAAAAAAATATTCAAGGGGTATTTAAACACTTCCAAATCCACACCAAGCATGAGTATCGAAAGATGCAATTTTATGGAGACAAGGAAAGCACTCTCTACCTCTCAATGATAACCATGTACTCCCATAAGTATTGCAACTAGAAAAAGGGTGTGCAAACAAGAACCTCAAAGTAAAAGGAACTACATAATACAAAAAATACAGTTGGGGGATTTTGAACCCATGTATGCATGTAAATACAAATCCCAATCACCTCATTTCTTGCCTCTAGACCACATTCCTATGGGCTCAAAGCTTTTAGTTTTAAATGGAATCATCTTAAATTGCATTTGATTCTCTATGTTAGAATTGGTAGATATTACCAGTAAACAATGAAGTTTAAATAAGACAAATATTATATGCTAAAGCAATGAACATACAAAATGACACTAAGCTTATGACTCACTCTCATACCGAATATAATTTTGGTTTTTTTCTCTCCTTCATGTCGCGGTAATATTTCAACTATTATAAGTAAGCCCTTGCAGAACCTACACATCGCGGGGAAAGATTTAGCACCAACAAATAGGCTTATTACTATGTTGGCCTCAAAGTCTAAAAGGAGATGGAACTCCATATCCAGAGTATTTAATTGGTGAGTCTTGCACTTTAATGTGAAGATTTATTTGTTTAATTTATACATTACAAAATTATACTCTAAAAAGACACAAACAAGTTTTCGCATGTATGACCATCACATATAAATTGAACATCAAATGAAAATTGTATATTATCAGCACGGTACATGGGAAAGCTTACAAAGGAAAAAAATAAAAAGAGAAGAAAATGCAAGAACAAAAGAACAACAAAAACAAATGGTAGAGAGGTAATTCAGTAACCTCCAAATGAGTCACAAAGCAACCTAGTCAGCTTTGAATCTCTTATAGGAATATGGGGAACTATTTTTAGCTAGTGCATTGATGTGTTGTGAGGGAAAGATTAATGGATTTGGCCTATTCCAGTGTCTGACCCTCACTACTTTCCAAGCATAACCAAAATTTAATTAGAAAAGGTCCAAGAAGAGTCATCCAAAATCATTGTGAAGCATTGTATTAAGAACAAACCTATACCAATATATATATATATATATATATATATATATATATATATATATATATATATATATATATATATATGCTTAGAAAATAATAAGGCATGTAGGAGTCCCCAAGCTGTAAACACCAAAATTTCTATCAATCACAATGGAATAACTTCAGGAGTTCGATCATTAATATCTAGCATCAAAAATTGAGTTTCAGAAGACAGTAATTTTGCCATCAGTTTTCCTAGCAACCTCTATCAAAGAGAAATCCAGTAGACAAGTAGCATTTCTTCCAATTGATATTTGGAGAAAAGAAAAAGGAAACGAAGAAATAATTGAAAAGGAAAAAATAGTTGCATTGTCTTGATATTAAAATTATAGAAACTCAATTAGATGGTTATCCCAAAGGGATAAAAATAGGTTTTTACTTCTATGAGATAGGGCAATTGAAACTAGTAATGCAAGACTTGGATTCAAAAAAATTATAGTGACTTGAACATCATCTTGAATTGTTGACTAAGGAAAAGCTTAGAAAAAAACCAGCAAAGATCATGCTAAGATTTTTAAAATGCATTTTTTTCTTTCAAGTAATTATATTCTCCATGCATTAACACCATGTTTCCCCTCTGGTGGAACAATGAAGCGAAGTTCTCATTCATAGTTGTGAAATATTTAAACAAAAATGGGTAAAATGAGACCCAAAAGGTCACTTTAAGATTTGATAGATTTTTGCCTCCTACCTATGCAACTTTCTTCAAAAATTGGCATAGAAAAAAACCAACAAAGAACTTGCTAAGATTTTTAAAATGCAAATCTTTTCTTTCAAGTAATTATATTTTCCATGCATTAAAACCATGTTTCCCCTCTATTGGAACAATGAAGTGAAGTTCTCACTCATGGAAATGAAATATGCAAACAAAAATGGGTAAAATGAGACCCAAAAAGTCACTTTAAAAATAGATTTTTGCCTCCTACTTGTGCAACTTGCTTTAAAAAAATGGCACATTCCTAATTTTTATAAATTGTGAGTCTGCCAATTTTTCAGGCCTAGTTCTCATTTTGGCTTGGCCTTGGTGATTTATCAACGTGTTCTGAAACACTAAAACACATATTGCACTACCCACAATATGCCCATTATATTATAACAAATGCATTAGGAAATTTTCATCTATCATACTCACAATCAATTCTATTATTTTTTGTGATTAAAAGAATGTACACTACAAAAAATCATCAACCAAGACCATGCACGTTCAAAACTGTTCGGTGTGGAGCCTGATTATCTTCTGTATTCAAAGGTTTTCAGCCAGATGTATACCCAGGAAGACTGTACACCCCTCCACGCGGGGGGGTGCAGGGGGGACTTGTCCTCCCTGTGGGGGTCTGGGGGCAGTGCTCCCGAGGCTAAAAATAGATGTAAATTTACCTTGTAAAAGTCTAGTAATTTCTAGACAATCTAGGTCGTTCATTAGGCAGATGATTTGACGGTAGAAATTGTGTTTAATTTAGGGTTTTTTGCTCTAGAAGGAAACCCCTCACTATATATGAGGGAATTGTATTGCGTCTATGTATATTTGTATTCTAAGTGAGAAAGAGAGAGGAGATTGAGAGCAAAGAGGGTGTTACAACGAATCTGTTGTAGGTTGTATCTCTTTAGTTTGTTGAATAATATAAAAGGAAGGACTGGTTGTTTTCTCCATGGACGTAGCCAAAACTGGGTGAACCATGTATATCTGTGTCTCTCTTGCTTTATGCATTTTCTATTTTTATATTTCTGCAATATTTTATGTGTTCCATTGCTCCGTAATATATAATTTTCTAACAACTGGTATCAGAGCCGAAGGTCTATTTGGCTAATAAAATTGCAGGAGAGAAGGGTTCCTAGTTCGAGTGGGAGCAATGGCGGAATATCGTAGGTTTAGGGTCGAAAAATTCAACGGCCAAAACTAACATCTACGGAAGATGCAGATGGAAGATTATCTGTATCAGAGAGATTTGTACCTACGATTGAGCGGAAAGACAAAGAAGCCGACGAGTATGACAGACACAGAATGGGATATTCTAGACATAAAGGCACTTGGAACAATACGGTTGTGCCTAGCAGCGTCGGTAGCATTTAATATTTCAAAGGAAACGACAACACAGGGTTTAATGTCGGCATTGGCCAAACTATATGAAAAAACCTCTGCCTCACATAAGGTATTTCTTATGAAGCATTTATTTAATATGAAGATGTCAGAAGGTGGATCTGTTGCAAATCATTTAAATGATTTTAATACAGTTACAAGTTAGTTAAGTTCTGTAGGGGTAAATTTTGATGATGAAGTTAGGGCTCTGTTATTTCTGTGCTCATTGCCAGAAAGTTGGAATGGTTTAGTTATGGCCATTAGTAACTCTGTCTCTATATCTAGTACTTTAAAGTTTGATGATGTTGTTGGTGCAATCCTTAGCGAGGAAATGCGATGGAAAAGCTCTGGTGAGACATCAGGTAATGCTTTGACTGCAGAGACTAGGGGAAGAAAAATGGAAAGAGGAAAGAGCCCAGGATATCGTAGTAAGTCAAGAAAAGGCAGATCCAAGTCTAGATCGGGGATAGTGTGCTGGAAATGCGGGAAGAAAGGACACTTGAAGAAAGACTGCAAGTCTCGGAAGGGAAAAGAAGGAGATGCGCAGCAAGAAACTAATCATGAAGCGAATGTAACAGGTGATGTGTTGCAAGATGCTTTGATTCTTTCATTAGAAAATATTATTGATGCTTGGGTGATAGATTCAGGGGTCTCATTCCATGCCACACCTGATAAGAAACATTTTCATGATTATGTTCCAGGAGATTTTGGACAAGTTCGACTGGGTGATGATAAACCATGTAAAATCGTTGGAATGGGTACAATTTTCATAAAACAGCAAAATGGAAATCAGTGGCTATTGAAGAAGGTAAGGCATGTTCCAGATCTAAAGAAAAATCTAATTTCAACAGGGCAGTTGGGAGGTGAAGGTTTCGTAACTACTTTCACAGATAAAACCTCGAAGGTCACTAAAGGATCCCTTGTAATAGCGAAAGGAGAAAAGGTTGGTACATTGTATTTATGCAATGGTATTTCTAATTCTGTTAATGCTTTAACCTCTACAGGAGAAGATACGACATTGTGGCATCATAGGCTCGAGCACATGAGTGAGAAGGGGATGCAGATTCTTCACTCAAGAAATTTGTTGCCAGGTTTGAATCATGTTGATTTAAAATTTTGTGAGAATTGTGTTTATGGAAAACATAAGAGAGTCAGATTCCTTAGAGTTGGGAAAGAAAAGAAGAACGAAAAATTAGAGCTTGTGCATACAGATGTATGGGGACCTGCTCAGGTATCATCTCTTGGTGGCTCTCATAATTATGTTACTTTTATTGGTGATGTAACCAGAAAAACTTGGATTTATTGTATTCGAAATAAATCTGATGTATTTGATACTTTCAAGAAATGGAAATCTTTGGTTGAAAATGAGACAGGGAAAAGGTTGAAGTGTCTCAGATCAGATAATGGAAGTGAATATTGCAGCAAAGAGTTTGATAGGTACTGTTCAGAGAATGGAATTCGTAGAGAGAAGACAGTTCCAGGAACACCACAAGAAAATGGTTTGTCAGAAAGGATGAACAGGACAATCATGGAGCGTGCAAGGTGCATGAGATTCCATGCAGAATTGCCTTTACAATTTTGGGCAAATGCTGTAGACACTGTTGTTTATCTAATAAACAAAGGGCCTTCAAATTCCTAGGATGGTGGTATTCCAGAGGAGGCATGGACAGGTAAAAAGGTAAACTACTCTTTTTTAAAGACTTTTGGTTGTGAAACCTTTGTCCACATTAATAAAGAAAATAGAACAAAGCTTGAGGCAAAATCAAAGAAATGTACTTTTATTGGATATGGTGCTAATGATTTTGGTTATCGCTTATATGATTATTAAAATCACAAAAACATTAGGAGCAGAGATGTAATATTCAATGAAAAGGTTTTGTATAAGGATTAGCTGCAGGAAAAGAAATAGAAAAAAGAAAATAGAGAATACACAATGCTTGACGAGATCATAGAAAAAGTGATGGTGCCTGAAAATCATAATGATCAACAGCCAGAACAACAACCACAACAGCAACAAGCACCTCAAACACCTGAAAGTGGTGTTAGAAGATCTACCAGGATAAGTAGACCCCTTAAACGATACTCTCCTTCATTATATTATGTATTCTTGACTGATTCTGGTGAACTAAAATGTTATGAAGAAGTAGTGCAGGTAGAAACCAAGAAGAAGTGGGAGCAATCTATGAAGGAAGAGATGGACTCCTTAGCACATAACTAGACTTGGGACTTAGTCAGGTTGCCTGTAGGTAAAACATCATTGCATAATAAATGGGTTTACAGGCTAAAGGAAGAAGATGGAGGAAAACAGAGGTATAAAGCTAGACTTGTGGTGAAGGGGTTTGCACAGAAGAAAGGTATTGATTTTGATGAAATATTTTCTTCTGTTGTTAAAATGACTTCAATCAGAACTATTTGAAGTCTAGTAGCTGCTGAAGATTTACACCTTGAGCAGTTAGATGTAAAGACAACGTTTCTCCATGGGGATTTAGAGGAAGAGATATATATGTAGCAGCCACAAGGATATGAGGTGAAAGGGAAGAAGAAACTAGTGTTCAAGTTGAAGAAGAGCTTGTATGGCTTAAAATAGGCTCCAAGGCAGTGGTATCTAAAATTTGACAGGTTTATGTCTAAACAAGGTTATACTAGATGTCACTCTGATCATTATGTTTATCTCAAAAGGCAAAAGGATGGCAGTTATATTATATTACTATTGTATGTAGATGACATGCTTGTTGCAGGTTCTAACATGCAGGAAATAAATGTGCTCAAAAGGAAATTGGAAAACTCATTTGCAATGAAGGATTTGGGTGCTGCAAAACAAATCCTTGGTATGAGAATAACTAGAGACAGGAAGAATCGCAAATTAACATTGTCTCGAAGTGATTACATAGAAAAAGTCTTGAAAAGGTTTAATATGTAGAATGCAAAACCAATTAGTATACCTTTGGCTATCCATTTCAAATTAAGTAAGGAGGCGTGTCCCAAGACTCAGGAAGAAATTGGCTCATATGTCTAAAGTTCCATATGCATCAACAGTTGGAAGCTTAATGTATGCATTGGTCTACACAAGGCCTGATATTGTACATGTAGTGGGAGTTGTAAGTAGGTACATGAACAATCTAGGAAAAGAAAATTGGGTGGCAGTGACGTGGATTCTCAGGTATTTGAGAGGTACCACAAATTAAACATTATGCTTTGGTGGTTCAAACATTGCTCTACAAGGATATGTTGATGCAGACATGGCAGGTGATAGAAATAACAAGAGGATCATAACAGGGTATGTGTTTATTATAGGTGGAACAACTGTCAGTTGGGTTTCAAAAATCCAAAGTGTTGTTGCACTTTCAACAACAGAAGCAGAGTATGTTGCTACTATAGAGGCTAGTAAATAAATGACTTGGTTACAAAGGTTTCTGGATGAATTGGGCAAGAAGCAAGAGTTGGGCAGGTTATACAGTGACAGCCATAGTGCCATACATCTTGGAAAGAACTCCGCATTTCATTCCAAGACTAAACATATATAGCTCAAGTACCATTTCATATGAGCAGCATTGGATATGGACAGTTGAAGCTGGAAAAGATACACAGTAGCCAGAATCCTACAGATATGTTAACAAAAGTTGTAACCAGGGAGAAACTGAGACTCTGCTCAGTTTCAATTGGTCTTCAAGTATGATGAAGAAGATGAGAAACAACTAGGTCCAAAGTGGAGTTATTGTCTAGCAAATGAAGCAGTGGTGGAGTTGCTATAATCAGTCTCCAAGTGGGAGATTGTGGGGTGTGGAGCCTGATTATCTTCTGTATTCAAAGGGATTCAGCCGAATGTATACCCCAGGAAGACTGTACACCCCTCCACATGGGGGGGTGTGGGAGGGACTTGTCCCCCCCACGGGGGTCTAGGGGCCAGCGATCCCCAGGCGGGGGTTCAGGGGCAGTGCCCCCGAAGCTAAAAATTGATGTAAAATTGCATTGTAAAAGTCTAGTAATTTCTAGTCAATCCGGGCAATTCATTAGGCGGATGATCTGATGGTAGAAGTTATGTTTAATTTAGGGTTTTTTGCCCTAGAAGGCAACCCCTCACTATATATGAGGGAATTGTATTGCGTCTATGTATATCTGTATTCTAAGTGAGGAAGAGAGAGGAGATTGAGAGCAAAGAGGGTGTTACAGCAGATCTGTTGTAGGTTGTATCGCTTCAGTTTGCTGGATAATATAAAAGGAAGGATTGGTTGTTTTCTCCGTGGATGTAGCCCAAACTGGGTGAACCACATATATATGTGTCTCTCTTGTTTTATGCGTTTTCTGTGTTTATATTTCTGCAATATTTTATGTATTCCATTGCTCCGTAATATATAATTTTCTAACAAAAACATGTTCTTGTTGACTTATGTATAGCCCATCATAATCCACCTAGCAATGATTCATCCTTTTCCTTGGCAAAAGGGGAGGAGAGAACTAAAGGCATAACACCCTAACAATAAAATGTTAAGATTGCAACTTCTAGAATTGTAATGGGAACACACTTTTATATAAGTGCGAGATCTATTATAAAACTATAAAATGGAGACATAAATTATCTTTTTTGAAGCACCAAATCCACAAAGTAAAAACTTACTCCAATGAAAAGGTGTGTCTACCTTATCAACTTACATTGAAAGCAGGTTATCTTCCAATTTGGAGAGTGTGGGTAGAAATTTGAACAAGGAATCTACATAAGAAATGAGATGGCATATTTATGAACATTATTGATATGAGCACACTACAAACAATGTGAATGCTCACAAAAGAAAGTATGCAAGTATTAGAGGAGATTGTAGAAATTGTCCACATCTCTATAAACCCATTTGTACTAAGACATATATAAAGAGTAAATTATATGGGAGAGTGGTCATGTTTGACCCATTATATGCAACAATTATTTTTAGACAAGGAAATATGTTTATTCCAAAGTAAAAGTTACATTTCTAATGTTCCATGTAAGTATCCACTTGGGGTATCCACGAGTATCCAAAGATGTAATTGCATGGATACAAGGAAATAACTCTCTACCTCTCAATGATAATTATGTCCTCCTACAAGTACTTCAACTAGTAAAGGGGTGTGAAGACAAGAACCTCAAAGAAAAAAGAACTACACAATACAAAAACAAAAAGTATCCAAAGATGAAATTGCATGGATACAAGGAATACAAAAATACACTTCATCCCCCCTCTACCTTTATGGAATAGATCTAGGGGAATAACAAAAACATCCATAGGAAATTGGATTGTAGTGGGAAAAATAAAGATGATAAGCAAAAAATAACCAACAACAAAATCTACTACTTTGAACATGTGTCCACATGTACTAATATTTGTATAGCTCCTTACGCTGTCATATAAACTCTTTTTCAGGATGACACTTGTACATATCATCAAACATGATTTCCAAATTACTGAGGACTCTATTTTTAAAGTCTTCATCCTTTTGTTGGCTACAATCCAAGACTTTGATAACATAAATAATAAATTCTAGGAGACTAATGGATTTCTGTTTAAAAGTGGTGCACTGCTGAGCTGCCATTTCCTCCCACTCCATGGTAAAATCTTTCAGCTGATGGAGTTCAACCAAATTTATTTTGTTGGAGAAAATTTGTTACAACTACGAGGACAATTATCCAGGACTGGATGCTCACTTTGGCATGCTTAGCCATGAAAGCAACAAACCAATATTGTGAATTAAAAGGATTTACCTCTTGGTAACTTCATGTTGCAACCAAGGCTTGTCTCTTCATGTTGGGAGAGAGTTAAAGAAAAAAAAGATGGCAGACTCTCTTCATGTCGAGAATTTGATGAGATGGCTATTGTTATCCTTTATGACATATGTTTAGACATTTGTGTCTATTGTGTCTAATTTTACTTGTCCATTAGGTTCACATAACCTAGTTCTATATATGTAGTCACATGAATTTATCCACATGTGAATAATCATGTGGTCAAACATATTTATCCACATGTGATTATCTTATAGGAACTTATAATTTTTTATTTTTCCAACTACCTTGCTTACCCTGCCTATCATTTGTAATCTATATATTGGAGGTATGTGGAGTGAATTTTGTAAGAGAAATGTGACAAAGGTTGCAGTTGTCATCATGCACCATTGAATATTATTTTATAGAAAAAAGGTATTCCCATACCCACAATCTAATTGCATGTTTTGATTTGAATTAGCAAAATATCATTTCCACATTGACAAACAACAATATCAATTGGAGAGAGATGGCACACTTGTAAGGTTGGTCCTCATGAGTTCGATTTGCCTTATGGGCCCTTCCTTCTATTTTGGATTTGCAGGGGTTATTGTGCATTCATGAGGTAGGGTACATACCATAGAGCATCTTCTCTTGTAAGATAGTGGGGCATACATCCCTCTGTGGCACATTTATGCCTGGAAGTTACAATTGCTTAGTAGGGCTGCACTTATCAAGGAGCATTTATTGCTAAGCAGGTAGCTACATTTACTTTAGGAGTTACACTCACTAAGGGATTTAATTAGCCAAGAATGGTGCACTCCTTAAGGCCATTAATGGTTATTTTTTAACCCCCTCCTCTTGGCTTATAAAAAGGCAGAGGGAACATTAATATTTCAGACAATGGAGTTGTGTGTGTTGTATCTTTCAGACATGTGTAGAGCTTGAGCATGATGCAAAGCTCCTATAATACTTTATTTTCTGAGTAATACAAAAACCATGTGATTGTTGTTGGAGCCTCTCCTTGCCATCCAAAACATTTCATATTGTTGCATGGTGTTATATCAATCCCTATTAGTTTCTATACCTTGCTGTCATAATTTTCAAATTGCAGAACTTATGTTGTGTAGATATTATTTATCTGTTGTTGTAAATTAGCTCATGAAATGTAGTCTTTGCACTCCTGAATATTTTATTATTTTAGTATATACTGATATAAAGTTTTGATAGGAACAATCTAAATGTTAAAGTTCTAGGAGCTATAAATTTCATTCTTTGAGTAAAGATCTGAAATATGTTGTAGAAAAATGACATGGTATCAAAGCTTTGCATATGAAATCTCTCAGCAAATCCACATATGGATGGAACTATTTTCTGCGAGACAAAGCTTAACTCTGGTTCAGATCAAATATCTTTAAATTTAAAATAGGTTTGAATCTTAGATGATCCCTCTCGACCTTTGTTAGATCCAGAGTTAAGATAAATCTAGACTGTTATAGTTTATGTAATGTTCTATAGAGTAGATTCCGGCCTGAGGTACGTCACTCACCAAGAAGTAAGTCAAATAGTTATGCACATTTTTATTTATTTGTTTTTTTTCATCTTAAATTTTATTAATAGCATATGGTTTATTTTGTTATATTATTATTGCAAAATAAATATATATATCTTGATAGTGTTTGTAAAGAAAACAAAATAAGGGGCACTTCGAAGGAGGAATTGCCTCGTCCTCTAAGGGAAAGTAGAAGAAGAAGAATCAACTCATATTAGACCATCGCTATGGTTGGGTTTAAGTATTTATGAATCCTAACATTATTATAATCATCGCTATGTTTATGCAATGACCATGGTACTGAATGCATTCCAGATACGATGGTTGGAGGGATCTTGGTGAAGTTGCTCTGCTGGGAGGCAGAGGAATGTAATGCAAATCCAATTCTCTCTGCTACGATTGTGTTATTTTTAATTTTTTTGTTATTGTTATATTTTTTTATTATTGTTGTTGCCGTTGTTTTGTTATGTTTTTTCATTTGCAGGTTTTGTGTCATGCCTCTTACAAAAGCCACTGTGAATCTCGTATTTCAACAGGTAAGGACTGTAATTACTAAGTTTTTTATTCTAATGGTAAAGTTTGCTCATTCTGGCCTTCCTCACAGTCACGCTAATAGGTAAAACTTATAACTATTATACTGATCACAACATAGTATCAGAAATATAGATTAATTAAGTTCAGTTCAAAATGTACCACGAGTACATATTGTGTTTAATCAGATGCAAAGAATCTTAACTCAATGTTTTTTATTGACTAATAAAAATATAAATAAAATTTCAAGTTCTACGAACTCTCTGTTATACGCCTTGTTGCATGAGTTCTCTTCATTACATTCCAAAGAGGATTGGGTGGGGGTGTTGTGGAGGTTACCGTTCAATTCCACCTCATCATGGTCACGTATTTTAATTCTCAATGTTCCTATCTTGGTTTTGTTAATGGGGATGGATGGGAGATGTGATAGATCCTTTTACACTCTTACAATGACAATACAGGAAGAGATAAATCATTTGCTAAGATCAAGTATGATAAGGCTGCAACTTACACTTCAATCAAACCAGAGCTTCCCAATGCTAATATAAGAGCCCATTTGTTAGGTAAACTTGACTCGGGATAGAGTCAAAAGTTGACTAGGGTAAACAGTGATGGTTTTGGGCACATGGTATTGTGCACCCATGGTATTATGCCCATGGTATTATATGTAATGGGCCTATAAAAGGGTGGAAGGACTTCATTGTAATGAAAAGGCCTGGAGGTGAGCCGTGAAGGCTCACTTGGCCAGATTGGCCAGGGTTTTGGCTAAGGATAATGAAATTTCATTATGATTGGGTTTTTCCCCGAATTTGGGGTTTTCTCGGATAAACATGTGTGTTTATGTGTTTATGGTTATTGCTAGTTGATTTTATATTTATTCATCTCAGTATTTATTTATGTTATGTAGTAAATTTCTTAACAACTGGTATCAGAGCTAGATATTAGGTTCAAAGCGATTCTTTGATGCCAGGGATTTATAGTGCCTAATGAGATCAATGCAGCGTTTTTCCAGATCTGGGTTTGGAAAATAATGGTGGAACAATCATACACAGAAGAACCTTGAGGAGAATGTGCGGAAGATAGTGCCATAACCGCCAGGGATCGCAGTGCATTTGCGATATTTACCGGTTTGGAACATTCTGACGAATTGTTCAGGGTTCATGCAGCTTCAAAAATTGTTCGTTTTCTGCTATATGAGGCCAATGGTGATGGAATCTACGAGGTTCTCATCAGGCTCATAGTTGGAGCGGTTTGATAGAAGTTTTTGAGAAAATCAAATTGAGAGAGGATGGATCAAAATCGCAGCAACAAGAAACAAAAAAATAAAACAAAAAATTAATGAAGTCAAAATTATTGCATGTAAATGGGAA